>BSBM01000318.1:8445000-8472500 GCA_027924585.1 Larix kaempferi | reverse complement strand
TTTGTCTTGTCCTTAGGCGGATGTGATGTGGTTTTGGGCATTCAATGGTTACGCAAACTTGGCCCCATCTTATGCGATTTTTCCGAACTTTGGATGCAGTTTTCAGTCAATGGGACACAATACAAATTTATGGGCTTAAAACCAGGGTCTCTCCGCATCATCAGTTCACATCGCCTAGAAAAGATCCTTAAGAAGAATTCACATGGTGTCATCGCTCAGCTCCATTCCATTCATATGCACCCACAAACAGTCTCCACTACTTCCTTGGATAGATATGCAGGTGTCTTTGTTGCACCAGTGGGCTTGCCGCCTTCAAGAGACCTTTCCGGTAAGCATTTAGCCGCAACTACATCTCAACAGGAAATGATGGCTATTTTGCATGCAGTACAGAAGTGGCAGCCATCCCTATTAGGAAATTATTTCTACATCAAGAATAATCTCCAGAGTCTGGAACATTTTCTGGAACAACAAGTCTCCTCACTAGCACACCAGAAATGGGTTATCCAACTCATGGGTTATGACTATGCGATCACTTACAAGAAGGGTAAGGATAATGTGGTGGTAGATGCTCCTTCTCACCAATTTGATGACCTAGTTTCTCTTACAACTATTTCTCTGCTTGTTCCAAATTGGTTTCAATCTGTTCAATAGGGCTATCTCTTCTATGAACTCCATGCTTCTTCATCGGCAGAGCACTCTGGGTTCCTCAAAACCTATGACCGGGCACAATGTAACTTCTTTTGGCAAGGACTGAAAATGAAAATTCACCAGATGGTGGTTGAGTGTGATACTTTCCAAGTCAACAAGGGTGAAACGACACTCCTTTCGGGACTGCTCGAACCCTTGCCCATCCCTACACATATGTGGACAGCTATTTTTATGGATTTCCTAGAAGAGCTCCAGTGGTACAATACCACATCTAAAAGGACACCATATGAAGATGTTTATGGACAGGCACCGCCAGTTCTTCTTCCATACTTGCTCAGCAGCTCCCCAATTCAGGAAATTGACTCGGTTCTTTACAACCGTGGTCAGATTCTTTTCATTCTACAGGACAATCTTCACCTAGCAAGAATTCGTCCGAAACAACAAGCCAATTAGCACCATTCTGAGCGCACTTTTCACGTAGCTGATATGGTCCTTCTTCGTTTACATCCTTCCAAGCAATCCTCCCTGAAACTCAAAAGGCGTTAGTGGGCTGGAATGCAACCCGAGGATGCTACAGGGGAACCACTCCCTCAGATTCTGCATCAATTTCCACATCTAAATCTTTGAGGACAAAGCTTTTTCTAAGGGAGAGGGGATGTTAGGAACCCATGTCAACCATTCTATTTACTTTGTTAGTATATTGTTGTTGGACGCATATGCTTTGTAATTCATCCCGTAGTATTTGTTGATCCATAATTGGTATTATTGTTGTTGGACACATATGCTTTGTAAGTCGTCCCATAGTAATTGTTGATCCATATTTTGTATTGGCCCATGGTTCGTATTGACACATGGTATTGACCCATGGTATTGGTGCCTAGACTTAGTATATAAGTCTGTGTTGAGACCAATGAAGGTACCATGAATTTATTTGTATTGAGCTTGCTCAAAGGAGGTTGCCCCCTCGAAGTGGCCTGTGATCAATATAAAAGTGATTCTGAGTTATGTTATTTCTGCTATATCGTGTGTTTTAATTAATGAATTATTGCAGGTTCTTCACATCAATGATGACATCATCTTTGTCATCATCTTCATTATCAATGATGATGATGATGAAGATGATGGATGATGATGCAGATGAGTACGAAGATGAAGATTATGATGTTGATGATGACAAATATGATCATCATCCTCATCCTCGTCCTCATCCCCATCATCATCATCGTCATCATCATCATCATCATCATCATCATCATCATCATCTTGGTCATCGTCTTCATCATCAACATCATCATCATCATCATCGTCATCATCATCATCATCATCATCTCCATCATCATCGTCGTCGTCATCACCCTATTCCTCATCATCATCAACATCATCATCATTGTCATCGTCATCATCATCATCTTCTTCATCATCATCGTCATTTTCAATCGTCATCATCATCGTCATCATCATCTTCAACATCATCATCATCTTCGTCATCATCATCTTCTTCATCATCATCATTGATAATGATGATGATGACGAAGATGATGATGATGCTGATGAAGATGAGTATGAGATGAAGATGATGATGATGATGATGATGATGAATATGATCATCATCATCATCCTCATCATAATCATCTTCTTCATCGTCAGCATCATCATCATCATCCTTGTCATCGTCATCATCCTCGTTGCCATCATCATCTCCATCATCGTTATCACCCACTTCCTTGTCATCATCCCCATCCTCATCATCATCATCATCATCATCATCATAATCATCTTCGTCATCATCAGCATCATCATCATCATCCTCATTCTCATCATCAACATCATTGCCAGCATCCCCATCATCATCAACATCATCGTCGTCATCCCCATCATCCTCCTCCTCATCATCATCATATAAATTTAATTTAATTCAATTTAAAACATTATTAATTATTAAAAAATATATAATTTATAAAATTATTTAATCACTATGACAAATTTCAAACTTTAATAAAAACAACGTGCACACGCCATTTTGCTCGTACGCGCCATTGTGTGCGTACGTGCTTTTTAAATACATGTGCACGTGCCAGTTTAGTTTTTAAATTTTGGCAGGTAATTCGTTTCCCACTAACGTGGTGGATGACTTGGCTGCTATGGTTTTAGGTTCAGGTTGCCAAAATACATATAATAATATAAAAAAATACATCTTATAACAAAATACATCTTATTCTATAACTTCTTCTGTTTCGAGCATGATTCTGCGTATGCTACATTTGTCCACTCCTAATGAAATTGCACACACTTGTAGAACTATGTGTGCAGATTCCAAATATGTAATTTTTTATTAAAACTATTATTTGTTCCTATTTTTTAGTTAATTTCAATTGCACTAACGTCAATCTTACACAAAAATAGGTTATTTCTTCCATCTATAACTTTTTATTGGCTCACCTATTTTGAAAATGGAAAGAACCCGCACAAGTACACACAAAAACATACATCCTAAAAAAAAATGTTGATTAATTATGTTAAGACCATGATATCGAGGGTTAATGCTCGGCCTAGCCATTTTAGGGTTGAGCTAACTTCCTTAATTAAAAAAAAAAAAACATAAATAAATATGGAAAAATAATGCCGCAATAGAACGGCCTGTTATCTATGACTGTATATAATTTTTTTAACAAAAATCCACCATTTGAATAACGAACCAAGGGGCTAACGCAAACATATTCATTATGTTTTCTTAAAAAAATAACATACCAACCTTAGGAGAACCCCATTTTTTGCGAGTTATACTTAATTTCCATAAATAAAATTTATATATTCCGGAAGGTAATCCGATTGTCTACGGTTGATCTTCTTGCGCCATATTCCAAAAAGTTGTGTAGGTAGCTCTAATATTTCTTTTTGACGTTCAGACTTTTGTTTTTCCATAAGTCCATTGCGACTAACGCGTCATGAGTGGCCAACATTAGCTTGTACCAGCCCATGTGTAAAGTAATTCGATATCTTTTGACTATAGGCTTATGGATTTTATGCCAAGCCATAACTTAATATGTTAATGGTTTGTAATGACAAGCTTCAACTTGTAACATCGATCTGCTTGTTGGCTTACCGAATCATCAAGCCATGTGAACAATCTTATAACTATGTAATCGTGGCACACGACATAGTACAAGCCATGTGATAGAACGTATTCAACTTAAATGCATTTTTCTGGGTTATCCCATCGACTTGATGTCGGAAGATTGATTGTAGCCGAGTCTTAACTACTCCTTATGTCTCGTGGGCATAGAAGGATCTTGATCATCCATGTGTGAAAGGTTGTTGTTACTTCACCGTTCATCTGGAGAGTCTCAATCTAAGCAATATTTGGTTATCTATGCCAATAAATGCAGTTATGTTCTTAGTAACCCACTGAGGGTTGTATCCAGAGTTTCATTGTTACAATGCAAGCCATAGGTGCCGAAGGTGCTTTGCTTGTGGTTTTGTCGCAGAGGTTTTTATGTGCACACTCAAGGTTTAACTCTGTTGTGTAGCAACACCATTTGATAAATATCTACGGTGATACAATGTTGAACCTGCTCTGTGAAATCTGGGAAACCTTTAACAAGAGTTTTGATTTCTCTGTAGGGTTCGCTGTGTTGAGCTAAATATATAACATATTAATCAACATCTAATTGTCAACCCGGGAAGGTAGACTTAGAGGAACCAGCACAGGAAATGCAGGGTTGAAGAGGGAGTTAAAAGAATGCGAAAATACTTTCTGAACATGAAAGGAATTTGCTGAAAAGAAGCTACTGTAATCTACTCTGTTCTGCACTCTGTTCTGTACTCTATCTGTTCTGCACTAATTTCATAAAAGTGTTCTGCACTAATTAAAAATGACCATATGCATATAAAAGATCCACTGAACATTGATGACTGCAAACGATTATGTTTCTGCTACTTATCACTCCACATAACTCAGCAAACTCTACTTTATAATGAAATGAAAAACCCTCTATTGCAGTCGAATGAAACTAGTTCCAAACTATTACTTCTGCAGTATGAAATAGATAAACTGAAAACTGGAATCAATGGCTGAAAGATAACATTTGCACTTGAATCTAAATCCTCTGTTGCAAACGAATGAAACTGCTACTATTCCTGTTCTGAGATTAAATGAAATGCTACTAATGAAATGTTGCTTCTGTAAACGAAATGAAATGCTGATAATAAATCTCTGCTAGAGGATAGCATTCAAATATAAAGTAAATGCAATTCATATGGGTCTGTTTCCATCGAAGGGGGCCCTGCCTTCGTTGTCAACAGATTGATTCTTTTAATCAACGCATTCTGAATAAATCACTAACTTACAACAAACTCATAATACTAGAAATAAAATGAACGAACAGCTTTTTAATTAATAAGAAACAGGAGCATTACAACTGATTACGATTTCCCCCATTCGGCTCTATTCATCTCTGATGCAGAGCTTGTATTAATTACAAATCTTCTCTACATAACTCCACTACAGGGCGTTACTACATTCCTCCACTACAGGGCGTTAATCTATTACCAATCTCTGTCCAGCTCTTATGCAGAGCGCCCCATATATTATTAATCTCCATCTCAAGCTTATTTATACATGAACAGACGAACAAGATCCATCCCAAAATTCAAAAATTCGAGCAACTACCCAGAAAACGGCCAACACCAAATCTGGCAAAACCACGTCTGTTCCGGAAGGGATTTCTCCACATTCGTTCAGAAATTCTGAAAACTGCCCGCGGCTAGGGGTAAATGGGGCCATTTGTGAAGTGGGTTTCGAACCGTTTTGAAAAATTCCCAACCGTTTGTTCAGAAATTGAGCCCGAAATCAGGGTCCTGATCAAGGACGGAAATGCCATTTTGAGCTAATGACATCCTCAGAACAGCACTGGATAACTGCACCTGCATCCTGGAAGCGATTGGAAATCAAACAAGATGTTATCCTGAGCAATAAAATCCCCCAAATCTCTGGTTCAGCCAACATAGATCTTCTTTGGAGCGCCGGGACAAGCGTTGGGCCAAATAACCAAAAGACTCCTGCATAAAAGAAATAAAGACTCATTAATTGACCCATTATTAAATGAAAACTAAAGGTTCCATTATATACATAAAACAAAGCAAAATAATAAATAAACAATTAAAAAGTCACTTACCAAAGCTCCTAGCAATGTTGCTCTTCAAAAGGCATAACCATGCACAAAACAACACTAAATAAAGCTGATGATTACTTGGTTTCATGAGACTTAAACTAGAAAATATTGTGCTGAACAGTCAAAATAGGAGGCCAACATCTCCCCCAGACTGAAGATCTTGCATGACCCTATGCAAGAAAGTTTCAGACAAACAAAATTTGAAACTCATAATAGATGATCAAGCCTTGGCTCAAACTCTAGAAACTGAGGCTGAAATGCCTAACATACTCCTGTAATTTCTTTGTCAACTTAAAATTTCTCTGCCTGAAGTAATCAATTCCTTGAGCTGAAGTATCAGATCTATGAGATTTAGCAGACTTTAGACCTGACTTGGAAGGTGATGCTTTAGCAGATTTTAAACTAGATTTTGAAGGTGATGCTGCCAGCAAAGGTTCACTGACAGGACTAGGAATTGAAGAATGATGATGAGAGCTATGAGAATCAGAGTTATCATGGGCAGAAGAAGAAGTGGATGAGGACAATTCAACATGGACAGGCTCTTACCTTTGGATTCCTTTTTTTTTTTTTTTAACAGTCATGCTGCGGGCAAATCTTCGATTGGGTGAAGCAAACAAATTCTCACGACCCTTTTCTCCCCCAGACTGAGAGCTGACATGCTGCCCCTTAGATACTGGAGACTTCTTAGTATGGGATGGGCCAATCTTCTTACAACTCTTAACAGCTAGTTCCTGAGGATGGCTGACTTGATGTTCAGAAATATTTACAAAGGAGACTTTATCCACTAAATCGGGAATACAAGGCTCACATGGTTCATTCCCCAGGGATGATTTAAGATGAGAATTGGACAGCTCATATACAAATTGCTCCCATACCCAATCCTTTTTCTTTAACTCAGCTAGAATAAGCATCGTGAAAAACAGGAAAAGAAATGACAACAAACTAACAGAGATCAGACAGTCAATTCGAAGACAAGGGAGAACTGCATCAATCTTTCTCTCGCTGGCACATGCTGTAGCACATGCTGCCCACGTTGCAATGAATTATGCCCATTTTATCACACGTTTAATTCACCTTCACCGCATGACGAGTTACGAACCCAAATTGAAATATATCAATGGCATAAGTTTTATTAAAAATGTCAAATTAATAATAAGGAAATAAAATATTATCAAATGCCATTAAATAATTTATGAAGAAATGGTGGAATCTCAACTAAATAAACCCCAACGATCCTTGTATTAAAGGCAAAAGCAATTGGTAATAATAATAATCCTTAATATATAACAATTAGGACTTACCCAATCATGCAACGTTCATTACCCTTACCATTGAACATGCCAATTTTTCAATTTTTATTCCGACACCCCATCCGGCACTCAATCCGACACTTCAGCAATTTAAAATACAGAGGTACTTCCAGGCTGATACGGACAAACAATAATTACCAGCATATGTTGAAGGAGTGATAATCACCAGCATAGCAGTAATATTATCAGTAAGGACAAATAACTGTCTTTCCAACTTTCATGAGTTGAAAAGACAATTAAAACTGCCTAAAAAAAAAATGAAATAACTGCTTGGAAAATTAAATAACAGCCTGAAATTTTTGTTTTATCAGCAGGCTCCTTGCACAGTTACCATTATTCAGTGGTTGTGTTGTCAGCTTTAAAGTGTTTGAATTGTGAGTCAAACAACAGAGCCTATCACCTTCTTCAAAAATTTTCTTCTTCAACAATTTGTCATGGCATTTAGTCCTCTGATTCTGTATTAAATCAATTCATGGACATCATCTTGTTTAATTTCATCAAGCCCATTAATTGCATCAACCCCTGCTCCTGAGCTTCATCTAAATTCAGGCTCAATTGTGCAGCAGTATGAAAGGTCTTCAACTGAAATTCTATAGGGAGCAATTCATTGCCAGCATGATAGTGATATTAAAGCAAATAAATGTCTTTGAAAATATACCACTTGTGTGAGTTGCAAAAGGAAGTAAAACTGGTTGAAAATTTGTTTTACCCCAACAAGCTTGTGGCACAATTACCTCAGTTCAAGGTTGCTGCTTCACCTATTCACACAGGAAACTGAGCTGAGTTATGAAATCAATTTTATTAACAGCACAAGAAACAAAAATAACTGCAATTCACAAGCAACCAATCTTACTTCTATATTCCACACTTCAATCATGAACACAGACTTCATTCTCGTCATTCATATAGAACTTTTTCCACCAGGACATGTGCCTTAAAACACAAGACAAGTGGAGTACTAAAAGAAGCTAATGGGGTATTGGTCCACTTTGACTCAGCTTCACACAGGACAGTTTGAGTAGTGCAAAAAAAACAGTACTGAATTTCACAGCTATGTTCAGGACTCAGAAAATATCAGGCATAAACCCCTTTTTTTTCATAGGAATCAGGTAACCAAAATTCAGAGCAGCTGGAGATGATTATCAACTGGCTATCAGCTGATTTTTTTAAACAGTTTATTTAAATTTTATTTAACCACCCTTATGACCTCTCTTTTACCTTTACATAGGTACATTGTTCATACAGACAAGTATAGATGAGGCTTTTAAAGGAGATATTAGAGTCAGAACCCACTGCCAGCGAGCCCGTTCAGTACTCCGGTGGGGTAACTGTAACATCCAAGAAGTTTCTTCCCCAGGCAGATGCCCCATTGCCAACAGGCCTGTTCAGCACCCTGATGGGTTTGCCTGTTTATACCACAGGTCGGTACCCGCTGCCAGCGGACCTGTTCAGTATCCCGGCGGGTTAACCTCTTGCACCCATTTTCTATCAGAGGCCCTTGTCCCAATTTCATCTTAAAGATAAAGTTTATGATTTGCTCATGCATAGATGAGTGGGGGAGCAGCTCTGAAAACCATCTAGGAGTGGGATGGTATCAAAATTGGAAGAGTGTTCTTTGTACATGCCTGTAAAGATTTGCCCAAATGAACAACTAACCTTTGCAATTGTATAAAGTGAAAGGCATAAAGTGGCTGCACAAAAATGTATATATAAGTATATGAGAAAGAACATGGTATGCATAATCATATTGACCATTGGTTTCAATCTATTTTACAGCCTTCATATAATCTTCTTCTTCAGCAATTCTTGGACATCAAGCAACCGGTGTTGCTTGATGTCCAAGAATTGCTGAAGAAGAAGATTATATGAAGGCTGTAAAATAGATTGAAACCAATGGTCAATATGATTATGCATACCATGTTCTTTCTCAGCTGGATTGTCTAACTGTTCATTGTTCTCTGCAGGTTGGCAAAGGTGTTCCATCAGAACCACTGAATCAACTGATTCCTCCTCCATCTCTTGAGCTGCAGAGATCTCTTCAAGTTCCTGCAAGATGCACGAAAGTTCCTGCAACAATCTCTTCTTTCGTTCATTCATTCTTGGATCCATTAGTCAATTTTTTATTTTTTTTTTATGATTTTTTCTTTTCTTGTAGGGGGTTTTTCTAAAAACTTTGAAAGTCACACCAACTGATAATAATTCTGAAACCCACACTAACTTGAAATAACATGAAATGCACTCTTGCTAAAAGGAAAACTGCTTCTACTGAATCAAATACACACCCTCTCATACTGATGAAATCGACTGCTGAATCAAATCTAACACTGCCGAAAGGAAGACTCTGCTGCTATTGAATAAAACCTACTGAAATAGAAATTTCTTTGCTGCTAAATGTAATCTAATACTGCTGAAATAAACCATTTGCACACTAATAAAATCAAATCTGATCTGGCTAAAAATGAAAGCACACCTACATCCACTCTCCAATCCTTTTTAGTACCTCCCCGGCAACGGCGCCAAAATGTTGAGCTAAATATATAACATATTAATCAACATCTAATTGTCAACCCGGGAAGGTAGACTTAGAGGAACCAGCACAGGAAATGCAGGGTTGAAGAGGGAGTTAAAAGAATGCGAAAATACTTTCTGAACATGAAAGGAATTTGCTGAAAAGAAGCTACTGTAATCTACTCTGTTCTGCACTCTGTTCTGTACTCTATCTGTTCTGCACTAATTTCATAAAAGTGTTCTGCACTAATTAAAAATGACCATATGCATATAAAAGATCCACTGAACATTGATGACTGCAAACGATTATGTTTCTGCTACTTATCACTCCACATAACTCAGCAAACTCTACTTTATAATGAAATGAAAAACCCTCTATTGCAGTCGAATGAAACTAGTTCCAAACTATTACTTCTGCAGTATGAAATAGATAAACTGAAAACTGGAATCAATGGCTGAAAGATAACATTTGCACTTGAATCTAAATCCTCTGTTGCAAACGAATGAAACTGCTACTATTCCTGTTCTGAGATTAAATGAAATGCTACTAATGAAATGTTGCTTCTGTAAACGAAATGAAATGCTGATAATAAATCTCTGCTAGAGGATAGCATTCAAATATAAAGTAAATGCAATTCATATGGGTCTGTTTCCATCGAAGGGGGCCCTGCCTTCGTTGTCAACAGATTGATTCTTTTAATCAACGCATTCTGAATAAATCACTAACTTACAACAAACTCATAATACTAGAAATAAAATGAACGAACAGCTTTTTAATTAATAAGAAACAGGAGCATTACAACTGATTACGATTTCCCCCATTCGGCTCTATTCATCTCTGATGCAGAGCTTGTATTAATTACAAATCTTCTCTACATAACTCCACTACAGGGCGTTACTACATTCCTCCACTACAGGGCGTTAATCTATTACCAATCTCTGTCCAGCTCTTATGCAGAGCGCCCCATATATTATTAATCTCCATCTCAAGCTTATTTATACATGAACAGACGAACAAGATCCATCCCAAAATTCAAAAATTCGAGCAACTACCCAGAAAACGGCCAACACCAAATCTGGCAAAACCACGTCTGTTCCGGAAGGGATTTCTCCACATTC
The DNA here is from genome assembly GCA_027924585.1 of Larix kaempferi. Taxonomy (NCBI): domain Eukaryota; kingdom Viridiplantae; phylum Streptophyta; class Pinopsida; order Pinales; family Pinaceae; genus Larix; species Larix kaempferi. The sequence continues at coordinate 8,461,744 of BSBM01000318.1, read as the reverse complement.
GTTCAGAAATTCTGAAAACTGCCCGCGGTTAGGGGTAAATGGGGCCATTTGTGAAGTGGGTTTCGAACCGTTTTGAAAAATTCCCAACCGTTTGTTCAGAAATTGAGCCCGAAATCAGGGTCCTGATCAAGGACGGAAATGCCATTTTGAGCTAATGACATCCTCAGAACAGCACTGGATAACTGCACCTGCATCCTGGAAGCGATTGGAAATCAAACAAGATGTTATCCTGAGCAATAAAATCCCCCAAATCTCTGGTTCAGCCAACATAGATCTTCTTTGGAGCGCCGGGACAAGCGTTGGGCCAAATAACCAAAAGACTCCTGCATAAAAGAAATAAAGACTCATTAATTGACCCATTATTAAATGAAAACTAAAGGTTCCATTATATACATAAAACAAAGCAAAATAATAAATAAACAATTAAAAAGTCACTTACCAAAGCTCCTAGCAATGTTGCTCTTCAAAAGGCATAACCATGCACAAAACAACACTAAATAAAGCTGATGATTACTTGGTTTCATGAGACTTAAACTAGAAAATATTGTGCTGAACAGTCAAAATAGGAGGCCAACACGCTGGTTTCAGACCGGGGTTCTTGATATTCATTCAGGCTGCGACTTGGCCAAGGTTTCCTTGGGTCAATAGGTAACTAAGTCTCCAACATTCGTTTAATAGTGTTTATTATTTTCGTAAAGAGATTATGTTAATGATCTCCGTTGTTATGCATTATGCCCATGTGCCTCTCGGTGTTGGCTAGCTTAGAAGAACTCATTCTTGTTGTATTTCGCAGGTAACTTTCTACTCTTTACACAAAACATTTATTTGATATGATTATGTGATATCTCTTTACCTTAATTTTTCCTACAAATTGGAAGGTGTTGTCAATATTTGAAAGAGAATTTGAAAGAATATCTATAGAATAGTTTACATGATATTGTTCTTTAAAGAAGTTTTTTGTTTAAAATATGTGAATTGAATTTGAGTGATATTGTTTTTAAAGTTTAGATGATATTTTTCTTTATAGAAGTTTTATATCAACATTTAAAATATATGAATTGAATTTAAATAATATTATGCTTTGCATTATATTTTTGTTTAAAACATATATAATGTGTCAAAATTTAAAATATGTGATTTGATTTTGAATTTTAATAAAAATAATTTTTTTTCTAATTAATTAAAACTTGAAATATGTAATTTGAATTTAATTTGATAAATTGTTCTCAATAAAATTTATGAAATTAATTTTTCTTAAAATTATCTAATTTATTTTTTTAATTCTTAATATTATTTATAGATTATATAATAAACTAATGTTATTAATACTTTTATTAGTAACACATGATATAATATAATTTTAATTTTATTTATAAACTTAAAATATTTACAAATTTATACATCCCATGTCAAACAATATAATGGACAAATTCCAAAACTTAATGCATACAGGTGATTCTTCTACAATTTAATATTAGAAGATATGAATAATACGATAACAAATATATCATTAGGAAAAAAACTTTTCATTATTTCAAAATATATTTTAAAGTCTGAAAATGCACTCACTCGATATTATATTATATAGTAAATGTTTTGATATATTAAAATTTATATACACAATGCACATTATATATGAGCATGTAGTAGTATTTGAAATATATAATAATTATGTATATATAACATATTCTTATATATGACGAGAAACTTTTTCAAAATTGATATTACTACATATATATAATCATCAAAATATATATAAATATTTATAAATATGATTATATTAAGTTTATATTATATTAAGTATATAACCAATTATATACAAAGAAAGAATATGTGGTTATATATTGCACCTCAAATTTAAACCTGTCGGCTTCGCTTCCACAATGGGCATTGAGTATATATATAGAATGCCGCCCTCTGTAATTAATTGTTAATGAACGTAGTGACAAGTTTTAGGCTTTGAGGACAAATAGGCGTACAAATCTTGTAGTGACAAATCTTCTTCTTACTTCTGAAGGTTTTGCGATCATATTTGCTAGCGGTCCCATGGTTCACTTCGTTGATGATAGATACCACGATGAAGAAGGAGAAATCATTTTGGATCCAGAGATGCGGGATGAACGTGAAGACGAAGAATGGCAAGCGCAAGCTGAACATGGCTCTTCTCATCAATCCCACCACGTTCCTAAGAGACTCAAGAAAGTTAGTTCGTCTTCTGATGATGATCAAGTGCAACAATCACCCAAAATATCAGAATTGAAACATGCAGGCGGCAAGTCTAGAAGGCCCTCAAAATCTAAGAGGGAGAGTGTTTAGGGGTGAAATTTTTGTTGTGGGTTGTTTTTTATAGATGAAGATGAAATCAAAACTACATTTCGGGTTAGTAAACAAATGCACGCACACGTTATTAGCACGTGCACGCTTTTAGTGTGTATGCATGTATTTAAAATAACGCGCACGCACCATTTAAATTTCTAAATTTTGGTGGTCAATTCATTTCCAACCAACCTAGTGGATGACTTGGCCACTATGGTTTTAGGTTTGGGTTTCCAAACCAAGTGGCTCAGACTGTGTTATAACAAAATGCATCTTATTCTATAACTTCTTTTGTTTCGAGCATGATTCTGTGTATGCTATAGTTGTCCACTGCTAATGAAATTGCACGCACTTGTAGAATTATGTGTGCAAATTCCGAATATGTAATTTTTTATTAAATTTTTATTTTTTTTTAATTAATTTTAATTGCACTAACGTCAATCTTACACAAAAAGTAGGTTATTTATTTCGTCTATAACTTTTGATTGACTCACCTATTTTGAAAATGGAAAAGAACCCGCACAAGTACACACAAATACCTACATCCTAAAAAAAACAAAGTTCATTGATAATGTTAAGACCATGATATTGGGGACCAACGCTTGGCCTAGTCATTTTAGAGATTGGCCGACTTCCTTAATTAAAAAAAAAATTAACATAAATAAATATGGGAAAATAGCGTTGCACTAGAACGACCTGCTATCTAGGACTGTATATAATTTTTTTCACAAAATTCCACCATTTGCATACCAAACCAAGGAACCAACGCAAACATATTCATTATGTTTTCTTAAAAAAATAACATACCAACCTTAGGAGAACCCCATTTTTGGGGAGTTATAATTAATTTCCATAAATAATATTTATATATTCTGGAAGGTAATCCGATTGTCTATGTTTCATCTTCTTACGCCATATTCCAAAAATTTGTGTAGGTAGCTTTAATATTTCTTTTTGATGTTCAAATTTTGGTTTTTCCAGAAGTCCATTGCGACTAACGCGTCATGAGTGGCTTGCATTAGCTTGCACCAGCCCAAGGACATCCCTCCACCACAGTCACCCTATTGTGTTGCCCCATCAAAGTATTCCATAGCAGTTTGAAATGGGATAGAAGGACTTGAAATCTATCTACATTTATTTTTCTTTTCTCCAATGTAAAATTCTCTATATTATTGAGCCCGGAATTTTAATGTAGCTAAAAGACACATTTTAAGATTTGCCATCAAATAAGGCATAGTTTCTTGATCTCCAAATTCCCCAATATATGAAAATTGGCAAAAAATTGTGGCTATGGACCTTTTCCACCCAATTTTAAAACTTTCTTCAATAATTTGATAGATACCCTGATCTTGAGAAATGCGAAGTTTATCAGTGATATCCTTGCAATTTTTTTTGCAAAAAGAACAGTGTACAAAAAGAAGATTGATATATTCACAATCTATATGATCATGTATGCAATATTTTGGTTTGGACCATCCTCTCCTAGCTAAGCTACCCCAAGTCAATATGTAATTCTCTAAACATAGCGAAAAGAAACATTTAATTTTCAAAGGAATGTTCCACTTCCATAATATGTTATACCATCACTTTGCCTCATAAACATAATTCAAATGATAGATGGAATCATATGCATTATTGTCACTCACATGTCCATTAGAATTGTTTCAAGGAAACACCAAAGTATCATATTCATCTCTTAATCTAATACCAGCTCCGTTTCCGGACATAATATATGCAGTTCATTCCTCGACCCATTATCCATGAATCCACGAGTCCTCAACAATAAACCAATAAGAGCCAATATTCCTCAACTAGATAGGCCTTCTAATATGATCCAATGTGGAGAAACCAAACTCACCAATATATTCAATGAGAGAAGAAGAAATAATATGTCTCCTCCCCACCAATGCAAATTTTTATTGTCCCATCCCCCCATGGAATTTAGGAGAGATATTCTATCCCATTTTACCAAATGCATCTTATCACCCTTAACAATACCAGACCAAAGGAAATTGATCATTTTTGCCTCAATAGATTTATAATAGTAATATGTACTTTTCCTAATGAAAACTAGTAAACTTGAATTATCCCTACTAAAACTAAGCAAACTAAGGTGAGTCTTCCCCCCAAATATAACAACCTATAGCACCAATTTCCAATTATTTTCTCAACCTTCTTCACCATCCACATCCAGTCTGCAGCCTTATAATTGTTGGGATTCAAATAATATCTGAAATATCTCATACCACACTCAATAGCATCTAATCTGGATAGGAACAGAGTAGCAATCCATGAGAAGGTATCTTCATTAATAGCATTATCGAGGAAACATAATTTCATATACATTTCATTATTTATAGATTTCATTATTTTTGTAGTAGGTAGATTTGAATTTGTCACCTAAATCAACTTTTTGTCCTTGACATGCATCTTCTCTTATTTCTCTTTCTTTTGTCTTTATCTTGTTCTTTCTTATTATAATGATGATTGTGAGAACCCTTCTATATTTTGTTTACATCGATAATCAGTGTATATATTTCACTTAAGGAATTATGACATCAAGAACTAACTTCCAAGCATTTCCAATACACTAATAAGGAATTACCTCAGGATCCATTCACTAGTAGTCACCTTCCCACTACCAATCATTAATACTTTTGCATTGCCCTTTCCTTCGTTTCCTCTTTTCCTTCTCTTACATGGTTTGTTTCTTCTCCTTATTTTAAGTTCTCAATACCATTTTGTATGATATATAACATCTCTTATAAGTAGGGTGGTATCTAGTGTATATATTTTGTGATTTAATAGTCACATACAACAACTTCCCTTCAGGCATCATGGTGTGACCTATATCTATGATGTGTCCATATATGAAACACCTAATGATGACTTAGATAATTATTTTCCTTCATATTAAGGGCCTTCTTTATTGGATTAATCTTCTTTGAGTCTCCCTACATAAGCCTAGATGTACAAATTATTGTTGTAGGATCTCATATAACCTAATCTATTGTTTATAGAAATTAATCATTTGTTTGACTTTAATAAATCCTTGTGGAGACTCATTTATGGAAGCTTTCTCATTATTTTTCCTTTGTCTCACCCTCCAATATAGATCCTCGTGGAGACTCATTTATGGAAGCTTTCTCATTATTTTGTCTTTGTCTCACCCTCCAAGTCATTGAACTAAATAAGAGTTTGTAGGGTGATTCACTTAGGTCCTGAACAACTCAAATCCCTTTTGTAATCCTTAATTAAATAAATTTGAATCAAAACATCCTTATACCTTCCTTTTTTTCTTAGTCCAAAGTATATTAAATGACTTACATAGATTATACTGTATATATGTGTTTCACATTCCATAGCACATAATGCACTATTGAAGGAAAATGCCTATAATATAAGCCCTTTTGAATCCATAATTCTTAATTAAAATTTGTTATAGAGGCCTTGAAACATGTGGTTCCTTGTGAAAATACATACTATAAATGCCTTTAAACCCATTGTTCCATATCAAAATTAGTTATATAGTTCATCCTTATTAAACACTTCACCAAACATCCACCACAATGTTTACTTATGTCATTATGTTGTTTCCTTATCTATTTATATCTCTCCTTGTAAGACAGCTACAATTACCCTCTACCTCTTAATTTAATTTAGCACGCAATTTTTATTTTGTTCTTCTACTCTTTTAACCTCCTCTTCGGTTGCTTGTTACTTTAAATTCCATTATCTCTAAAGGATTTCTTCCTTTTTATTTGGTTTCTTCCATAAGACTTGTAAGGAATTGGGTTAATAACGGAGTTTTTCTCTTTTCCGCAATCCTATTAAAATATGATTCTCTTTTGGAGAGCATTAAACGCATGCATGAGTCAACAATGGCACAAGTATTCTGAATGTATTTCATACAGCGACAAGAGTAAATTGGATTCGAATAGCCTTAAATTAAAGATGAATATTGAGGAGTTTTTATGAATGAAATATTTATAATATTTTTTCTAAATTGGATTCAAATAGCCTTAAATTAAAGATAAATATTATTCATGTAATTTTTTTCTTGTGGGTATCTATTTACCTTAATCTTTCCTACAAATTGGAAGATGTTAGCAATATTTGAAAGAGAATTTGAAAGAATCTCTATAAAATAGTTTACATGATATTGTTCTTTAAAGAAGTTTGTCGTTTAAAATATGTGAATTGAATTTGAGTGATATTGCTTTTTAAAGTTTAGATGATATTTTTTTTTATAGAATTTTTATATCAACATTTAAAATATATGAATTGAATTCAAATGATATTATTTTCTAGATTATATTTTTGTTTGAAAAAGTGTAATGTGTCAAAATTTAAAAAATGTGATTTAATTTTGAATTTTAATAAAATAATTAAAACAGTATTTTTTCTTTAATATATTAAAATTTGAAATATTTAATTTGAATTTATTTTTTTATAGATTATTCTCAATACAATTCATGAAATTAATTTTTCTTAAAATTATCTTCTTCTTTTTTTTAAATATTATATATAATAAGTTTAATGTTCTTAAAACTTTTGTTAGAAGCACATGCTATAATTTTAATTTTATTTATAAACTTTAAAAAAAAATGTTTACAAATTTATACATCGTATATCAAACAATATAATGGACAAATTCCAAACCTTAATGCATGCAAGAGATTCTTCTGCAATTTACAATTTAATATTATAAAATATGAATAATATGACGAGAACCTTTTTCAAAATTAACATATATATATATATATATATATAAATTATTATAAAAATATAATAAGTATGTGTTATAAAACATATTTTTATATATGAGGAGAACCTTTTTCAAAATTAACATATATATATCTATATACTTTAAAATTATTATAAAATATCTTTCTTAAAAATTATTTATACACAAAACTTTGTAGTTATGAATTTTAAATATAATAAAACTAAGTAATAAAATTTAGTAATTATTTCATGATATCATATTTCTTAATTATTTCATAATGCTATATTATATTAATATTGTTAATAAAATTTCTTAACTATTCTATAATATCATATTTCTTAATCATTCCATAATACCATATTTTATGAATATATTGTTTTAATTATTCTATATTTTTCTTCCTTATAATGTTGATTTTAATCATATCAACTTTGTTTTCATTTTTTAATTATCCATAATTCATTATACTATAAAATAATTTTAAATCTTCAATCATATAATATTGTCTTTATCAAGATTTAACCATCACTTTGGAATTTTAATAAAAAAAAATTGTTAAGTTTATAATAACAAAATAAATTAATTATATAAACATATTTAATACATAAAAAGTTTCTAATCAATTTCGTGTAGCCTCTATATTTCATACCCACTAAACTATCATAATTCCAAGATACCCATTGTATCCACATCATTGAAAAGAGCTAAATATAATTGTGGTCTAATTGAGAGTGATAACAATTCGGTTGTATCCACATCATTGAAGATTGCTAAATATAATTGTGGTCTAACAACAATTCGGCACTGCTTTGGATAAAAGGTATGTTTTTGAATTCTAAGTTTTGAAAAGAGCTAAATATAATTGTGGTCTAATAACAATTTGGCACTACTTTGGATAAAAGGTATGCTTTTGAATTTTAAGGTTAAATTATTTTTTATTTGAAAAAAACAAGTACTTAATATTTATAAATATAAATCAAAATAATTTTACAAAACTGTGACTTCCAGATCTACTGACTCCCAAATCAGCTGTCGCCACCTGATATATCACAACCATAGTCAGATCTGCTGTCACGCAACCACAAGATTCAATATCAAAATGTACCAAAATAAACTCATCATCTAGTGCATCTACTGCACCTGATCCCAGACTTATTCCGTAAGATAAAGAAAGAATATGTGGTCATCTAATGCATCTCAAATTTAGACCTGTCGGCTTCGCTTCCACAATGGGCATTGAATGTATATATATATATATATATATATATATACACACACCGCCCTCTGTAATCAATCGTTAATGAACGTAGTAACAAGTCCTGGATTTGAGGACAAATAAGCGTACAAATCTTCCTCTTACCTTCGGTCTCTTTCACTTGGTGATCAGGATTTGTCTTCGGCGATTTCTTTCTGAAGATTTGAGATCATATTTTGCTAGCGGTCCCATGGGTCACTACGATGATGATAGTTACCGCGATGAAGAAGGAGAAATCATTTTCGATCCAGAGATGCGGGATGAACATGAAGACGAAGAATGGCAAGCGCAAGCTGAACATGGCTCTTCTCATCAATCCCACCACGTTCCTAAGAGACTCAAGAAAGTTAGTTCGTCTTCTGATGATGATCAAGTGCAACACTCACCCAAAAGATCAGAATTGAAACATGCAGGCGGCAAGAAGAGAAGGCCCTCAAAATCTACTGGTGAAATGGAAGAAATGTGGAAGTATGCTGCTCCACAAGATAGGGAGAATGATGATGATTATAAACATGGAAGCAGCAAGAAAAGAAAGCGATCTAAATCTTCTGCTGATGATCAACTGAATGGGTCTGGCCTTCCACCTTTGACAGGTGTCGATGCTGCTCGTGGTCGTTACGAGGCCCCAGAGAAGGATATCGGTGTACGCGTGGAGCGTTTTATTGCCCTGCTGGAAGTCGCAGCAGAGGAAGACGCAGAGCTGAACAGGCAATCTATGCCGGCCATCAACAAACTCAGACTACTTCCTACGCTCACTCAGATCATGTCAAAACGTCCATTGCAGAGAGAATTCCTGGACCGTGGAGTACTGTCCGTCTTAAAGAATTGGTTGGAGCCCCTCCCGGACCAATCACTTCCCAATACGACACTCCGCACAGCTCTTCTTCACATCCTCGCCAAATTGCCGATAGACACCGCAGACATTGAAAGGCGAGAGCAGCTCAAAAAGAGCGGATTGGGCAGGGTGGTCAAGTTCTTATCAATATCCGACGAAGAGACTGTCGCAAATAAAAGACTCGCAAGGAATTTGGTAGAGCAATGGAGCCGCCCCATCTTCATGAAGCCTACTCGTCTAAATGATCGTGATCTCAAATATTTGAATTCTAAGACAGTAAATTCAAAACGTGCAAAGCCACTTATATCGGAAGTTCGTACAAACGGTGAATTAGAGTCGGATGACTTTGACCTAGACGCCTTACGAAGGCAGTACGCGCAGGAGAGAAAGGCGCGAGAGGCGGCTGGTGCAGCGACTCAGAGACCTGAACCAATGGCCGCCGACTTTGTCTTCCGTCCTCCCTCGAAGGTTGATGCGGATGACGTGAGAGCTCGCGCCAAGCAAAGCAGGAAGGAAATCGACGGCAGCAGACGGAGGTTGCAGCAAATGATGAAGAATAATGGAACTCCCAAGAAGAAGAAGCCTCAAGGATTCAAGCCCATCGCTACATGAAGTTGATGGTAGACCCAAGAAGGGCACTGCCATATCATTTTTCATTACTTGATCATTCGATAAACCCGCTAGCATTTATCTTTCACACATTGATGATTGCCTTGTCAATCCCAGCCTGAAGGCCTTGCTCTGCAAATAACTGAGAACAACCAGAGGCGCCATTGCATACACGAGCCCTTCTGTTCTGTATTAACTTCCAAATATTTAAAAGCTTATTTTGGAACGATAAGGCTTCTGTACTATTCTCTTCTAGACAAATTTATAAAACCTGTACCAATAGGACTCTGTAATGTGCTTTCCTCGCATGGCTTCTTGGGTTATTAACTGCCCTTAATTACCCAATCTATCTATTTTGTTCTAAAAAGGCTAGCACTCAGCTTCACTCATACTATAGGACACTAAAGCAAGTAGTCTAAACTATTCATTTTTTCTGACACTACAGCATCTTAAGACAATAATAGCTTTGGGCTTTCTTTCTCTCTTTTTTTCAAAGAATGGACTCTCTTTTTCAAAGAATGGAGACTAAAAGGTATCTTTTTCAATTGGGTGGGATACTTGTTTGTTAACTGGAATTAACCAAAGAAAATTACATCTAAACTTGGTTGGATTTAAAATTATGGTGAGGAAAAAATTGAGAAAGTTCGTATGAAAAAGGAAATAAAATAAACATGACCACCAAGAATACATGAAGGGGAAGATAGATAGAATAAGAAGGAAACAAAGAAAAGGAATAGTAAAAGAAGGTTGGAAAATGGAAGGCAAAATAATATCGTTACACAATTAATATCAATATCATAACTTTGATTTAATTAATATAAATAATTTTAAATTTGTTAAATTATAAATATTATTATAAACCTATTTTTAAATTTACATATATTATATTTATTTACATATATTATTTAATTATGTAATTTATTTTAAACATAAAATATATATATATATAATATTTAAATTTTAAAAAAAATATTTAAAAGATTTATAAAACATAGATATCAAAAATGTTCATTGACCTTAATACAATTGGTTAGTAAGAATTATTGTTACCTTAGTTATAGAAGATTGGTTACCATAAATTTATCTAAAAGTGCTAGTTATAGAATATTAGTTACCATAAATTAATCTAAAAGTATAATTTTGGGCATATTAATTTTTGGGCAGGTGAATGTGTGAAGTTGAAGAGGATAGAAAGGTTGGTACATTGTATAAAGCTTTGGTTGATGTATGTTGATGGGTGCTATGAGTTAAAAGGGATACAGAGTATGGAAACATTGGTATCTTTAGAGGAGTTGCACGAAAGTGAATGTGTGAGACAAAAGGACAATGCAAAAGGAATGGTGGGGTAGAGCATGAGATGAAGGACAATGCAAATCGAATGGGGGGTAGAGAAAGATGCAGTACAGTGTCTAGAAGAGAAACATTGCAAACAAGGAAGGGGAAGCCTTTATGAACATTTTTTCAAGGAAGCATTTAAGAATACAAAGCTAGTGAACAGACAAACAAAGAACAATAGCTAGGAAGGATTGAAAAAAAAATCAAGACTTGTATTACAAGGAAATAAAACACCCAAAGATCCCAAAGGGAGATTGTACATGTTTTCTCAATATTCATATTTAGACATACAAGATTTAGATTATGTTGAGGACATTAGGGGGTCCTCGAATTGATCAGATTCAAGAGATTAAAGAAAACAATGATTGTTAATCTGCAGCCAATGGGAAGTGGCTAAATCTAATGCATCCAACTTATAGCAGGCTATACCTACTATAAGTTGATATATCTACTATAAGTTGATAGTGAAGTTCGATGCTATTAATGAATAAAAAGAATATTAATGAATAAAAAAAAGATGATATTTGGCATACTGCAAATGGTTTTAATCTCTGAGAAAAGGAATACTAGCACCAGAATATTAGCATAGGGTTTATCATATTCATACCATATTTTATAATGCTAAGAATGCATGCCAACTTCAAAAAGAATAACAAATTCAATACCGGCACTATAATATTGGCATAGGGTTGATCATATTCATATTCATAACATATATTCAATAAGAATGCTAAGAATGTATGCCAACGTAAAAATAGATAAATCCACAGCATATTTCAAAGAAAACAGTTTTTTGAATAATGATACTCCACTCAGACTCAAACACTTTGATATTCTCTTTATCCAAATAATCCCATTCGTCTTCCAAGAGATATTGTAATTAACATAGAAACACGAGGATTTAAATTTGGAATATGGAATTGTGACAATCACTCTTTTGCAAATATCAAAATTTGAGCAACTAGCAACTCTATTAATGAAAAAAAGACAATACTGATATTTTCTAAAATGGCCCCATCTTGTGACCATGACAACTCTATCAAATCTTTGTCATCGGCAAAATTTGCAGCACCTTTTGGAAAAAGAGTCCAAGTTGATCTGATTTACGTTTTTGTTGATGACTTATCATAGAATTCAAAAGACCAGACATGTTAATATATTTTCCATGTCCATGGCGTGCAACAAAAATCTTCATGTGATATCTGTTTGATGTTGCACAGGAAAATACATCTGGCCAAATTGTTCAATTCATTAGATATTTGTTTGATGATGCACGGGAAAAGACAGAGAATAACATATAGAAACACGTGTTAAGAGAAAGCTCCGGGTTTAACAAGAAACTATGATGCAGAGAACTTGAGGAATTAGCTTAACGGGAATCAAGAGGAGCTGCAGCTTCCCTTAGCTCTCTTCCATGGAAATGGATATCCTAATTGGGAACCCAAATGAAAAATTCAATGAAACAATCTAAATGAAAGCGTAACAAAAATACCCACCCATACAAAAAAACCTCATTACAATCCATCAATCTAAGTGAGACATACAAAAAAAATCATTGATAGGGTGATTAGTCCCATGCTATAAGCCCTAAACCCTAAATGAAAGAAACAAAATGATGGGAAAAAATACTTACTAATGCAAAGTGGTTGACATGGTGATGGTGAGCCTAATCATCCCTGACAACCATGGTCCATAACCACATCTCTGAGATTTGAATCCTTGGGAATGCTCCAACAATCTACGGTTGTGGTAGGGGGATGGCACATCCAGAATGTTTCCATTGTCAAGTTTCTTGAAGAACTCAGTATAAGAGTGGACAGCTTCATCTTCAAGGTAACCCATAGTTCCGTGTGTGAGCTTGGGGGAAAATATGTACCCACATTTTCTAGCATCATAACTTATATATCATACCACTCCTGCAACCATACACAACAACATTTCCTCAACACATTCGCAAATAGCCATCTAAATCATTTCAAGCAAACAGATATCCAAGCATTATTCAGGCTGCATATCCTTTATTTTCATTTGCATGAAATAATATTTTGATGAGATGATGTATATTATATAAGAATAACAAGATTCTGTAAAAAATTTGTAACAAATTTGCTATGAAGTCAAACCTTGTTTTTGAGTACACAATAACATTTACAAACAAGCATGATTTACAAAATTTAGTTACAAAATTTCAAAACTAAGAGTAGCTACCAATAGATTGTTATCAATGGAGTATGCAAAGTATAAGTTATAAACTTGGTTTGCCCCAAATGTACCATATACGTGATAAAGTTGGAAGAGCATACTACCAGGAAATCTTATTTATATGTCGATAATCACAAGCAAGGGTTGAAAGAAAACAATACCATCGATAATAGGACCCAAAAAGCTACTCAGTTGGGGCAACAATGCCTGGTTTTAGTTTTTTTCATTTCATTTTCTTCCTAGAAACTGTTTTCTTTTCTTCTTACAGACTGCTTTCTTTTTCTTTGGAGGCAATGTCTTTTATGCACACATGTACATAAGATAGTTCTGCGGTATGAAGGGGAGAAACATCGCAGCAAAAACCATAGAAGCAATCAATTCTGGATTGAATTTCCTACCAGGAGATTTAGCAGGTTTCCATCTCTGCAGATTGCATACAAGCTATAGTTAGAACGGTGAGGAATTGAGCAATAATACAAGCACCCATGGGACAACAAATGGTAGCTTTATTTATTTAGAAGAGATTGCAATAATAACATATTAAAATTAACTATAAACATATATTATTTAAATTATTGCAGCATTTACAATAGGCTAAAAGAGAATTAGGAACTGTAGATTTTAGCTAGAAACACAATGTCCAAGCAAGTCTAAGAATGATGGTGTTTTTTACATATTCACAATAATTTTTTATGGATTAAATTAATAGAAACTAAACTTAATTTCATCCATGAGTCAATTCTATTTTTGGTTTCTCTCTAAAGCATCAATGGAAGAGATACATGTGTAACTGTGTTATGAATAAAGGAAAATCTACAATTGCAGTAGATCATGACATGGATATCTAAGACAAAATGGAAATCTATTCAAAATACTAAAAAGAGATCAGTATATGCAATTATGTTGTCTTATGGTTACGCTAGCCAGACACTGGAAACTGTGAGATTTGTATTTCTTTGCAATAAATCATTTTTTCATCTTGGCCTATAAGTGTTTCACTGTAGATAGTTAAATAATTTGTGTGAAGATATGAGACCCTGCAATGGGAAGCTAAAGTAGAAGCATAGTAGTCTTAGTTTGCTAGGAAACCAGAAGCATGATTTTGAATTCAATTAGCATTGCCAAAATCTTTTGTTAATGCCAACTTGATATTATTAATAGGATTTAGCATTTCAATTCATCTAAGCAATGTTGTGCATGTTGAAGATTTACAACTTGATATTATTAATAGGATTTAGCATTTCAATTCATCTAAGCAATGTTGTGCATGTTGAGCATAGAATTTCTCGTATATTGACGGTAAATGTTTGTTGCTTTGTATCGCTAATCAAGGTTCATTATTTCAAGTTTTGTATTAACTAGGAGTCATATGTAGATAGCAATAGTTCAATTGCTATTTAATCAAACCAAGGTCTTCATAAGATAGGAGCTACAACATAATATAAATTCTGAAAATACTAGAGCCAAGAGTAACAATATTCATAAGCTATGGTGTACCAACAATTTATGTTCTAGTTATTTTCCTTTTAGTTTCTAGGTCTCAGTTGTTATAGTTTCATGATCAATTGTGCTAGAAGCATTGAATGTAACTTTGACTGAAACACCTACAACTTTATCCATGCAATATAACACAACAATTTGGGATTAAATATGGCAAAAAGAGTAGTCTTAATTCAATCTAATCTTCGTCTCCTCTCTAAAAAGAATAAAACTTCAAGGACTATAAAGAATTTGTATGCCAATATTTAATTTACCTACTTAGATGTAGCTACATCTATTCTTGACTTGATTGAAAGTACTTCTATTACTGGAGGATCATCTATAGGTTTGCAATGTTGTCGAGTAGCTCTCAAACATACAAGTCTTCTATCAAATGTATGATGATGTTCATCTAAATTATATGGACATTTAGCATATTTTATTTCTGGCCTAGGCCTAGTCTATGTATGACCTATGCCTAATGTATATAAAGACAAATTTTGGGTGTATACTCATAGAGTTTTAGGTGCCATTTGTTTTAATTGTTCTAAATTTTGAAATCATTTTCTTATATATACGTCAATATTAGAATTACATCCATGCCATCTAGATATTTTGAAACTGTCATTTCCAAACCTTTAATATTTTGGAAATCAGTTCCTATTTCTGTATTGCACATCACAGATAGAGATAAAGGAGGGTGACGAAATTTATTTGGAAGCTGGTAAAAGCTTTAGGTGAGGAGCACACAGTATGTGACTATTTAAAAGTGAAAGAATATACAAACCTTATCCATACAAGGACATAAGTTATACCTTAAAATTGGTTAAGAAGATGCACAAGGATATCTGTGAATTTTCATTGGGATTACACGAGAAATTTATGACTTATACAGAGTAGTAGCTCACCCCCTACAGAGTAGCATCATTTAAGCAATATTATCAACAAGTAGCAGGTTCTGTTCAAAGAGAAGAGCTTTCAAGTAGAGGTCTGGATGAAATTGGTAGAGGTGGGAAATAATTCTAAGGCACTAGTTGGTGGCTTTAGAGACTTAAGAGACAATCAAAGGGCAATGAGGCATAACCTCTTGTTCATTTGGATAAAATTCAACAAACTAGTATTGATGAGAAACAAGGCAGATGGATTTTGGGCTTAACCCAAGTGTTTATTTATTTACATAGATATGGAATTATGCTTAATCTAAGTTTTTCTATTTACTTGCGGCCTTAGAAAAAAAAATTTATAGTTTCTCAAAATTATAGGTTGTAGTGAAATCGTTTAGCCCGAATTTTGGATGCAACTGTAGACACGGGCTACAATATAAATTGATGATCATTTTCTGATTGTAAACCTAAAATATTTCATTGCCAAGGTTTCTGAAATATAAATAAATATTTTTCCTCTTAACAAATATAGATAAATAAATACTAAAATAAAATAGATATTTTCAGTTCACCTAAATAAACAAACCTCCAGTTGAAAAGAATAATGTATAACCAAAGGCAACAAGAAATTATGGAGTAGTATAATGGCTGGCACAACAACAAAAAAATATATTAATAAATTAGTATTCAGTAATCACTAATACTAAGAAAAGGATTTTGCATTTTATGAGTGCAATTATAATACAAAAAAAGGAATGTAACAAGCATTGTTGGAAAAGCCACAAAAATGACATTTTATTTCCATGTAAAGTAAATGAGAAAGATAAGGCCTTAAAGAGTTCACATGATCTTAACATCTATTATAGCCATACAGGGAAAAACGCCACAATAAAACTCATAGGGTTTAGATTTTAGGAAAAGTGCAAAAGGGTTTCAGGGTGTGTGCAAGAAGATGAGGGACCTTTTAGATGCAATCCTAGTTTTTGAAAACATGATCACATTACATAAAAATATAGCGTGTTTCTGCTACATAGCACTTGGTATGGTAAAACCCGAGCCTGATATGTCATTAGACATGTAGGATAGGTAAACATAACGTG
>BSBM01000318.1:7952500-8440000 GCA_027924585.1 Larix kaempferi | reverse complement strand
AAAGCCCATCCCCACTTCAATAATTCCCCCAACTGCTCGAGAACTACAACTCGCCGAAAAACCCCCACTCCAGTCACCAACCGACAGAGAAAAACTACCCTCGAGGTTCCCAAATTTTTCAGTCGTCATCGAACCCGTCTCACAAGGAAACCATAGCATGCACTACATGTTTCTTCGACAGCACATAGCACATGAACCTGCCATCACTCATCACCCTCGGCTCTAGCTCAAAACCCAAAACGTGAGTAACTTTAATTTACAAGGAGTACAAAACATGAACCCACCCTCATTCTTTACCGCAACTCCAACTCGAACCCCAGGTGACCGATCACTTGATGTGATAAATAGTACATGTAGAGATAGGTGTGGGGGACACACGGTGAGCGAAACCCCTGCACCAAACTACAAGACAAAAAATTTTGAACTCAACTTTGGAAAACCTTGTGAAATTTTGCGTAGTGGAAAATTTTTTGCTTGCACAAAGAGACTAATGTGCCCAAATCCGTTACAAGATGTCATGGGCATAATAATTAAAATGATATTTTTCTTTAATATATTAAAATTTGAAATATGTAATTTGAATTTAATTTTTATAAATTATTCTCAATACAATTCATAAAATTATTTTTTCTTAAAATTGGTTAATTTATTTTTTAAATTCTTAATATTATTTGTAGATTATACAATAAACTAGTGTTATTAATACTTTTGTTAAAAACACATGGTGTAATTTTAATTTTATTTGTAAACTTAAAAAAATGTTTACAAATTTATACATCCTATATCAAACAATATAATGGACAAATTCCAAACCTTAATGCATGCAAGAGATTCTTCTACAATTTACAATTTAATATTAGAAGATATGAATAATATGATAACAAATATATCATTAGGAAAATAAACTTTTCATTATCTCAAAATATATTTAAAAGTCTCAAAATGCACTCACTCTATATTATATAGTAAAAGTTCAAAATATATCGATATATTAAAATTTATATACACAATGCACATTATATATGAGCATGTAGTAGTATTTGAAATATATGATAATTATGTAATATATAACATATTCTTATATTTGAGGAGAAACTTTTTCAAAATTAATATTACTGCATATATATATAACCATCAAAATATATATTCATATTTATAAATATGATTATATTAATTTATATATATAACCGATTATATATATAACCAAAGAATATGTGGTTGAAATTTAAACCTGTCCGCTTCACTTCCACAATGGGCATTGAGTATATATAATACCGCCCTTTGTATTTAATTGTGAATGAACGTAGTGACAAGTTTTAGGCTTTGAGGACAAATAGGCGTACAAATCTTGTAGTGACAAACCTTCTTCTTACTTCTGAAGGTTTTGCGATCATATTTGCTAGCGGTCCCATGGGTCACTACGATGATGATAGATACCGCGATGAAGAAGGAGAAATCATTTTCGATCCAAAGATGCGGGATGAACATGAAGACGAAGAATGGCAAGCGCAAGCTGAACAGGGCTCTTCTCATCAATCCCACCACGTTCCTAAGAGACTCAAGAAAGTTAATTCGTCTTCTGATGATGATCAAGTGCAACAATCACCCAAAAGATCAGAATTGAAACATGCACGCCGCAAGAAGAGAAGGCCCTCAAACTCCACTGGTGAAATGGAAGAAATGTGGAAGTATGTTGCTCCACAAGATAGGGAGAATGATGATGATTATAAAAGACTGTCGCAAATAAAAGACTCGCAAGGAATTTGGTAGAGCAATGGAGCCGCCCCATCTTCATGAAGCCTACTCGTCTAAATGATCGTGATCTCAAATATTTCAATTCTAAGACATTAAATTCAAAACGTGCAAAGCCACTTGTATCGGAAGTTCGTACAAACGATGAATTAGAGTCAGATGACTTTGACCTAGACGCCTTACGAAGGCAGTACGCGCAGGAGAGAAAGGCGCGAGAGGCGGCTGGTGCAGCGACTCAGAGACCTGAACCAATGGCTGTCGACTTTGTCTTCCGTCCTCCCTCGAAGGTTGATGCGGATGACGTGAGAGCTCGCGCCAAACAAAGCAGGAAGGAAATCGACGGCAGCAGACGGAGGTTGCAGCAAATGATGAAGAATAATGGAACTCCCAAGAAGAAGACGCCTCAAGGATTCAAGCCCGTCGCTATATGAAGTTGATGGTAGACCCAAGAAGGGCACTGCTATATCATTTTCCATTACTTGATCATTCGATAAACCCGGTAGCATTTATTGGTTAGATTTAATAAATGTCCCCTATCTTTCACACATTGATGAATGCCTTGTCAATCCCAGCCTGAAGGCCTTGCTCTGCAAATAACTGAGAACAACCAGAGGCGCCATTGCATACACGAGCCCTTCTGTTCTGTAATAACTTCCAAATATTTAAAAGCTTATTTTGGAAGGAAAAGGCTTGTGTCCTATTCTCTTCTGGACAAATTTGTAAAACCTGTACCAATAGGACTCTTAACTGCCATTAATTACCCAACTTGACACTTGGCCTTCAGAGAACTACCCAATGTATCTATTGTTGTATCTATTTTGTTCTAAAAAGGCTAGCACTCAGCTTCACTCACACTATAGGACACTAAAGCAAGTAGTCTAATTACCTCTAAACTATTTATTTTTTCTGACACTACAACAGCTTAGGACAATAATAGCTTTGGGCTTTCTTTCTCTCTTTTTTTCAAAGAATGGAGACTAAAAGGTATAATTGGGTGGGATACTTGTTTGTTAACTGGGATTAACCAAAGAAAATTACATCTAAACTCTTGGTTATATTTAATAACCACAAAATCATTAATTTAAGGAATTAAATTAAATAAATTATCAAAATTATGGTTAGGAAAAAATTTAGAAAGTTAATATGAAAAAGGAAGTAAAATAAAGATGACCACCAAGAATACATGAAGGAGAAGATAGATAGAATAAGAAGGAAAAAAAGGAAAAGGAATAGTAAAAGATGTTTGGAAAATGGAAGGCAAAATATTGTCGTTACACAATTAATATCAATACTAGCATACCCGAAGCAGGGGGAAATGAAATGCTGAATAGAACTTCAATATGTTGCAAAATGAAATAAAGTTGTGTGTATGTAGATAATACAATTTTATGTGTTTAAAGTAAGTCTAACAAATGTATTTGTGGAAGTAGGCAAGCGAGTGTTATCTTGTAGGAAAGGGAGTGTTATCCTTGGATTGTAGGAAATTGTTTTTATACATATAGTGACTTGATTATTAAGGCCAATACATTATCTTGCCTTGGAAAAACATGGACCTCCTACATACTTATAGGTATTCAGATAGCTAAAGCACTCAAGATGGAATGTCTCATGGGTATAATTAAAGTAACATCACCCGTTGACGTTGATTACAAAAACACATAATTTATCCCATAAACAAAGTGAAGCAACTTGGTATATATGGAGATCCAATATCACACGACCAACACCATTGAATATTTCTTGGAACAATAGTCTCATGTAAGGGCTTGGAGAATTCAAACCTCTGTTTCGGTTTTAAAATGAATTTTAGAGTTGCTTCCTTGGTTTTGGGCTTAAGTATGAACATTTAAAGTTGCTCCCTTTGTTTTAATTTAAAGAAGATTTTAAAGTTTTTTTATTCAAGATAATGGTAGGTCTGTGTTGTGCTTTGTATACTCTTCTTGAATAAACAGGTAATAACGAAATTTCAGGGAATTAAAATGGTTACTCAGGAAAATCCTATTTCCCAAACTTTGATGGAGAATTCATAAATGATATGGTACCAAAGATGGAGTGATTAGGTATTTGGGAGTTGTTTGGTTGTCTGGTTATTTTAAATTGGAAAAAGCATGTGAAATCTCTGAGGAATATTCACGTTATAAGATAACGCAGAAGCTAGCTGGGACTCCATCAAAGGCTTGAGAATTGATGGTTTTTAATTAATGGCTTCAAAAGTACAGTGTAATCTGTTGCTACTCCTCTGAATCCAATGTTCAAAAAAGATGAGTCAATGGCATGGTTGATGATATCATATATACTTGTTGGGAATATATATCATGTACCGATAGTAGAAAATCTAGATATTTGACAGTCCCGTAGCAGACAACATTGGAAATCAAGTTTCCATTGTAATGCAATATACATAAATATTTATTGCATGGTTGGAAAATAACATTGGGATTGCAGTTTGAAATTTCGATACCAAACATTATTAATGATTTTTTTAGAGCTAATTGAAAGCGTTGTTTGTCTTCTAGTGACAAATAGAATATCCACTTCAAATATGGTGAGATATTTCTTCTCGTACAAAGTAAATGGACTCAATATTTCCTCCTTTATATTTAGACAATTCCAATGAGAATGAAAGCACACTTCTTCATGGCTCGGCCCACTACAACCTTTCCAGCAGTAAATGTAAAGCAATAAATGAATGTTTTATATGAGTAATGTCGTAATGGAAAAATAGGGCATAAACATTAATTGTCAAGAATAAGACGACGACAATGCTAGATCGGTTTATTGTCCACCATATTTAACATATGAAGCAACATTAGTATTTTAATTTGGTACAAGGAGTGCAGGGATTGAGGGATGAAATTTTTAAGTGTGAAAGGGACAGAGAATGAAGGTGTGCCTCTTCCTTTTTGTGAAATGTGGCATATGAAGTGTTTCATATTTGCATAGCGTTTGAAGGAGAACGATGGTGCAATTCACATTCCTTCTAATGTTGTTGTGCATGGCATTACCGTGAAGGTCAAGCCTTGACGTTCACTGTTACCAATGTCAATGGTTGACCTTGTTAATGTCAATCCTTGAGATTCATGGATAGTCAATGCCTAAGCCATCTTGATGGGGATTTGTTTCTTGTTACTTTGATTTATGGGTGCAATCAGTACGTGCTTTGGTTGATATTAGTCCCATGGAGGGCCAATGTATTTATCAAATTCCACTACAACATAGGCTAGCAACTTAGGAGGGATAGATTCAGCGTGGCTAATGCAAGGATTGTGAAATGGACGGCAGGACAATGCCACCACAAATCAAAGTGAGGAAACGATGGTATTGTGACAACCGATAGCTTGAGGTTTGGTTAGGTTGTAAGGCAATTAGTCTTCATGAGTTGTCTAGTGAAGACTACGATCCTCTTTCAGATGACCCATGTTGGCATGCATATAGCAAAAACCTGTACGTGTTGATCACAAACATTCTAGTGTTGATCACCAGTAGCTCCACTCTATGAACCCCCTTAAGATGTGTGAGACTTTTCTTTTCAATCAAACCATTTCTTTCTAAACCATCAATTCTCCTTTGCTTGGTTAGAGCTCTGTATGTCCAGAGAACTCTGTGAGTCAGTAATGGTGTCTAGAATGCATAAATGTGTTCCATGGTATAGGAATCATATAGTTGTTATAGTGAGGTTGTTTATGTTTTCCAATCAATGATCAGGTTGCATGCTTGATTGTTTTCTGCATCCTGCTTCCTACTACGAGCTTTTCTTAGCATTGGTTTAGGCTACATTGTACGTTTTCTTTACATTTCCTCTTATTCAATGCATAACATTGTCTGGTTGGAGGATATGAATTTGTAGTAAAATTTTGAACCATTGAGGATGCACTAAGAAGCAATAGTTGTTGGAAACCCTGCAATAGGATTCATGGTCATATTTGCATTGATAGCTGGAGTGGCAGGAGCATCTTCTTTCCTTTTAGGAATTAATTACATCATGTCATGGACAAAGCACAGGTTAGGCTCTGTTGCATCAGCTTCCATGACGGCCTAGGCACTTACTCAATTAGATTCCGTGGTGTATATCTCATATATTTTTATTTAATTTCAAGCCTTTTTCCTTCCTTCTTCCAGTACACTCCCCCCTTTGTATCTATCTGAAGAATCAAGTGTTGTTTCCATGGTATTTTCAATTTTCAATTTCTTGCAAGTAAACAACGCTATCCAGAACACATATTGAGGAGGGTGTCATCACCACATATCATGTGGCTCAGCTAGTACAAGTGTGGAAACCCTTTCCTACCTTGCTGGATTCCAATGAAGAACTTAATAGTTTCAGATGTAGCAAGGGTAAAATTAAAATTATTGTGGTA
Source organism: Larix kaempferi (assembly GCA_027924585.1). Taxonomy (NCBI): domain Eukaryota; kingdom Viridiplantae; phylum Streptophyta; class Pinopsida; order Pinales; family Pinaceae; genus Larix; species Larix kaempferi. The sequence goes on along the minus strand of BSBM01000318.1, from coordinate 8,433,890 downwards.
GCATGATTCTCAGGTATGCTTATTTTTCTTTCTTAATTTCATTCCATTTTGTAGGTGGAATTCAGCATTTACGTCTTTCTGATAGTTGAAGTGCAAACATTACAGGATCCTCTACAGTTGCGAGAGCTAAAAATCTTGGCTCCCTCATTTTTCAAACTTTGCTAGGTCCATAAGGCAATTGAAGCAGCTCAAAAAAAATGGCCATTTTTCATGCATTAATAAAAATCATGCAAGAAGAATTTGGTGATCTGCACTCCTTGAAATACCTTGAGTTAATTGACTCCTTCGTATATTGATTTGTATGGTGCTTTGAGTTTGATGTTGCTTCCAAATTTGTTTGGGAATTTAACTGGACACGAACATCTGTGGTTGAGAGATTGTTGCAGTTTGACCTTCTTTAATGAAACATTTGTAAATATTACCACCCAGGAACACAGATATTTCAGGTTGTAGCTGTGTGAAAGAATTGCCTCCCCAAGTCGCACATCAACAGTCCTTTGCAAATCAATGATCCTTGCAAATATTAGATGTATGTAAAACAAATTTACTAGAAATGTCAAGTAGCATTGGAGATATGTGCAAATTAGAAGCTCTGGAATTAGGAAGGGAGTCGTTGTTAGAAATGTTTCCAACTTTGACATACATATATAGTTTGATTTGTTCCTATATTTTTGAAAGAGAATCTGCTCACTATACTTCTATTCTCTGGTGTATTCAGTTTTCTTCGATCTTAAGGAGAATCTTCTAGATAAAGTCTCTGATTTTGGTTGATTATGACTAGGCTTGGATGAGAGGCATATTAGCCAACAGAAAATCCCCTTCAGACTGGAGTCCTTGAAAAACAATCCCAATAGAAGGTAAGATTTATATCTAGGTATTTTTGTCTATTAGATCATTCCTTGCATTGGAAGATCATGTTTTAAACACTCGTGTTTGGTATCAAGTGTTCCTGAGTTGTAAATGGTCTTTGGGTCGTAATGAAGACCTCATCTAAATATGGCATATGGCATGATCCATTGGGAGAAGCCATTCGAAGGCCCAATGAAATAGAATCGAATCGTACTCAATTTCTCAGATCCTAATCAAATCGATGGTTCCCATTAACATTTCACAAATCTCAATAGTGTATATGATGGTAGTGAATCTTTGACTATGTAATTCAATATCCCCAATTTTAGTGAGATATAAGATTGACTTATTTATTTGATTGTTTGTGAGTAAAGTTTTGACGTCCTAATTTCATTCTTTTAATGGGATGGTTCCTCTCCAACCTTCGTCGTCTATTAGGAGCCTATGAGAAACTGCCCCCTATCAACTCTATCAACACTCCATACACGCAACTCTTCATTATATCATTTTTTTGAGCGAGTTTTTGATAAGGTGGGGCACATATGGCTCTACATTTATATTGCACATGTTGACTTTCTTGACACATGTTTAAATCACCTCGTTCTTAGAATACCAGGGCCCAAGTGCCAGAACAATAGAATCCCCCCGCACAAGTTTTCAATCAACAACCACCCGACGAACCACATTGCCCCCCTCCAATTCCAGCTTCTGAACTTCCCCCATGACCACATTAACCTTATACTTCTCAACCACGACCGAGAGAACCTCATTGGTAAAGAGCTGGGGATGAAATTGAGTAGTCGTCTGAGGGGTTCCGATGGATACAAGATTGGCAGTACCATCGCCATCGACCGTTTCTTGATCCAGGTCAATGTCATGGTTACCCTTTCCTTCATTGGCTCACATGGTTGTGGTTGTATGGTATCCTGCATGGCCATGGCAGTCATGGCCACCCCCTTAGGGAATGACCATGTATTCCATGCCCTGCGTCCATGCGGTTGTGGCCATGCAACCCATCTGCTCACACAAAAGGCGCGTTGTGCATAATACCCCATTGGTTCGAATGGCTCATGTGGATTGTGGCTATGTGATATGATTTTTTTGGTCATGTGAGATGGGCTTGGTTCTTGGATTCATGACTCTTTGGATATTTGAATTGTTGTCTGGAATTGGGATTGGCAATCGGTGCTTGGGCCTCGACTTGGTGATAATATTGTGACATGGGTTTTGGTCGTCTATCATATATGGGTTTTTCTTGCTTGATGTTTGGTGTTGGTAATTGCACGAGAGTAATGGGGTGCTTACAACTCAGTATGGGGGAGATGTTGTCACTTTGTCAAGTTACTTAAGATGGATCTATGCTGGTGGGATTTAAAATATGAATTTAGCTAAGTGATTCCCAATAGGTTGTGCATGTTATATGACATATGGTGATATAGGAATGGTACTTTAAAGTAAGGGTTTTGAGAGCTAGGTGAAAGCTCATATATTATCTGGCTTACTCGTTGGTTCGCTTAGCAAATGAAATCGTTGAGCGGCATCGGATCACTTGGTATTGTTGTTTTGGAAAGCTTACAGGGTTTTGGTTAAAGCATCAACATCATTAGGTCACAAGTTAAGTGCCAAGTTCATGTGTTACTTATTATACATGCTTAGTTGTAATCAATTGTTGTCTATGCCTCAACTACATATTACCTTCTTTAGTTAAATGGGTTGTTTGTCACTACCTATTATCCATGCATAAGCTACGAGTTATCTATTCATCAACCACTCATTATTATTTTATATATATATATATATATATATATTAATATAATTGTTTATTTTGAATTTTGAACAACACCCATAAAATCAATGTGGACAGTACACTTGTCCCATCCTCCTTCAATCTAGGAAAAACATAGATGGTATTCCACCCCAAATTCTAAGATATTAACACCTATCCTTGTAATCAACAACCACAACGAAAGCTATTCGATACATCACATAGGCTTAAATAAGACTGAGTGGCTGCCCATGATATTATATTTTGAGCAAAAAATTAGCCCCAATTGAGCTTTTAACACATTGAAATTAATATTAAAAGCAACATATTAAAATTTATCTAGTAAGAAGTAAAAAACAAATGGATTACTGAGTTTTTACATTATTACTATTCCAAAGTGGTGAGTAATGATTTTGTGTAGTCTAAACAAGTGAAGATTTCACGGGTTTCAAGTGAATTTTTCTAGCTTCATTTGAACAAATCTAGCAGAAATTTTAAAATTTTAAATAACTGTGTTTAAATATTCAGAATTGCAAATATTAGATGACAATCATGTGGAGTGAAATCCAAGGGTGGTTAGGTGCCCATGTGTCGATGATTGAAATGATGGGTGATGAGCTCCATCCTTACGTAGCTTTGTCAATCTTTTGCTTTGTGAATTTGTATTTATATATCTGGGATGAGCTAATTCCCAAGATCCGATGAGTACTGGGAAACCAGTTGGTGAACCAACAACCATTCTAAACCAGAAGATCAATTGGGAATTTGGGAGGACGGGCTAAAAGTGAGGTGTACACCAGGGCAAAAAGAAGGAGCCCCATTTCATCCAAATCAAAGTAAAGAAAAGGTCCTAAGGCAACTCAAGTGATTATAATTTTGTGTTCTGCTTAAATAAAAATTTTAACTAAGTTTTAAATGGTCTACAAACGTCCCTGTGATTTATGCCTAGAGATCATCCCTCTTGAATATTGCGAAGGATTATACAACATGTGGAGTTGATACGTAGTTGGAAACATTTAATCTACTCTAATTTTTCATGTAGATCAAGCTCCACCTGGTATATTGACACACAGTTAATGTTATCTCTCCCCACTTGTTAAGTTCTTTTAATCCATCAAAGTATTTTATGTAATATACTCTGAATTTCCATGCAGATCAAGCTCCACCTGGTATATTGACACAGTTAACATTATCTTTCCCCACTTGTGAACTTCTTAATCCTTCTGGGTATTTTATGTGTACTGCTTAATTAAAGGCTTGAGAGTGATCAAGTACAATCCCCTCGAATTTGGTGATGAGGTAAAGCATAACAAATTGGTTCATTCTTATCACAGATTCTTTACTAGGCTGAGGCTTCTAGAAGACTGAGCTCTCGGTTCTATTAGATCAGTATGCACTCGTGAGCAAGTTTTTAGTCCTCGATATTTTTAGTTCTTCCGCTTCAAGCCAGCATTGAATCATAAAAGAGCTTCCCTTACCTATTAGCTCAATCCTGCTCTTCTCTAAACTAAATTGAGAGTATGGAGTGGGATGCAATCTCTTCCTGGATTCCATTTATTTGAGGTAGTTTATTATTTTAAGCAATTTCAGGTTATTAACGATTTTGTTCAATACATTTTGCTTATTGTTCACTTGTTTGTTATAATTTGTTCACTGTTCTGATTTTAGTTTATTTTCCTTTTGTACAGGAAACCCTCGGAGTCTGCAAAAAGGAAAAAGGATTAAACTTGAAGCCCAAACTCGGTAATCTTTCTGTCATAACTTGATAGATTTATTAGCCTTGAACTGCTTGCTTCTTTGACGTTTATAAACCCTCTCAAAACTTATATTTATGTGTTAAACAGAAGCTCTATTCCAATGACTCGATCCTTCTCTTTTCTGAATTGAATTGAGAGTATGGCCTGGCTCTTTTCTGAATTGAATCGAGAGTATGGCCTGGCTCTCGTTATTTGAGGTAGTTTATCGCTTTAACAATTGTGTTTGTTTCTTATAATTTGTTCACTTTTCTGATTTTAGTTTAGTTTCCTTTTGTAAAAAAAACTCGTGGAGTTTGCAAAAAGGAAAAAGGGTTAAACTCTAGATAATTTGATAATTGAAATGTGTATCTTACATCTCATGTATATTGCTTGTCATCTTTAAAATTTAAAGTTCTTGTTGGGAACCCATATTCGACTAATTAATTGCAATTGGAGTTCATAAAAATCCAACATTTTTAAGGTTATTGCATTTGAAGAAATGAATATGCTATAATTGCTAACTCATTTCAAGTGAGTTCGCTTCAGACTAAATTTACTTTTACAAATAGTTAAACCCTAGTGCAAATGATTTGCAAAACCGTTGTCTTTTATTTATTGTCTATTTATTTTTGGAAATGAAATGGAATAGTGGAATATGAAATGGATCTGATTATCAATAATGAATTTTACATATTTAATCCATTGTCCTTGATTATTGTTTATCCATTTTTTAGAAATAAATTTGAATAGTGAAAAATAATATGAACTTGATTTTCAATAGTGGATTTTATTTAAATTATTAATCTATTGTCTTTTATTTATAGGTTGTTCATTTTATTGAAATCGAATAGTGAAATATATTTAATCCATTGTCTTTTATTTACTGGTTGTTTATTTTATTGAAATCGAATAGTGAAATATATTTAATCCATTGTCTTTTATTTATTGGTTCTTCATTTTATTGAAATCGAATAGTGAAATATATTCCTATTGAAGCGTTCTCTAAGCAATGGAAAATGATGACATGGAAATTGAAAAGAATTTTTAACTTATGTTAATACTAACCTTGTATCTGCTAGTGAACTAAGCACCAACATTTATTCTTTCATAGTGTGCAGAGGTTCGTCAAAGTGCACAGGCGCAGAAGTTGAGAAGCAAATGACTCGCAAACGATGCAAACTATAAGGTTGTCCTTCATTGAAGGAGGCTAGTTGTGGACTGGAGCTTCCGGTCCAGAGGCCTGGCCCAAGAGATGGGAGCTGGCAGACAAAATTGAATGCAAGACCGTTCATATTCTTCAATCAAGTGAATAATCCCAACCAGAGGATTATTCCTGTTGAACCCCCCCGTGGTGATCTCTATGATCTCGTAAGTGAATATTGATGGAAGATCGGTTAGATTCTTCATCGAATTCATTGGTACCTTTAATCCATTTTCGGAACAGATTATACCATACGCAGGTCAATTTCCAGGCCAATACTAGGACGAGAATATATACTGCAATTCCTTTTGTTGTTAACAGCATGACCAAGATGCTCACCGCAAAAGGCACTTCCAATAGCAGTGGGATGCAGAAGAAGAATCTGATATTTGGAGATCTAAAACCGCGTAGAATGTATGAATCCTTTGGTAAAAAAACTCCCCTGTAGATTGCTGGTATGAATCTGTCTTGCCACTGCATTAAACGCTAAACGCCAAACACTTGATTCCACCACCAACCATCGTGAGCTATCGAATCTGTCTTGCCTCTGCATTAAATGAATCCGTATTGCATATGCATTAAAGGCTAAACGCCAAACACTTGATGTAAACGCTGAACGCCAAACATATTATGACAGGGGGCGGCTCCTCATAGGCCGTTGACAGACAACGATGGCCGGAGAGGAGGCAGCTCCTTAAAATACCCCTTCGGTGTAATCATAAATTTGATTTAACTAGCAATTGCACCTTGGGATGCAATAAAAGAACGTCGTATTGCAAGTAAAGCAAGGAGATGGAGTAGGCACATTCAAAGAAGACATATGGAAAGAGAAACACAATTTGAAGTGTTGAACCACTAGAGCTGTTTTCATATATGCAAATCTTTATTGTTCATTTAGAATCTCAAATAAATGAGAAATTTGATTGTATGGAGGAGAATTTATGCATGCAAGTGGATATAAAAAATGAAGCTTTGTAAAAAGTGTCACGTTCATATGAGTGAAAATACTCCAAAGATACCAATAGTTTCATACTTGGAAGCTTTCCTACTTTCGATCTAACCCCAAAAATATAGGAATCAAAGCTTTGTACAAAGCACCAACCCCTCAATTCTCTTCATCTATCATATAGCCCACATATTGTTATCTAATAATAAATTATCACCTCTTTAAATTAATTAGATCTTAGAACTTACTCATCCTTTTCACCATGAAATTGCTAGTCATAAAGAGATAGTTTTTAAGAAGGTATGCATGTAAATAATTATGTATGCATGTATATAATACATGCACATGGTAAATCCCAGGTCAAGATCTATCTAGCAATCTATTAAGTTATACAAAAACAAGAGACACAAGATGGCAATGTCCTGGGCCATTGTAAATTAGATTTTTTTAAAATTTGCAAAATCAGCATGTGAACCATAAATTAATTGGATTATCATTGTTTTTTTAGATTTCCCATTGGTTTAACTTCATGAAACATGGGTAGCTAAAATATTTACTAAATAATTAGTTGCTAAATGAAAGAATACCACTTACCCACCTCAAAAAGTGAGCAAATTACTTTTTTACCTTGTATTTTATTATTATTTTTATAGAATATACTAACCAATCAATTTTCAAAATAATTATCAATATTCACAATCAATTTTCAAAATAATTAGCAATATTCACACCAGAATTGAGATATGCTAGGACCATGCTTAGTGATGAGTCCAATTTTTAGCTTAAGCAATGGCAAAGAAACACACTCAATTGTGGGAAAAGTGTTTTACTTTAATTATTTAATGAATTTTTTTTTATGATTATTCTTGTATGTTAGAATGCGTATCAAATAAACTAATTATATGGAAACCAAGCGTGATTGAGCAGGTTCAGGGTCATTAAAGGATGGACGTGTAGAAGACTAAAGGATCACCAAGCTCGGCGCCCTGTTTCCTGATTTATAGGGGACGCACTCCCACTTTCAAGAATAATGGCATTTTGACAATCAGTTAGAATAAGCATTAAATCATATAAATATGGACCTCTCAGGTAGCCAGAGACCCCTGCTGTTATTTTGAGAAAAACATTGTTGGAATAACAACATTGAGAAAGCTTGTTATTTTGAAAACTTGATGCCTGTATTGACAAGGACTAAGGCAGGCTTCGAGCCAAGAAGCTCTGGAAAAATTATCAGCTTCCAAATATAGTACTAGATCAAAGAGTGGCTTTCATGGTTGTGAGTGCCCTAATGTGTAGTTCTGAGCAATCTCGGGTTACTGGCAGTGCATTCCACTTTCTTCTTCATGTTGCAATTGAAAGTTGAAATAGATCATAATGAGATTGCAAAAATATCTCTATATTTGAACATAAGAGTTAGAACAAATAGCTTTGAAATTTGTAAGATATAATAAATCTCAATTTATATCTGCAATCCAATTTCGTATTCCATGACTATAAATTTATCCCGGCTTCATGCGAATTTCCACTAAAAATATGAAATTTGTAAGATATGATCGCTTTGAAAGTTGTAAGATATGATAAATCTTAGTTGATATCTGCAATCCAATTTCTTATTAAATGACTACAAATTTGCGGGAAGAACAAAATTTAGCCCGGGTTCAAACGAATTTCCACTAAAGATATGAACCACATAGACATCACAAAAGACGCAATGCATAACATCAACTGAAGCAGATTCAATAGGAAACAGTATAGCAACTGAGGGAACCGAAAACGTGACACAAGCTGAATAACCATAGGGCTTAATTACCATCATCATCTTTATTGTTGGGGTACATCTTGTCTTCCAAATTCAACTGCAGCTGAGCCATCCTGGATTCTAGATATATGAACTGTTCTTCCAATGCGTTTTACAGCTCGTCTATCCGCTCCTCCAAATACTCCCATTCTTATGGTGGCTGGTTTGGGTATTCTCCACCTTCTCTCTTGTTATGCTTCCCACGTGCTTCAATCATTTCTGTACCTGGTAATTGGCGGAGAAATCGAAGAGTAGAGATATGATAGATGCCTTTGAGTGCTAAGGCGGTGGAGCATACTTACCAGGTGATAGTTGTACCATGAACAACTGGAACACATGCAGGTAGGGTCTCCACATGGCGGGATCAGAGAAGTCTACAGCATGCTAAGCACACGTATCAAAAAGCCATATAGTAATTTTGACATAAACAAATATTGCATAAACGACCTCTAAGATATGTATTATGAACAATGCACAGCACATGAGAACAAACAAGAGAACGGACTTTGTCTAAGGAGCATGGCAATAGATGGTCAGCACACAAGAAGAAACAAATATTGCAGAGAATGTTACCTTCTCTTCAATCAAATAAGATTTTTTGAACATGTCAGTCTTAAACAACGGTAACCAGAAGGGTTCTCTAAAAAATGAAATGAAATCACACGATATGCCTATATAATTAAATAACTATTTAATGCCTAATTTAGGACTTGAAGTATGCCAGGATGTTCATGTGTTGCTTTTAAATAATTTGCAGCATAATTAAAGGAGTCCAAAGATCAATCGAACAGTCCTAGATTAGAGGATACTGCCGCATAGTGCTGAAGTGGCAGTAATAACTCTATGCCAAACAGTATTTGAATGCTGAAATTTGTCTGTACAAGGCATACAAATTTTGTGATAGAAGGTGAAAGTGTCAGTCATCACAAGAACTTCCTGGCCTCGTCCATTGTGCACGAGGAGAATCCCATCCCTGCTTGGAACTCTGTTGTTTTAGCAATAACATGTCGGCACATTAGGGTTTCAATTGAAAAAATTATCCATGGGTTATCAGCAACTGATTAATTTTCAAATGCCTTGAATTCATCTCCCATTGATTCACCATGGACCCTATTTCGTTTTGCTTTGAATGAAATTTATACACATTATGCCATCTTAAGCTATCCAAAACCCATAAGAAAGAAGTGTAAACTACCTAACCTTTTCGGTGCCATGGAGACTCCTAGTTGTTGTAACAGCCATGATGAAATCAACATTCTGCTATCAAATTAGTTTCACCATCAGCTAACCGAGCAATCTCAGCAATTGTCCTTCTCAATGGTTACGCCAACAGACCCCAAACCCAACTCGTGGGGAATCCAAAGTCCTGCATCATTCATGGTCGGAGGGTTTCGTGTTGTCTGGACTAAAAGGAAATCAGACAGAGCATCCAAAACTTGGCATATTTGGTGATGAAAAACTTAAATTTTTAATTTCATAAAATATTTAATCTATGTAATTTGTTAGTTTTAAAAATTTATTTGTATATTACTATATGGACAAAGTTAAGATGTTAGTAACAAGGCCTACTAAGGTACCCATGTGTAAACTTGTAGGTAAGAAACTCTTCATCAAAAGAGAATAAATAAGATTAAAAAAATGTATGGAAGAAAGAGGACTCAAGATTATCCCAAGGGCGGCTTCCTTAACCACAAGCATCGATCGCAACTGTAGAAAATGAGGTGATGGAAAAGTTTTAGTGAATATATTTACAACTTGCTCCTTAGTAAGAAAATAATTTGAGATGAGAACACCATCACATATGAGTTGTTGAATAAAGTGCATGTGAATGTCTATGTGTTTTTTTCCTTTGATGTTCCATAAGGTTGCGATAAATGTGTATGGAACTCTGATTATCACACTAGAGTAGTGGGACGATCTTGTTGAATGCCAAACTTTATGCCAAAGGACCTATTGACTAGCAAGAATGTAGTAGGATACTTAGATTCTACAAAATATAATGCAGTTGTCTTACAAGACTAGGAAATAGGAGAAGAACCAAGGCGATAGGAAAACTAAATGTGGACATTCAATCGTCAACAGAGCCATACCAATAAGAATCAGTGAAACCCACAAGTTTAGAAGCACCTAAGGTATATTGAATGTCTATAAATTATCAATACCCTTAATGTACCTCATAATTCATTTGGTTTCCTTCTAGTGACTCTCATGAGGATCTTGAGGAAATTGAGACACAAACCCAATTGCAAAAGAAGTGTCAATTTGTGTATGGGGGTGAGTGCAAGCTAATGAGGGTCATTTTTGGCACGTTAGATGCAATAGAAAACTGAAAAATCAGGCATCCCTTAACTTACTTGGATTTTTTGAGATACTTACAAAAGTGTTAAGATTCAATATGCTAAGATAGATAACATCAATATTCAATTAAATTTCACAACAATAGCATATACATGATCACTGAAAGAAACACAATCACAAGATAGACACAGATTTATCATCGGAAACCCTCTAGAGGAAGAAAACCCAGCAAAACTTCCACAAAACCCCAAACAAGTGCTCCTTCTCCTTGCTGATGTCTCTCTCTCTCTCTCTCTCTCTCTCTCCTATTCAAATTAAACAAGTGAGTATGTGTGTCCAAATGAGGAGAACATCACTCCTATGTATACTTTATCTTCCACTTGACTTTTTCACTAACTAGGTCGGCCCCAACAAACTTAACTCAGCTGACTTTCCTAGGAAGACTCAAAACAATATAATATTACTTTTTGGAGGGTTCTATCGACGCAACTTACAAAGTACCTCATGACTTTATGATGACCAAATACAATAATAACATTCCGACAGAGGAATAAAACATCTCCAAATAAATTACAATAATAAAATACAATAGAATATTCTTTGAAGTTACAATATTTCAACACTCCCCCTTAACAAGAAGGGTATTCTACTGACAACATAAACATAAATTGTAGGAGAAAGGAGAGAGAGCATCATCAACAACATCAAGGTGATACATCTATAAATCATCGAAATTTTTCTTCAACAATATCAGCAACTAGAACAGTTACTTGAACATCTTCAGTACTGGAGAATCATCTTCTATGGCACTGAGTCTTCATATTTGATCTTCATATTCTGTAGCACTCAATCGCTCAATCGTCTACATCAACACTTGATCTTTCGATCAGCAACAACTCTTGATCTTTCGATCAGCAACAACATTTTGATCTTTCGATCAACAACAACATCTGCATCAACATAACTTGCAACACACATGATCCAATTACGGGATGATCAATCCCTCTCACTTTAGGACATAAGTCCAAGGACGATGCAATCCTAACCACATCATTGAGACAAAATTATGGGGATCACTTTAGGACTAATGTCCAGGGATGATACAATCCCAACTACATCACGGAGACAAAATTATGTGGATCACTTTAGGACTAATGTCCATGGATGATACAATCCCAACCACATCATGGAGAATAAAGTCTACAGATCACTTTAGGACTAATGTCGAGGGATGATACAATCCCAACCATATCACGAAGATAAAATTCTGCAGATCACTTTAGGACTAATGTCCAGGGATGATACAATCTCAACCACATCACGGAGACAAAAGTCTATGGATCACTTTAGGACTAATGTCCAGGGATGATACAATCCCAACCACATCACAGAGACAAAATTATGCGGATCACTTTAGGACTACTGTCCACGGATGATACAATCCCAACCACATCACGGAGACAAAAGTATGTGGATCACTCTAGGACTAATGTCCAAGGATGATACAATCCCACTGCAACATCATCATCACTGCAACTACATCACAGAGACAAAAGTCTGTGGTTCACTTTAGGACTAATGTCCGGGGATGATACAATCCCACTACAACAACATCATCGCTGCTCCCCCTTTTGAGGAAGATCCTTTCGAACCACACCAAGCTTTTCATGGAAGTACTCAAAATTCACTTGAGACAGAGACTTAGTCAACACATCAGAAACTTGCTCATCAGTGCTCACATACTGGAGCTTTATAGCTCCTTTCTGTACCATATCTTGTATGTAAAAATATTGGATTTCTATGTGCTTTGACTTGTCATGGAACATTGGGTTCTCCGTCATATTTATACAACTCTGGTTGTCACATAGAATCACTGTGGTAGGCCAACTCCGGTTTAAATAGACATGGCATCAATTTTCTAAGTCATATGGATTCACAACTAGCAAAACAAGCTGCTATAAACTCTGCTTCAGTTGTGTTGAGAGAAACATTGGATTGCTTCCTGCTAAACCATGAGATCAAGGCGGATCCCAAACAATAACATCCACCTGAGGTGCTCTTCCTTTCTGAGACACTTCCAGCCCAATCTGCATCTGTATAACCATACAATATGTCACGAACCCAAAATTCATAAAAATTTAAAATTTTTCTAAGTGGTCTTATTTCCCTTCCAAATGGTCTGATTGCCATTAAAATGTTTTGCGGAATTATAAATATATAATCAGTATCTAAATTTCTACTTAATGAATGTGACATGTCACGCTTCATAAAATTTATCATTGAATATTTATGCAAGGGTGTTAGTACATACTTACAATAGGTGGAAATTACCTTTTTATCTTAAGTGATTCTTATGCACTTCATTGGATCTCGTATGAAACCTTTGTATGTAAAGGACCAATGTGATTGTATACTATGTTTACAAAAATTATACTTTCAACCATAGAGACCTTCCAAACATTGATAACATACTAGCTCATTTTAAAATATTACCATCCTAAATTGTGGATTTACAAACTTGAATCAAAATGATACTTACATCTTTATGGTCCTCATTTTGAACACATGAAATATTCTTTAAACAACATTTAACATGAAATACCCCTTGCCAAGATGCATTCAACAAATGTGTTATAAACATCAACTATGAAATTAACTCATATGAGAGGAAAACCCTACAATCGTCATGAAGTCACATACACATATAATAAAAGCCATAGACAAATGAACGAGACCAAAAGTAACGTGGTTCACCTGTACATGGGCTAGTCCACAAAGGTGTGTGCATCATTTATTATTAGGCAAAAAGTAATAGGATTACAATCCAGCAACATTGTTGCGACAAATCTCCTTCTAAAATCTCTAAACCTTTCATCACAAGGCTGCACTAAAATATAAAATTACAATTTCCTTGAGAGTTTTCCACAATAAAAAATCTCTTTAAAAGTTTATGTGTAACATCATAAACTTTTAAGTAACTTACTAACAACAATGTCTTTCTAGGACCAAACTCTACCAATATGTTATACCTTTTAATTATTCCTTTTATCTTTAAGAGTTATAACATATACATATTATGATGATAATCAATAAATCTATACTTTTATTTTAAGTTACAAACAACTTGGAATTATCATCTACCCACTACCCCACCTATACAATCAATGGACATAATCCTATCATAATAGTGTTTGTCTCACTACTATTTTATCATATATAACTAAAAACTTTATATAGTAATGGGGGTAAAATGATGTAACCTACTTTTTTTCATTTCTATGACATACATAAATTAAGTCTTTATGTTGTAATGGAACAATGTGATAAAACCTTTTTTTTTATCATTTCTTATTATATATATAAATAAGATATTTATATAATAATTTACCCTTTATGCTGATCATTTCTTATATAAAATCTTTATATTATCCTTTACTTTTATCATTTCTTTGTCATATATATATATATATATATATATATATATATATATATATAATCTTACATATATAGTAATGTAACCATCTTAACCTTTGCATTATCCTTTCTTACCATTGCTCATATTATTTATTACAACATAAGATCATGTATGGGTCGAGCTATAAATTTATGTTATACAAAGCAAAGTAATTCATATTATTTAATCAAATATTTAAAATTTAGGATTTCACTCTGGCTACATCATGAAGTTTATCATGTATCTAATGGCTTTAAGCGCTCATGCAATCCACAAGAATCCATATGATTTTTAAGCAGTATAGTTATAAATGTATAGATAAAACATAAACGGGGATTTCAAAACAGTGTAAAATTGTTTAAGGCACCTACATAATTCACCAATTCGATTGCTCATACAAAGCTTGTAATTCTATTGAGACATTAAAATACCCTTACTCTTTTATTTACACTGAGAGAATAGTATGGAGAAGATCTACCACAGTTTGGGAACTATACCTCTACCCATAACATGCATACTATGAGTTTAACACCTACATTTCAATGCAATAACAGCTAAGTCGTAATACTAAGATCATGGATCAAAATCGTCAACCTAAGGCAGAGAACACATCAGTATTTAGCACTCTACCTATCATACAGAGATCATGACGCGAATGCAGAGAGGATCCAGTTAGAGACACTCTGTATATAACACAGGACTCTCGAAGGTAACAAGGTTTTGTAGAGATTACAACCGAGATTTACACTCTGGTTATTATACCAAAATCACAAATCGAAAGGAGGTAATGCAAGAATATGATTTCAATCCAACTGGGAATCGGTTTTGTTAAAGGTAACCTGACCAGCGAGTGTATAAGCTTCTCCTCTATACGAGGTGCTTCAAGATCACTAGGATAGCGATGCAACTATTGTTCTAATAGTATAATAAAACTCTTACGACAGTGAGGTAAATATTACCCCACTTTCGTACTGATCTTTCATGACAGCGAGGCCAAGATCACTCTCCAGTAGGTTGAACTACCAAGTCACCTAAATCGATTTATAAGAAGGAGATTTTTGGGGATTGACAAAACCCATAGAATCTCAAAAGAATTCATGCCAAGGCAAGCTAAGTGCATAATCGGCAAATAAGAAAATCTCCCATCAAGTAGAAATTTACTGAAGGATTCACAGACATTATAACTGTATTCAAGACTTCAACTGGAATAAGAGAATTGTAACGGAAACCTGAACTAGGTACTTGTCGATAGCATCATAGAGAAAAACAAGGGATAAATCTCTCTAAGAAGTATTTCTAGGGAATCTTACTGACCATAAGTAGATGACAAGGAGAGTTAAATTACTATCAATAGCTATAACTATCAAGCATGAATACAGATCTAGGAATAGATCGGTCAAGCCTATGAAAGAAACTGCGGTAAAATATTCAATGGCAGAGATACTTCTATAAATGCATAGGATGTATGTGCAATTATTTTATGATCAAACTGATCGATATACAAACAAAGTTAGCATATACAACGATCCACCTAAACTAGGTACCAATGGAGTTATCCTGTAGCAAACGTAGAAAATACTGGTTTTGAGTTAATAATATTACCTGTAAAACGTACAGGCTAAATCGTGGATCTCTATTGGTTATGAAGGCATCACTGTGTACTTATTCTGAGAGCAGTTGTGTGTATCATACTTAACTCCTCAAACTGCGATTGTATGTACTGGAGAGGGTGCTAAACTGTAAATGTCTTCAGGCTTCGGTCGATCTACCTAAAACCGATACATTACTCAACATACTGTTGAACTCCCCTTCCCTTTTTCACATTGCAAAACAAAGCAAGGGTGGGCTTGACTCCCTCTTGGGAATGTCGTCCTCCTGAATCCTTCGTCCCCCCTTTTAACACCAAAATCAAAATTGTCCTTAAGCATTGCGATTACTCTCTTTGTGGAGTCTGCCTCAGGTAGAGGAATCCTCTTGCCATGTGGAGTTCCCATTGATAGCTACGTGAACGTTCAAAATAGGTGGAAGTTATGGGGGATATTTCACGCTTTTCATGTCTTCCATACCTTTCCAAACAGTAGTGGAGAATTTATGAAATCAGTCATGACCCAAAGAGTTGTTAAGGTTCGGTTTTGTCATAAGGTAGTATATAAATCATAATAAATTCATTTATAGTGATTCCGCATGGTTTTCCTTTCATAAAGAAACCTTTAGTATACTGCAATAGTAATTCATAAAGAATTATTTATTATATTGTGATTCCAAATATCTTTCATAAGGAAATCTTTAGTATAACTTGATTTCGAATACTAATTCTCATGTTTATTTGGAATATGTGTATTCCCTTTTTCCTTAAGAGAGGGTAATCTTTCATTTAAAGATTTGGATTTAACAAGGATAGATCTATATGTTATATATCTATTTATTTATATAGGTATCTCTATATAGTTTACCTTTCTTTCTCTTGCATTGTTATTACAATGATTTGTAGCATAACTAATCATTTCATCAAAGTGGTGGCATATAAATCCCTTTTATCTTCCTAAGGTATTAATTATGTATCTTGGGGTTTTTCACTAACGTAACCAAGATAGTATTGATCAATTCTCTTAGGAATCATAACAAAAATCTCATGGTCCACTGGTGGGGCCTTGGCCTTGAGCTCCTCACCGAGGTCACTTTACAATCATCATTATATTTACAAAATATAATAATAATAATAATAATAATAATAGTAATAGGGTCGAATTTGAGGGATGTTACACAATATGTATTCATGATCACCAACATAGTATAGACGAAATTCTATCGTACATTTCAAGTACCTCATCACATGATTTGCAGCTACTAGGTGAACAGGTCTAGGCTCAACTAGATACTGACTCAGGGGGTTCACAGCAAAGCATATATTTGGCTAGGTATTCGTCAGATACATCAACAACCCAATAATCTGTCTATACTAAGTCACATCCACTAACTCTTACGATTCATCAGCTAACAACTTCAAGTCGGTATCCATGGGTGTGGTCATGGATTTACATTCCAACATATCAAATCTTTTTAGGATTTCCACAGCATACTTTTCCTGGTTGAGAAAGATTCCTTCTGAGCTTTGTCATACCTCCAGACCTAGAAAATAGTGCATCAATCCAAGGTATTTCATCTCAAATTCTTCAGCAAGCTTCTTCTTGCACTCTAGAATATGTTTCTCATTTCTTGTTAGAAATAAATAATCCACATACAACAATAATATGTCAGGTTCAGGGTCAGCTTTAGGGTCAACTTTACTTTTGGTAAATCCCAAGCTCGCCAAAAATATATCTATCCTTCCATACCAAGCTCTAGTAACTTGCTTCAATCCATACAGATCCTTCTTCAACTTGCATACGTGAGTCCGTCTGTCTTCAACTTCAAATCCTTGCGGTTGTTCTATGTACACTTCTTCCTCAATCACACCATTCAGGAAAGTTGTCTTCACATCCATTTGGTGTAAACTCCACTTCATCATGGATGCAAGTGCCATGTTGTTTCTAATGGAAGTGTACCTTGCTACTGGAGCAAATGTATCTTCATAATCAATTCCCCCTTTCTAAGAGAATCCTCTAGCTACAAACCTTTCCTTGTATTTCTCAATACTTCCATTAGCTGCATGCTTTATCTTGTAGATCCACTTGGAAGATACCACACTTTTTCCTTCTGGTTTGGGAACTATATCCCAAACATCATTCTTCATTATTGATTGGTATTCTTCCGTCATTGATTCTACCCATTCTTTCTTCTGCATAGCCTCTTCATAACTGGTAGGTTCTTGATCTACAAGATCACACATCAAAGCCACATAATTGGAAAATGGATTTGGCTTCTTGCTTACTCTTGTGGATCCTTATGGATCTCCATACTTTTCTGCTTCTTGTATAATTTATCTTGACCAAGCAAGCTTTTTATTTTGTGACATATTCATAGTGGGAGGTTCTTGAGGTTCTAGCATATCATGGTCTTCTGGTGTTTCATATTTCGGGGAGGGTGCAGCTTCTACAATTCTGGTAGGTACATCTTCTTCATATACTTCGATCACACCATGAGTCTGGCTATCTCGTCATAGTCGAATTCCTCTACTTGATTTCACAAGTATTTTTTATATTTAAACCATTGTCACTTGTTCTAA
The DNA here is from genome assembly GCA_027924585.1 of Larix kaempferi. Taxonomy (NCBI): domain Eukaryota; kingdom Viridiplantae; phylum Streptophyta; class Pinopsida; order Pinales; family Pinaceae; genus Larix; species Larix kaempferi. Next base: position 8,415,678 of record BSBM01000318.1, on the reverse strand, counting down.
GGAACAAGTCGCATCGTTCTTCATTTGTAGGTGATCATTGTACGATACTTCCTACAAGTCAAATTCAATAGCATGGTTAGAAATATTTCATAGTTTCCAAAAACATATGCATAAATCATAAGTCAGGTTGTCATAATGCTATCAATAACACAACATTTATTCATACCCCACATTCATATGGTAACTTTTTAGATGCCTTCCATCTCTACAAGGACATTATTAAGAGTGTGCACTACTCCCAATATGTCAGCAAAGAGGTTTCACTCTAGATAAGTAGCAATGGAATTTTGTATAGAACCATAAGCTACCTACCCATCACATGCATATCAATGCAAACATGCATAACACACATCCTAAATAAATGTGTACACAACTAGACACTATCATTTAAATTATTTGATATAAATAACAATTCAAATACTTATCTTTGTTTGTTTGGTAGGATCTCTTTGTTCCTAGTCTTCTTGCAGGGATTACTAGAGTATCTGATGGCGAGCTCTAATTCATCATCAAAGTTTCTAAACCAATATTGTATGTTGCTTTTTCTATTCTCCTAGTGAAGCTTTCTGAGGGGATTCCTTTTCTTCAAGATTGGAGAGAGTGATTTGAAGCACCACTATCACAAGACATATTCTTCGAATTATTCTTTTGCAACCTTCCTGGGAGGTTCTTCTTCTTCATCTTCGACAAAATGAACATGATGTATTTTGTTGTTGTTCCTCTTCGTGTATTCTTCTTTCTTCAATGGATAATTTCTGGCAATGTGTCCTAGCTTGTCACAATTGAAACATTGAAAGTTGGAGTAGTTTCTTCTTGGATTGTTTCCTCTTGTCCTTTGGAACTTCTTGTGAGGTTGAGACTCCTTGTGGCTTTCCTTCTTGAATTTAGATTGACTTCTTCCTCTCTTGGTATGGGTGTCTAGGGCTTGATCATCTTCTTTAAGTAGAGTTTCTCTATTGGCTACTCTAGCCTCCTCTTGGATGCAATCTTCCCATACAATGTCAAATTTCATGCTTTCCTTTCTGGCACACATAGTCTGGATGAATGAATCCCAAGGTCTAGTGAGACCATTGAGAGCATTTATAAATAGCTCATCTTCATCAAGGGAATCTCCAATGGCTTCTATTTGCTCCTTCAACTGGGAGACCCTTGTGAAGTATTCTTGGATGGATTCTCCTTGGCACATCATGGTACTCTTCAATTGAGTTCTTAAATTCATCTTCCTATTGATGTTATTTCCTTCAAACATTCTGGATAGAGAGTCATACATCTCCTTCGAGGTCTTCTTGGATGACACTTGAGGAATCAAGTGGTCTTTGATAGAATCAGCAATGATCCTCTTTTCCCTAATCAACCAGTCCTTCTTGTGCTTCTCCTTAGCTTCATCCTCTTTAGGTTCTGCACCTTCTTCCTTGATGTATTTGGCAAGATCATTCTCTTCAAGAATGAGTTCAATCCTATATTTCCATGCTCGGAAATTCTCTATACCTTCTAGCTTATCCTCAAGCTTAGTGCTTGGGGCCATCTTATCCAAGAGGTCACCAAAAAATGAAATTTTTCAAAATGAAAAACTGGCCTTACCAGGAGATGCGCTTGACTGGGGCGAATTGACAGGTACACTTGGTTTCTAGAGATTGAAAATTTTAACCCTTCAAAATTGACTTGTGAATTTCGGATTTGCAGTTTCTAGCTTTTTCTGGTTTTCTAGTTTTTATGGTCTAGAGTCAAACTAGGGTTTGACTTTCCTGGAGTTTCACCCACTCAAAAATATCGATCTTGGTCTCAAAAAATTTATCTTGGAGAGGCGCGCCTTTCTATGTTGATAGCACTCAAAAATTCCACTTCTGTGAAAATCCCTAATTTTTCAATTCTTGTGAGAGAGAGAGAAAGAATTTTACCTTGTGAAACTTGTCTTATTCAGGCTAGCTCTGATACCATGTTAATATTCAATATGCTAAGATAGATAACATCAGTATTGAATTCAACTTCACAACAATAGCATATACAGGATCACTGAAAGAAACACAATCACAAGATAGACACGGATTTATCATGGGAAACCCTCTAGGGGAAGAAAACCCAACAAAAACTTCCACAAAACCCCAAACAAGTGCTCCTTCTCCTTGTAGATCTCTCTCTCTCTCTCTCTCTCTCTCTCTCTCTCTCTCCTATGTGAATTACACAAGTGAGTGTGTGTGTCCAAATGAGGAGCACATCACTCCTATTTATACTTTATCTTCCACTTGACTTTTTCACTAACTAGGTTGGCCCCAACAAACTTAACTTGGTCAACTTGCCTAGGAAGACTCAAAACAATATAATATTACTTTCTGGAGGGTTATATTAACCCTACTTACAAAGGAGATTTTAACTCATGACTCTATGATGACCAAATACAATAATAACATCCCGACGGAGGAATAAAACATCTCCGAATAAATTACAATAATAAAATACAATAGAATATTCTTCGAAGTTACAATATTTCAACAAGAAGATATAATGCATTGAGTAAAACATATGAAATGTAGGAAATTGAATCATGTTTCCAAATATATAAATTTTATGTACTGAAAATTTACATAACTATGTCAAATTTCATATTTTCTAACAATCACTTTTTTTTTTATTTTTTGGCAAATGATACGGTATATGTTTTTGTGGGTGCAGTATTGAGTGCCTCAATGATGGTTTTAAGCTACAGAAATTGGTAGACATGTACATAATACGTAGCACTAGTGCTAAATTATTTTTCCAAAATTAAATTTTTATTTTTTATTTTTTTTAATTATCTAAGTGATCAAACCTCGAGAACGGTACGTCAAGTGTGGGTACAACATTTTAAGGTCTTAATGCAATGATTTTGACATGGATTTTTTATAGCATGTAAAGGTCAATGTCTACTAGTGCAAAATACATTTTTTTTAAATGGTTGTGAAATAAAAAAGTTATGGAAGAAACACTAACAACATGTTTTTTTACTTAAGGAGTGATGATACAAGAAAATTAGGAAAAAAATAGAAAAAATTAATATTTTTTTTAAATTACATATTTGGAATCTGCATAAAAAATGATGTATATGTATAAAGTTTCATCAAAAAATGGTTGTGTCTGTCATGCTGTAAAGAGTGGTGGAAGATAGCAATATTGAGAAAATGGAAGAAATGCCCAATTAGCTATGGTTTACCATATTCCATAGCACAGGGTTGGTAACTCTGAACCAACTACATAGGACCATGGATGACACGCAGGCACGTGAGAAGGCATGTTTTAGGAACTAAGGAACACTCGCACAATATGTTTAAATTCAAATTTGTATTCCTACGCTTGGTATCAACCAAAACGCTCAAGTGTTTTGGAGAAACAGAATGCTCAAGCTTTTTGGAGTTACAAAACGCTCTAGAGTTGTAAACCACATAAACTGTGTGTTAACTGTTGAATGGAAATAAGGGGTGTGAGAGAGAGAGAGAGAGGGGATACGAGAGGGGGGGGGAGGGACATAAATTTAGGAATTTGGAGAGAGGAATGAGGAGGAAAAAAATTAAATGCCTAAACCCATAATTCCTAAGGCCCAAACCCCCTAAATACCTAAACCCCTAAGCACTTGAGCATTTAACACATAATCCCTTACCACTTTAACCCCTTGATACTTAATCCTAACCTTTTATACCTTACCCCACTAATAGTCAATCCCTAAATCCCTTAACCTATAAAGATCATAATCCTTAAATCCCTAGTCCCTTAATTAACCCCTTATCTCTCATCCTCACAGTCTATATCCTCTAACACCCTAATCCCTTAACCCCTTATAATCCCTTAACACTATAGAACCTAATCCCTTAATGTGTAACCTCTTAAAACCTAACCTCCTAACCCTAGAGCCCTAAATATCTTTACCCCTAAATCCCCTAACCCCTAAACCTCTTAAGTCCTGTAATTGTTTACCTCTAATCATTTAACCATTAGCCTCTAAGCTCTAGTTTACCCTATAGAGGTAAAATAATTGTTTACCTCTACACTGCATTTGCATGTGCGACCTCCCTTCTACCAGTCTGGCTTGTCTTTTCTTGTGCACTCTACATTTGCATGTTTGTTATTTTTTTTCATGAGAGCTCTATGTTTTCTTGATCTTTCTCCCTTTTCATTAATCGATCCTCTCTTGGATTTGGCATTCTCGCTTAGGCTTGTGCATTATCCTCTAAGCTCCATTTTACCCCTTATAAGCCTTTAACCCTTTAACCCCTTCACCATTAATTCCTAACCACATAAACCCTAACCCCAAAGCACTAAATCCCCTAATCATTAAATCCCTTAACCACTTTACCTCTAATCCCACAACCCCTAACCCCTAAGACCTAGTCCACCCCTAACCCCTAAACAACCTAACCTGTAATACTTAAAGCCCAAATCCCTAAATCCCCAAGCCCTTAACCCCTAGAAACAATTAAACCTTTAACTTCTTGGGACTTAACCCCTAACCCCTTAAACCTTATCCCCCTAACCATTGAACCCTAAATTCCTTAACCCCTTAACCCCCTATATGCTTAAATCCCTAACCCATAAATATATAAACTTACTAGCTACTTTATGCCTTTACCTATAAACTCTTAATCCATAACCCCTAATTCCTAGTTAACCCCCTAACCCATAATCCCTAAATCCCAAAACCCATAAATCCCTAGAAACTCCTAATCTCTCATCTTCTAGAAGCCAATAAGCCCTTAACCCCCAATCCTTTGATCCTTTAACCCCTTTACACTTAACCCTTAACCAAATCAACCCTAACATCCTAACCCTAGAGCCCTAAATCCCTTATCCTTTAAATATGCTAAATCCTAAAGGCCTCACCTCTTAAATAACCACCAATCCCCTAACCCTTATGTCCTTAACCACCAATCCCCTAACCCTTATTTCCTTAACCACTAATCCCCTAAGCCCTTAATCTCTTACAATCCCTTAACACTTAAACCCTTCACCCTTAACGATTAACCTCTTGAACCCTAACCCCCTAACATTGGTTCCCTCAATCCCTTAACCCCTAAACCCCTTTATCTTTAAGCACTTAACACCTAATCCCTAGTTTATCCACAAACACTTAATCCCTTAATGTCTAACCTCTAAAACTCTAACCCCCTAAATCAGGAGCCCTAAATCCCTTTTAAGAGCTAAACCCCCTAACCCCTAAGCCCCTTGACCCCTTTACTAGTTTACCTATAATACTTCAACCACTAACCACTAACCCCGAATTTAAACCCCATAACCTCTTAGTTCCTTATCCCTTTAACCCCGAAATCGCTAAACACCTAAACCCATTTATCCCTTTAACTCTGAGCCCTTAACCGCTAACACCAAATACCTAGTTAACCTCCTAAACCATACAACATGAAGCCCAAAACCCTTGAAGATAAGGTGGGATAGGGAAATGAAGGAAGTATTTTCTTGGTAAGGAAATATTAAATAAGGTTTCAAGGATAATGTTTTGTGGGTAGATATTAAACATAACCATAGAGAGTTATGTATTTCTATAATGCTCGAGCGTTATAGAAATACATAACGCTCAAATACTATAATGCTCGAGCGTTATGGAAACACATAATGCTAGAGCATTATGTATTTATATAATGCTCGAGCATTATAGAAATGCATAACACTATAGCGTTATATGTTTCTATAACGCTCGAGCGTTATAGAAACATATAACGCTATAGTGTTATGCGTTTCTATAATGCTCGAGCATTATATAAATACATAATGCTCTAGCATTATGTGTTTCCATAACGCTCGAGCATTATAGTATTTGAGCGTTATGTATTTTTATAACGCTCGAGCATTTGTGTTTCCTATCCTGCATGTTAAATGACATGGCAAGCTCGGGTCCGCCCATGCCTAGTTCAAATAAATGCTCGATCATTTTGGTTTCGAAAAAAATTTGCACGTTTCGCAAAACTAATATTGCATCTAAAAGGTCCCTCAACTCCATGCAAGGATCCATGGGTTAGATATATAGAATTCCAATTAGTTTCCTATATAGTGAAGGATTAACATGCGATGAAGCACAACTAATAGAAAATTGAACACCTTACTAAAATGGAGTGGATGTAGTCTTGCAATCACGAATGAAAAAGGATGATGTAAATCAAGGGCATACTTTTGTAGAAAATTTGAAATACCTTGTGTAGATCGAAGGACCTACAAACAAAGAAAATAATGCAAAGTACCAAGGTCTATCATATCACACTACTCCATTAGTGCTTGCTGAACATTTGAATCATGGATGAAGAATTGCTAGTTAGAATTAAATCATGCACATATAGTGTTGTCACATAAAATTTAAAATTTGACCCATTTTTAATCTCTTTCCAATTATGCATCATCTTCGCCAAAGCCCCTTTTCCTTGTGTCATCCTTGCACTCAGATTTTAAAAACAAATTGCCAGCTCCGTCAAATTCCCATCACCTTAAGCTTTCATTTAACTAAATTTTCCAAAGTAGTCATTCCCTCCACGAGTTAAGGTTTATCTCATTATTCCTTTATTTATTAAGCTTAAACCCACCTACCTTATCCATAAAGTCATGTGATGAGACTCATATGCCCAAAGTTCTTATCAAGAATTCAAAAAATTTATTATTAATATAAATATTTTATATTAAAATATTTATGTTAATATTTTGAGTTCAAACGTAATTTATGTCATGGTCTTGTCACAAATCTCAATGAATATCATATTAAAGTTTGGAAGGGATTAAAGCTTGGATGAACAGTTGACATTATGTTCCACTAGATCTACTTTTTCAAGGGATAATGTTTTGAGTGGTAGCGAAATGAAAACCACTATGCCACGCGTTCCTAGGTAATTCATTCTGCTACCCTAAGCATTGTGAATTAATACCACATTCAATAACCTCCGAAATGTAAAGCAATAAATTAATATTTTATTTGCCCTATGTTTAGCCTTATAGCATTTGGCGCTCCGAAATCCAATTTTCGACATTATCAAATAATTGTCAATCTATTGAACATTGGAAAATCATTTAAATGAGAACATTTTCAAAACTTGGAAATCCAAAACCACGTAAGAAACAATAGATGGTTTTTACAAAATTAGAAATTGTTTTATGGATCTATATATATAATATATATATAGATCCATAAAACAATTTCTAATTTTGTAAAAACCATCTATTGTTTCTTCCGTGGTTATATATATATAATCCAAGAAAAACAAGACATGGTGATCACAAACACTGAATGGTTTTATAGGGTAAAGATTATTTATGGAAGTTTTGAATGAAATTCATCAAATGCAAAACAATGGAGAAATGTTACAGGAAATGGTTTTCTATTGATGGACAATCAAGACATGGTTTTCAAAAACCACGGGGAGTAATTATTCTTATGGAAATATAGAAATATGATCTTAAGGGGTCAAAGAACTATTTGGGGGATATTTTTTATCAAAACATATTATTCCCAAATATTTAAAATTGATATTTCTGAAAATTAAGAAGTTGTAAAAAATCAATGGTTTCCAAATCATTTGCAAAGTTTAAGATTGTTTCCAGATTTAAAGGTAAATAATTGAAGATCAAATATCACACTTGGCACACAAATATTTTCCAAGATTTGAAGGCACAAAATTAGCACAAGGATCCAATTTTAAATTTCTAGGGTATCAAAATCAACAAGTAGTAAGTAAAAGGCTCATACATTAAATCTAAAGTCATTACAACATCCATTCTGGCACGAAACAAATATAATCCTAATACTTTTGTTTTACATGATCTAATCTGTGTGTAAATTTAGAATTGCGGAAGCGGTGTGAAAATAAATGAGATCATGTTTTTATTGCGGTTGTAAGCGCTGGTTCAATAGGTAGAATATAACACTACTTACTGTTTGAAGAATCATGTGATTTTAATTATAAATGTCTAATGACACCTTCAGGTGATGAGCTCCTTTGATGACGGTGTGTTTTTCAAATGGGGATTCTATAATGCTCCCAGACAGGTAATTACATACCTCTGCAGAGTTGCCAGGAGGTATGGGTAATAGTGATGGTAGCCGGACTCACTTAGCATTTTGCTAATGTCCTACTTTTCCTTTGTGTTTACAGGTGTAATCAATCTGCGAGTATTATCTCTAAGGTTTGGCGCTCAGTTTACTATTGGTACTAAATCACCATGCAATTGCTAAGGTATTAGAGAAAGCTGGTTATCCCACTACCATGGGATTTCACAACATGAAAGGTTACCCATTGTAAGCTTCACGACTAGAAGCTTATTGTAATATAAACGAAGGTGGGTTGTTTCATAAATTTTGCCTATAGACTTAGTGCAAAATCGAGCCCTTTGTAATTTTAAATAGAGTTGACTCCATGACTTCACTATAGGCTTGTTACCAATAAATTGCACCTCCACTAGGGTGAGTTTGGTGTACCATTTAATGTACTTTAATTGAGTATGGAAGACAGCTTGTCACGAGGGTTTGGAGAAAACAATTTGGGGCTTTTGCCAAAAACTCCTGCATTCAACTTGTTCCTCGTTTTGGCTCTGCACTTCGTTGATATGGTTACTGTGTTGGGTACTGACCTGAGCTCTGCTCGTGGTTAGCCTGTTTGTTAAGTGTTGAGCTCGTTTTATGGTGTAATACGATCCTGTTCCATATAGGTAATGGAAAACTCTCTATTCGCATTTGATATTTTCATCTTTCTTTTGTTGTCTGAAAAACATGGTTGAACTAACCAATCTTATATATCGTTTATGACAGAGGGAAAAGCTTTGGTATGTAAGCTGCTAAGATTCGAGGTGATGCAGGTGTGGCTAGGATAAATGGTGAGTCTAGATTTTCCCATTCGTGCCCTATCTCCTGCAGCTCTAGTGTTGTATGTATGCATTTGGCCTGGTGCTTTTAGAGTGAGACTCCCATAAGCCATTGGCTTACTGATTCGCTTTGGGGAGGTCCAAAATAGTCGCCTACTTGGCTAAACTAGACAGAATGGGGTTTCAATGTAACTTAAATAGTTGAATGAGTACTCAGACTGTGATATAGAAGGACTAGGTAGCAGCTGGGTTTCACCGGTTATTTGGTTCTGCGAAATCTTGTAAACAAAAGAAATGCTCTTCCGTTGGATATGACTCCTGTATAGTTACAGTGATTTCGAATGGTACATTTCTAATTTTTTCCTGTGTGTATTTAAGCATTCAAGCTGAAACTTTAAGAGTTCTAATGTTATGGGTTTCCTGGGTATTTTTGTAAACTACTATACAGACAATGTAGACATTATAAAGGCCGTTGGTGTGTTTTCTGCTTGTAAATATGGCTGTGGCTCGTGTGTTGATTTCATTTGCACTTGCTATTTGTGTTGGATATTACTACAGTGTTTATGTGTGAACAATGTATTGCCTGTGGTAAGATATAAGACATCAACGAAGTTTTCTACGCCTATGTTTCTGTAATGTGGGTAGATGGTAAATAAGAAGATCTTGTTTACTTACTGGTTGCATGGGTAGAATGGATGCTTTCCTGGCAAGGGTTTCAAGGCTATACTCAGCGTTTTGGTTTTATGTAGATACTTGTATCCTATAGGAATAACTTATGAATTTTGGCTTTTTATGAAGGCCACGGGAATTGACCCTGGTCCTAGCTTTCAATAGGCATCTTCGTGGTGGTCATACGAAATGCGTTTCTCTTGCCTCTATTTATGATTGATCTCTGTGTTTGATGTTTATGAGACTCTGGCTCTAGAGAATAACTTATTCCTGCGTCTTCTTGTTGATTTGAAATGAAACTTGAAGGTTTCCTGTAGATGGCTATCGTAGGTTTGTATGTTGAAAAGAAATGGAAAGGGTCTCGGGTCTGTCTATTTGATTAGCGTAGGGTTATTGATGCAGTAGGTATGACAATGTAAATAGGACAACACTCTATATACGATCTCTGTCATATTTGGTATCTTTGTTTTAAAATATGGTATGTATGGTTTGAGAAGAAAAACAAAAGAATAGATCGAGTAGAGAAATGTGTAATAAAATTAGTCTTGGATACAAAATTGGAATATATGGAGAATATTTATAATAAACAATGATGTCTGCGTTTTCTTTTGTTGTGGTTTGTATAGTCGGGATTTTGAATGGTTTACATGCTGTTCAACAATTTCTGTTATGGGTTGATTTCTGTAGCTAGGCGATTTTGTTGATGATTTAAAACAAGGGTTTAGATAAGTGAAATAAAATACTATCATAAGTGAAATAAAATACTACAAATATTTTTCTAAGTTCAAATCAATGATTCGCCTGTTCTAACAAATCTCAACAATACAAATGACTAGCAAAGACTAGCTAGCTAGTCCTGCTGGGAATGCCATTCAATTATGTAAGACTTGGTTTAAAAACTGATAATAAGAACATCGTTATTTTGACATTGCATTTATAACAGGGATATAAAACGTAGGAGGGTTTTATAAATAATCATACCTATTGATCTCTATAGCTTGTCCTGCTGATGATGACCTGTTGATCCTGGTAACTTGTTCTTGTTGATATTGACCTGCACACTCAGCCAACTAGTTAGGGAAACTACTGACTCTTAGCTGACCTGAATTGATCTTGGATTGGATGACCTTGGGACTACCACGTTCCTCCCAACCATGATTCTACAACCGTTCCTGGTTCAGTATGAATCCCCCCGAGCTGGTTCTGACATGCAAACTAAGAAGTAGAGGCCCTAGGTGTGTAGCTGGTTCAAATCTCAAAAATCTATGGGAAGAGTTCACTTCCTTGAGCAGAGAGTTCTTCTTGGCATAATAATACCAAAAGAAAAAGATCCCCCAAAATTTGGGGTCTGTCCTCCTTAAGTAAGACAAATCTTGAATTATGACTGTTGAAATTTTACTGGTTTCTTTAAAATTATTTAAATTGTAAAATAATATTTTTTTACTTAACTGCTAGTTAATTTGGAATTAGGACTTATCACTTTGTTTGATTATAGTGTTTTTGCTATTTAAAGCTTTGTATAATAATAATAATATAAAAGAATTACAATCCTGTTTAAATATTAATAACTAATAATTAATAAGTGGTAGCCCACTTATGTATAAGTATACATGTAATAGATAACAATAATATATTTGAAACTCCTAAATATAATACTTAGCTTTGTGGTCCTTAGCATTTTGTTTCACATGATGCTTCTTTTAATTCTTTTTAAGGAAAGGATCCACTTCCTAGGATGGTTTCGGTAAGCTAGTAAAGGCACCTCTAGTCTCTCCCTTTGCATGTCAGATTCCCTCGTTTTAACATGGTAGTTCCCGTAGTAGATGATGATAATAAGATTTATTTAATCAAGTCGAAATAGTTGTGATAAGACACATAAGTGCTATTTAGAGTCCTCTTGACTCAACACTTGAGATTAGTAACCCCGAGTGCTCTTCAGAGCCTTTTAACTCAACACTCTCACATGGGCGTTACGCTAGTGCAATTCCAAAGCCTCTACTCAACACTAGAGCTAGAATGTGGTTGTGAGGCACATCTAGGATATTTAAGTGGCCTCGGATCTGGTAATCATTTCTTTCAAGCTTGGAGTGCTCCAGGGTTCATGCCTAACAGTCAACGTACATCGGGGCTTAGGCCCAGTACGAAATAGAATCCTCTAAATACATCGGGGCTTAAGCCCAGTATATAGGCCATTCGTGTGTTTCTGAGTCCACACTCAAAACACTAAATAATCAACCATGTAAATCATGCTCTGCACAGTATAATGTAACAAAAGGAATAATCTCAGTATATCATAACTTGTAACCAATTCTCATAATGCAACATAGTTTATTCATTCGGGCTTTCCTGCCCCGCATATATCAATAATGAAAACAAATCAGGGTCCATGCCCAATATATCAACTCACGAATGAATAAATCAAAACAAACTAATGCTATGTCAAACATAATAAATCACACATACTGGGGCCATGACCCGATATAACATCATAACATAGTTAGTCAAAAAGTTGGAATATTACATCCCTCCCCACTTAGAACAACACCGTCCTGGTGTTTCTAGGGACTAGGAATGATATCATGAAACAAGGCGGGGTATGCCTCTCTCATGGTAGCCTCATTCTCCCAAGTGGCCTCATCTGGTCCAAAGTGCCTCCATTGCATTTTCAGCTGAGTAATGGTCCTCCTCATAAGTTGAACCTCTCTCTTGTCCAGAATGTGGAGTGGTTCTGGCGTGAACTCCCCTTTGGGCTCCACCTGAAATAAGGACCAATCAATAACATGTTTAGTAATGTATACATATTTCTTTAATAAGGAAGCATGAAAAACATTATGAACTTTTATGTGTGCTGGTAGGGATAACTCATATGCTACTGGGCCCTTCTTGCTCAGTATTTCAAACAGTCCACAAAACCTTGGGGCTAGTTTACCACAACGTCCCAAGCTCAACGAACTTCGTTTCGCCTTTATTCTTAGGAAAACATGTTCACTGATCTGGTAGTCCTTGTCCTTCCTTTTCTTGTCTACGTAACTCTTTTGGCGGCCTTGGGCCTCTTTTAAATTTAGTTGCACCTTGGAGACTAATTGTTCCAAGTCTTTTAGTAAGTCTGGCCCTAGCATAAGCCGGTCCACCAAACTATCCCGGGTGACGGGGGTCCGACACTTTCAACCGTAGAGTACCTAGAAAGGACTCATTTTGGCCGAGGTTTGATAACCATTGTTGTATGCAAACTCCGCGAGGTGTAAGTAGTCTTCCCACTTAGTGGGATTGTTCATGACATACATTCTCAGCATATCCTCCAGGATTTGGTTTACTCGTTCCGTCTGTCCGTCGGTTTGGGGGTGGTATGCGGTACTAAACTGTAGTTGCATTTCTAACCCGGAGAACAATGCTCTCCAAAAGTTACTAGTGAACTTTGTGTCTCGATCCGAGATAATTGCTTTGGGTATCCCGTGTAACCGGAAAATCTCCTTTAGGAAGATTTTTGCAATGTGAACTACCTTGTAGGTAGATTTTACTGGTATAAAGTGTGCGGCTTTTGACAACTTATCTACTACTACGAAGATGGAGTCATTTTGTTTCTTACTCTTGGGTAAACCTATAATGAAATCCATACTTATTACCTCCCACTTCCATTCTAGAATGGGTAACGGTTGTAGTAATCCGGAGGGATGTTGGTGTTCTACTTTGACCAAGTGACATTCCTGGCACTTCGCGATGAACAATGCGATGTCGGCTTTCAACTTAGGCCAAAAGTAGTGTTTCTTTACGGCTGAAATCATCTTTTGATATCCAGGGTGTCCTGAATAGGGGCTTCGATGGAATTCGATCAGTATGTTAGGTCTAATGTCTCCTCCCTCGGGAACGTAAAGTATTTCCTTCGACCACAACAATCCTGATTCATCTATCTTGTATTCTTTATGTTGTTGGAAAAGCCTATCTTCCTGGATATTTTTAAGGATTTCGACATAGAACCGGTCATTTTGGTATGCCGTTCTAATTCTGTCGTATAATTCGGAGTCAGTTCAACTCTCAGTTACCTCATATAACATGTGAGCACGTCGACTTAAGGTGTCGGCGATCTTGTTTTCTTTCCCCTTGATGTGTTTTAGTTCAAAGTTATACTCACTAAGGAAGGCTAACCACCTAGCTTATCTAGCGTTTAGGTCGGGTTGATCGAACAGGTATTTTAGACTCATGTTATCCGTCTTTAGTAAAATTTCTTACCCATGAGTTAATGTCTCCACATCTTTAGAGCGTGGATAATGGCAGCTAATTCAAGGTTATGAGTAGGATAGTTTTTCTCATGTTCCTTTAACTTCCTTGACTCGTAGCAGATGGCAAAGTCATCTTGCATAAGGACTCCACCGAGTCCTTCTTTGCTGGCATTGGTGCAAACTACGAAGTCCCCATTGGGGTCAGCAATTCGTAAAATTGGTGCGCTAATCAGAAGTTGTTTTAACTTCTGAAAAATTTCTTCGCACTTGTCTATCCAAATGAACTTACTGGTCTTCTTCTATAACGCGGTCATGGGACAAGCGATCCGCGAGAAGTTCTCAATGAACTTTCGATAATATCCAGCTAAGTCTAGGAATGATCATATATCGAAAACACAAGTAGGTGTAGGCCATTTTTCGATAGCCTTGATCTTTTCGGGATCCACTGCTATTCCCTTCTCGGAAATGATATGTCCTAATTACTGTATCTGAGGTCTATAGAAATCACACTTGCTAAATTTTGCATACAGCTGATGTTCTCGTAATATCCGTAGGACTATTCGGAGGTGTTCCTCATGTTCTTCTTCATTCTTGGAATAGATCAGGATATCGTCTATGAAAACTAGAACAAACTTGTCTAGGTACTTACTGAAAACATTGTTCATCATGCACATGAAGTTGGTGGGTGCATTCGTCAGACCGAAAGGCATTACTACAAACTCGTAGTGGCAATATCGGGTGCGAAACACGGTCTTACTGATGTCCTCGTCACGGATTCTCACCTGGTGATATCCGGATCGCAGGTCGATCTTCGAGAAGATCTTTGCTCCTCTGACTTGGTCAAACAAGTCATCCATCCTAGGGAGTGGATAACGGTTCTTGATGGTTAACTTGTTGAGTTGGTGATAATCGATGCACATACGCATCTTGCCGTCCTTCTTTTTAACAAAGAGGATTGGTGCTCCCCAGGGAGACACACTCGGTCGAATGTATCCCTTGTCTATTAGTTCTTGTAACTGTATCTTGAGCTCTACTAGTTCTAGTCTACTCATACGGTACGGAGTCCTAGAGACAAGTACGGATCCGGGGGTTAGTTCTATGGAAAATTCTAAGTCCTGTTTGGGTGGTAACCCTGGTATCTCCTCGGGAAATACGTCTCTGAATTCTACTAGTATCGAGAAATCCCCGATCCTTTGTTCTCTATCAGCTTCTACTAATTGAAGGTGGATTGAAAATAGTTTACAACCCTTTCTTAAGCATTTCTTTGCTTGTAATGTCAATATCTATTGTATCGATACTTCTTTCGGTATACCCTGAATCGTTCTTTGGTTTCCTTGACCATCTGTGCATAAGATGGTTTTGTTTAAACAATCTAGCAAGGCATGATGTCCCTCTAACCAATCCATGCCTATTATTACATCATAAGACCCTAATGGTAGAAGGTTTAAATCTACTCTAGTTGGGAATCCGTTTAAATCAATCTCACAGCCTTTAATTAGTTCAGAAACCTTCCGCTTGGTACCCGTAGCTAGTTGTACCAGCCATGGTACCTTGTGATTTTCTCGATTTAGTTTGCAAGTTTCTACTATCCTAGGAGATATGTAGCTTCGGCAAGCACCGGGTTCTATTAGAACTAAAATGGCGGTGTTAGATATCTTACCCTCAATTTCTACCATGGTAGCTTGATGATCTGCCTGTCGTCCATCAAGGTCGGCATAAATCCTCAGTGTTTTTGCCACATCCCCCACGGTAGGTTCCGTTTGGATGTTGTGTAAAGTCCCATCTATTTTGTTGGGACAGTCTCTGTAGTAATGTGGTCCCTGGAATTTCCAACAAGAGAAAGTTGGTGGGACTGCCTTTGCCCCTTTGTTGAAGGCTGTCCTGTTGACTAGTGGTGGGGGTGCATTTGGTCGTGCTTGGGGTCGGCTGAAACCTCTATTGGGTGGGAAACTGTTGTTATGTTTCCAAAAAGGTGGGGGTCTAAAACCCGACCTACGGTTGTCTGAGAAAGTCCTGAATCTGTCCCTATTTATGTTGATGTTGTCATTCCTTGGTTTCCCATGCTCATAGCACAGCCTAGCTTTATGTAGGGTTATGTCAAGGGTTTTGGACATGTCGAATTCTATCTTCTCTCTAAAGTTTGGTGGCAGCCCACCCAAGAACTGCTGGATTTTCACCTTCTCATCCTTAATATAAGGTACATAGTGCAACAAGTCTAAGAACCGATTTATGAAAGCTTCCATAGTCAGGGAACCCATTTTCAGCTCATGAAATTCTTTTATCTTCTTGTCGAAAAATATTTCAGACATGTATTTGTCCTGAAAGATTCTGCTGAAACTGTCCCATCTTATGTCTCGCAGCTCTTGTCCCTTAACATGCTTTAGGTCCCGCCACCATCTGGCAGCTTTTCCATTTAGGTTGTATATGGCTAGTCGGGCTTGCATCTCACTGGAGTAATTATGAACTTTAAAGTATTTATTCATCCCTAACAACCATTCTTCAGCCTTTTCCCCTAAGTTAACTTCTCCTTCATATGTTGGGGCTCTTATCTTTCTGAACTCTCCTTGTAAGCTGTCATCACTCTTCCTCCTTCTCTTGCAAGGAGGTGGGGAGCCATTGTCATTGGAAGAGCTCTTACAGTCCTCTTCCAATGGTTCTGATTTATGTTCTTCTTGTTCTCCTATATTGTAGTTGGTTGCTTTCCCCATGTTAAGAGTGTTGACAGAAAGAGTAGGTTGTCCATGGGGTTTTGCCCCTGATAGGCTTTGGAGTAAGGCATCATTTATAGCCCGTTGTTCCCTTATTTCTTGCATATTTTCATCCCTGAAACTCCGGAATTTTACCTATAGTTGCTGCATAGATTTATCTAAATATCAGTTTAGCTCCACCACAATTTCTTGCTCTCGTGGTGGGGAATTTAGGTTGCCTCGTATACTGTTGTCTTGTTCTGCACTCATTTTTTCTACTACCGCTTGTACCTGAAATTTATATAAGTATCTGTTGATGGAAAACATCGTGTTAGTTAATTCTTTTCGTAAAAACATAATACAATATTTTTACACACTTTCCTGTATCTACAGCGGTGTTTGGTAGTGAGCCCAATAGGTCACTTAGTGTTTGTAACTTGCTCTAATACCACTTGTAATATCCCAAAAAAATAGGAAAATTTTGAAACTTTTCCTGCATGCAATATTCGTCAATTTATAGTAAAAGACTCATACATTAAATCTAAAGTCATTAGAACATCCATTATGGCATGAAACGAATATAATCCTAATACTTTTGTTTTACATGATCGAATCTGTGTGTAAGTTTAGAATTGCGGAAGCGGTGTGAAAATAAATGAAATCATGTTTTTATTGCGGTTGTAAGTGTTGGTTCAATAGGTAGAATATAACACTACTTACTGTTTGAAGAATCATGTGATTTTAATTATAAATGTCTAATGACACCTTCAGGTGATGAGCTCCTTTGATGACGGTATGTTTTTCACATGGGGATTCTATAATACTCCCGGACAAGTAATTACATACCTCGACAGAGTTGCCGGGAGGTATGGGTAATAGTGATGGTTGCCGAACTCACTTAGCGTTTTGCTAATGTCCTACTTTGCCTTTGTGTTTACAGGTGTAATCAATCTGCGAGTATTATCTCTAAGGTTTGGCGCTCAGTTTACTATTGGTACTAAATCACCATGCAATTGCAGAGGTATTAGAGAAAGATGGTTTTCCCACTACCATGGGAGTTCATAACATGAAAGGTTACCCATTGTAAGGTTCACGACTAGAAGCTTATTGTAATATAAACAAAGGTGGGTTGTTTCATAAATTTTGCCTATAGACTTAGTGCAAAATCGAGCCCTTTGTAATTTTAAACAGAGTTGACTCCACGACTTCACTATAGGCTTGTTACCAATAAATTGCACCTCCACTAGGGTGAGTTTGGTATACCATTTAATGCACTTTAATTGAGTATGGAAGACAGCTTGTCATGAGGGTTTGGAGAAAACGATTTGGGGCTTCTGCTAGGCACTCCTGCATTTGACTTGTTCCTCATTTTGGATCTGCACTTCATTGATATGGTTACTGTGTTGGGTACTGACCCGAGCTCTGCTCGTGGTCAGCCTGTTTGTTAAGTGTTGAGCTCGTTTTATGGTGTAATACAATCCTGTTCCATATAGGTAATGGAAAACTCTCTATTCGCATTTGATATTTTCATCTTTCTTTTGTTGTCTGAAAAACATGGTTGAACTAACCAATCTTATATATCGTTTATGACAGAGGGAAAAGCTTTGGTATGTAAGCTGCTAAGATTCGAGGTGATGCAGGTGTGGCTAGGATAAATGGTGAGTCTAGATTTTCCCATTCGTGCCCTATCTCCTGTAGCTCTGGTGTTGTATGTATGCGTTTGGCCTGGTGTTTTTAGAGTGAGACTCCCGTAAGCCATTGGGTTACTGATTCACTTTGGGGAGGTCCAAAATAGTCGCCTACTTGGCTAGACTAGACAGAATGGGGTTTCCATGTAACTTAAATAGATGAATGAGTACTGGTACTGTGATATAGAAGGACTAGGTAGCAGCTGGGTTTCACCGGTTATTTGGTTCTGCGAAATATTGTAAACAAAAGAAATGCTCTTTCGTTGGATATGACTCCTGTATAGTTACAATGATTTTGAATGGTACATTTCTATTTTTTTCCTGTGTGTATTTAAGTATTCAAGCTGAAACTTTAAGAGTTCTAATGTTATGGGTTTCCTGGGTATTTTTGTAAACTACTGTACAGACAATGTAGACATTATAAAGGCCGTTGGTGCGTTTTCTGCTTGTAAATATGGCTATGGCTCATGTGTTGATTTCATTTGCACTTGCTATTTGTGTTGGATATTGCTACAGTGTTTATGTGTGAACAATGTATTTCCTGTGGTAAGATATAAGACATCAACGAAGTTTTCTACGCCTATGTTTCTGTAATGTGGGTAGATGGTAAATAAGAAGATCTTGTTTACTTGCTGGTTGCGTGGGTAGAATGGATGCTTGCCTGGCAAGGGTTTCAAGGCTGTACTCAGCGTTTTGGTTTTATGTAGAGACTTGTATCTTGTAGGAATAACTTATGAATTTTGGCTTTTTATGAAGGCCACGGGAATTGACCCTGGTCCTAGCTTTCAATAGGCATCTTCGTGGTGGTCATACGAAATGCGTTTCTCTTGCCTCTATTTATGATTGATCTCTGTGTTTGATGTTTATGAGACTCTGACTCTAGAGAATAACTTATTCCTGCGTCTTCTTGTTGATTTGAAATGAAACTTGAAGGTTTCCTGTAGATGGATATCGTAGGTTTGTATGTTGAAAAGACATGGAAAGGGTCTCAGGTCTGTCTATTTGATTAGCGTAGGGTTATTGATGCAGTAGGTATGACAATGTAAATAGGACAACACTCTATATACGATCTCTGTCATATTTGGTATCTTTGTTTTAAAATATGGTATGTATGGTTTGAGAAGAAAAACAAAAGAATAGATCGGGTAGAGAAATGTGTAATAAAATCAGTCTTGGATACAAAATTGGAATATATGGAGAATATTTATAATAAACAATGATGTCTGTGTTTTCTTTTGCTGTGGTTTGTATAGTCGGGATTTCGAATGGTTTACATGTTGTTCAACGATTTCTGTTATGGGTTGATTTATGTACCTAGGAGATTTTGTTGATGATTTAAAACAAGGGTTTAGATAAGTGAAATAAAATACCACAAATATTTTTCTAAGTTCAAATCAATGATTCGCCTGTTCTAACAATCTCAGCAATACAAATGACTAGCAAAGACTAGCTAGCTAGTCCTGCTGTGAATGCCATTCAATTCTGTAAGACTTGATTTAAAAACTGATAATACGAACATCGTTATTTTAACATTGCATTTATAACAGGGATATAAAACGTAGGAGGGTTTTATAAATAATCATACCTATTGATCTCTGTAGCTTGTCCTGCTGATCCTGGTAACTTGTTCTTGTTGATACTGACCTGCACACTCAGCCAACTAGTTAGGGAAACTACTGACTCTTAGCTGACCTGAATTGATATTGGATTGGATGACCTTGAGACTACCACGTTCCTCCCAACCATGATTCTACAACCGTTCCTGGTTCAGTATGAATCCCCTCGAGCTGGTTCTGACATGCAAACTGAGAAGTAGAGGCCCTAGGTGTTTAGCTGGTTCAGATCTCAAAAATCTATGGGAAGAGTTCACTTCGTTGAGCAGAGAGTTCTTCTTGGCATAATAATACCAAAAGAAAAATATCCCCCAAAATTTGGGGTCTGTCCTCCTTAAGTAGAACAAATCTTGAATTATGACTGTTGGAATTTTACTGGTTTATTTAAAATTATTTAAATTATAAAATAATATTTGTTTACTTAACTGCTAGTTAATTTGGAATTAGGACTTATCACTTTGTTTGATTAAAGTGTTTTTTTTATTTAAATCTTTGTATAATAATAATAATATAAAGAATTACAATCCTGTCTAAATATGAATAACTAATAATTAATAAGTGGCAGCCCACTTATGTATAAGTATACATGTAATAGATAACAATAATATATTTGAAACTCCTAAATATAATACTTAGCTTTGTGGTCCTTAGCATTTTGTTTCACATGATGCTTCTTTTAATTCTTTTTAAGGAAAGGGTCCACTTCCTAGGACGGTTTCGGTAAGCTGGTAAAGGCACCTCTAGTCTCTCCCTTTGCATGTCAGATTCCCTCATTTTAACATGGTAGTTCCTGTAGTATATGATGATAATAAAATTTATTTAATCAAGTCGAAATAGTTGTGATAAGACACGTAAGTGCTATTCAGAGTCCTCTCGACTCAACACTTGAGATTAGTAACCCCGAGTGCTCTTCAGATCCTTTTAACTCAACACTCTCACATGGGTGTTACACTAGTGCAATTCTAGAGCCTCTGCTCAACACTAGAGCTAGAATGAGGTTGTGAGGCACATCTAGTATATTTAAGTGGCCTCAGATCTGGTAATCATTTCTTTCAAGCTTGGAGTGCTCCAGGGTTCATGCCCAACAGTCAACGTACATCGGGGCTTAGGCCCAGTACGAAATAGAATCCTCTAAATACATCAGGGCTTAGGCCCAGTACGAAATAGAATCCTCTAAATACATCGGGGCTTAAGCCCAGTATATAGGCCATTTGTCTATTTCTGAGTCCACGCTCAACACACTAAATAATCAACCATGTAAATCATGCTCTGCACAGTATAATGTAACAAAAGGAATAATCTCAGTATATCATAACTTGTAACCAATTCTCATAATGCAACATAGTTTATTCATTCGGGCTTTCCTGCCCCGCATATTTCAATAATGAAAACAAATCAGGGTCCATGCCCAATATATCAACTCACGAAGGAATAAATCGAAACAAACTAATGCTATGTCAAACATAATAAATCACACATACTGGGGCCATGACCCGATATAACATCATAACATAGTTAGTCAAAAAGTTGGGATATTACAATATTGTATTAGTTATATAAACCATATTTTGTAATGTAGGTTGGGTTGGATTCTGAGAGAAAAACATTGTTGTGTACTATGACTCCAAGATTTTGATATTAATAAAATCTGCTGAGAGACGAAGTTCGGAGTTTTTCAAAGCAAATATTCATGTTCCATTGTTTTTCATACTGTAACCTTCTTATGTGAATGTTTTTTCATGTGCCACTCCATTCTTGTTAAATCTTAATGTTTAGATGAAAGTAAATGAGTTGGAATTCACCATTGATGCTCTAATTCATTAGATTCAAACATTATTATTTGTTCCTCAAAAAGTTAATGCAGAATTCATCCTTGCTTGATGCTTTGTATTAATGGTTTGTTTTCTTTAAGTATTCTATCATACTGCAACTACAAAATGTCTAAGAAAACGATGTATTTCTTGTCTTTGTGATTGATTTATTCTACTACATTATTTGTTGTTAAAGTGACCATCGGACAACAAATTCATTAAGGGAGCCCCCTTTGGATTGAAAAGTCTAGTTTTCAGTCCTGAAGATTGGTTTAAGGTTACCTTGGGAGTTTTCTTTTCAACCAAGGAGAATTTCTTTAGTAATAACATATAGTACAATAATTAAGATATCAACACCTTGTTTCTTAGTGTACAGTGTATGATCATAATAACAACGATTTAAACCTGAAACAATCAGGAAATTATCCATCTTCTCATACAAATGTATGGGATCTTGTTTGTGGCCATACAATGAATGTTGGGGCCTACAAACAAGTCAAGGATCCTACACAAAACCTGGAGGATGCTCCATGTAGACTTTCTCATGTAAATATCCATGTAGAAAATCACTCTTCACATCAATATGATAGGATGACCAGCCTTGGGAGGTAGCAAGGGAGAGTATCCAGTGTATTGAATGCCTATGGGAAACATAGTAAAATGTCTAAGAATAATTAATTCCTTCAATTTGTGAAAATATATTGGATGCCAAGTCAACTAAGCCATATATTGAATATTTGGTCCCATAGACTCATTTTGCAACGAACAAGATTTATTCCCTCAGGAAGACGAATAATATCTGAGGTGTTATTCTTCAACAAGGAAGAATACTCTTGTATCATAGTAGCATCCCATTTTAGTAGTACAAACAACATTAGAAATTCTTGCAGATCAACGATGACTAAAAAGGGAAATACCAATTATCTCTGAACATGTATGGTACATATTTGGTTTGATAATTGGAATCAATTGGTTCATAACCATACTTTTAGATATATCTCATTTATGAATACTTATCCTCATTTTTTGTTATGAGATCAATTGGGGATATTATCAAAGCCTATTTTCCCAACATTGATACACTTACATTCATATCTCGATTCAAACTAGGAGTGTCTATTATCAAGACTACAACAATAAAAGGGAACATGTTCCAACATTAAAAAATGACAAGCAAGGTTTGGAATCTTATTGTTCCAGCATCAATAAGGAACAACAATGCATTCATTAATGTCAATGGTTCAAAATATCATCCATTACATCACCGCATAACTCGTATAGTGCAATAGATATAAAGAAGCTATGGTAAAGAGGGTTAGTTAGTTCTTCAATTGACAAAAGAGCGGCTTGCAAGTGTTCTCAGAATCAAACAATGATTATGAGAAGGATACACTATCCAATTTAAGGGTATTGTTATTCCTTGTTAGAGTGGTCTACAAAATCATGTCCAATAATGTTCAGTCCTAGAACCTCAAACATGCCTTAATGGTTCCTTCTTAATGGAATTGTGAATGGTTTTGATGTAGTTATGTTGAGTCTCTAGGTCTTGATATATTCATATTCTATGTGATGGCATTACCCTCCAAGTCTCCACTTTTGTCCATTAATCTATCTAATGATATCAGGCAATGATTGTTTCACCTTGACATCAGTGGATGACCACGTTGCTTCAAAAAATCACAAAGGAATATGTTTCCCTTGTTTAATATTATGAATGTTGGAAATTTAAAAATTACAGAAGCATGCTTGAGAAACAAGTTTGCATCTTTTTGCAAAGTTAAGGTATTCCAACATATATTGGCATCTTTTACAAATCTTGCAACTATGACCAGGATGTAGACATCTATTACAAGGTAGCTGATAGACCCTTCCAGGAAGCCCACTGAAATTTGGTTTCCATTTTCCTTGATGTGTAGAGGCCTCTCTTCCTATTGTATAGCTACGATACGCTGCAAAATGAGCATCCCTAACAAGTATTCCATAGTTCCATACACTTATATGGAAGGAAGCATTTGCAAAGAACCCAAGTAGTATTTGAAGGCTTGGTTTCGATCTTGAGGTAAAGGCCTTAAAGAATAGTGTACATCTCAATCTAGTCACAACTAGCTTAATAGTATGTTACTTGGTAACACTAACTGGAATGACCATATTTCATTAGCGTATGGCTTAAACAGTGCAATTTTACCTGTAATGAACAAATTGAATCCTTAACTTGTGTGTTACCACCAAAAATTGGTCCACACATCATTACACATTTCTCGTTTTCATTGTTGACCTTCATATATTCAAAAAACCCAAAAATCAATTTTATGGACCCTTTTTCCTCCTCTCGCAAAAAAGGAAAATGGACATATCCCAAAAATTAAGAAATCCCACCAAAATAGGGATTTCCACCAAATTAGGGAAAAGTCCACCCAAAAGGAAAAAACTTGCCTTATTT
Source organism: Larix kaempferi (assembly GCA_027924585.1). NCBI lineage: Eukaryota > Viridiplantae > Streptophyta > Pinopsida > Pinales > Pinaceae > Larix > Larix kaempferi. Next base: position 8,391,733 of record BSBM01000318.1, on the reverse strand, counting down.
CAAAAATTATCGGTGGTAAGAGGCAAATACCACCGTGGTTTGAAAACATAAACCCTAAATATTTTTCCTATTTATGAAGTACAACAGTCCTCATTCGAATCATCCCAACTCGATATTTTTACTTTGCTAAAATTCCCTTCGAAGCTTGAATCCCATTTCCCATGTGTGTTTCACCCCCGTTTAAGATTCAACACCATTGGGACGTATAGTTGGAGACACCTGGATACTTGGAGACTAGGAGAGCTACACTTTGTACAGCTGTGAGGGTCCCTATCTTTCAAGGTACTCCGATATTCCATGTACACCCTATTCATTTTAATAAAATAAAATGATTCTTTGATATGATCTCCATGTATTAGAGAATAGGGTTCAATGTTTACAGTTTATTGTTACCTCCTACTGTTTACTGTTACTTTTTACTATTTATTGTTACCATTTACAGTTTGTTGTTTGTTGTCACCACTTGAATTTACAACTCACTGTTTATTGTTTACCACTTATATGCATATTTAAATTCTCGTTTTATAGTTTACATGCATGCGGGAATTTTATTTCCATTTCATGTTATTTAGTTTTTAGAGTCAATATATCCCTACATGCATACTTAGATTTTATTTTTATAGTAGATTTTACTATTTACCGTACCGTTTACATTTACAATTTATTGTTTACTGTCACAACTTGAATTTACGGCTCACTATTTATTGTTTACCATTTACATGCATATTTAGATTTTATTTTTATAGTTTACATGCATGTGTAAATTTGTTTTCCCTTTAATTTTGTTTAGTTTTTAGAGTTAATATTTCCCAAACTCTACTTTGGTTCCACGAGCCTTAGTAGGTTCCTTTTGGCACGTTCTAGTGTGAAAACACTAGCAACAGTTTCTGGCGACTCCCATCGAGTTTGATTTTTGTAGATATGTCGTTCCATTTGGCCAACCTTACCCATTTGATTTTCACTTTATTGTGCTAGGTTTGTTTACTCTCATTTGCTTACTTTAACTATCTGAAAATATGCTTATGTAAAAACTCAGTACCAAAGTCCATTGCTTGTGCTTTTTGCTGCATTTTTTGGTGTTTCTCAAGGATGGTTAGGAATGCAATTTTCTATTTAGTATGTTGCATGTATAAAAATCATTATCTATCATTTTTCTTAAATTATATGCTCAGATTTAGTTCCAAAAATTGAAAAAGAAAAGAAAAAATTTTAATTTAGTTTTTCATTTCAAGCAGCATTTATATTTAGGTTTATACTTATATATGTACACAACATGTGCACACATCCCACACGCAAAGTTAAATGCTAGGTTCATGACCCCTATATCAGCCTTAAAATTAATCCTAACTCAATAAATATTAACCTAACTTGAGGACCCAAAATAATTTTGTAGTTAGGTAGGACACTGGGGATAGGAATCCAAATAACTCCCCTTTGTCTTTTACATCTGAGACATAGTTGTTGTCCTTTAGGGTACTAAAATCCTCTAGTATTTGTGGACATGGTTGAGACCCATATATGTGGGGTGTCTCATATAACAATGGAAAGTGATAATATTGGAACTGGAGGGTTGGGTGAAATGTTGCTCTCCACTCAGTACTGAAGGAATTCAGCTCATAGGCTTCAGACTAAAGGCACAGGAAAACTTTCCTAGCATGTCCTGAACGAGGTAGATGTAATGTCCCATGGGGATATCAAATGGACTTAGGGACACATCATTATATCTAAGAATATAATTACAAAGTTTAAGCACAATGGAGAAATATAATTAAATACTTATTCAATTTTCACAAATTAATTACAACAAAATATCGATAATCGCAAATTAATTAGAATAAAATTTACATCTAAGCAATCAACTGAACCAAGGTTGGGAAAGCTTATATAACACTTCCGAACATCATTATACATACATATTAATCCATAACATAGGTTACTTGCACCCATAAATATCATTTCCAAGAATATGTCATTAACTAGTTGATTAAGGTAATTAGTGGGTAATTAATGTGCTAATTATGACACTTAACTTACAAATGATGACACTTAGCATAAAATAATTTGTTCAACTAATTAACGCAATTTATCAATACCAATGGATAATTAACACCTAATTCTATGTAAATATTTCCAAATAACCATTTTTAAATAATTAAACATAGTATACATGAAAATTAGATATCATGACTAGTCAATTAGTTTCACTACGCAAACAACTAGTCTTGTGCATTTTCGACGCACAACCATACCAACTATCCAAAAATTGAACCTACATCCATTATGTGCATAAATAATAATGCATTTATAGAAAAATAAAAGTACATTTTCAGCTCTGATCTGAGTACATAAACCAAGAATCTTTCAAGTTTAATCAGTACAACTAGTTAATAAACACTGCTAGGAATTCAATCAAACCAATCGTACTAAGTTCCGAGGAACACATAGGTGAAGATACAGATATGGAAAATATAATTATACAACACAAATAAATTACCAAAAACAATTCATATGTTTGTACATTCATATTTTACCAAAAACAGAGATTCGAATCCAAAAAAACTAGTTACCAATCTCACCGTTTCGAAGGTAGTTTCCAATTCTAGTTTTCAAAAGAAATTCAACAAGAAGGAACTGATGATCAAAGGTTAGTATCGGAATATTAGTGGTCATAAATAGTCATATTTATTTATCTTAATACTCATATACATTCCACATTTCAAATCCCAAATCTAGCTATGGCAACCTCTCCGAAAAGAGTAGCAGTTCAAGAAATAGACTAGGATCGCGGTAACAAAATTTATAGAATATAATGGGATATATTTCGCGCATTTATTCAAACATAACATATTGAAATATCAAATATTAATCAAATAAATCATATAGACATTTTAACAAACACTTCTCTTGCAATGTCTCGAATCTAGCTAAAACTATTTTTCCAAAAAACTAGTAATTGAAAAACAACTGGATTTATTGCAAATGGATTACATAGACATTTATAAAACTATTCAACATTCAAATAACACATTATAACAATATTATAATAGACATAAAAATCAGATATGTATCATATGATTCTCATATAAATTTTAACAAACATTTCTCTTGCAAAGTCCCAAAACTAGCTTTCGCATTTTTTCCAAAAGAACTAAGAATGGAAAAACAATCGGTATCATAGAAATGGAATTTTTCACATTTGATTCACACCTTCCATAAAATATATATATATATATATATATATATATATATATATATATATATTTATTTATTTATTTATTTATTTATTTATTTATTTATTTATTTATTTATTTATTTATTTATATTTATATATTTATATATTTATCATATCATAAACAAATAAACCATATAAATAAAAGACAACCACTTATCTTGCAAATTCCCACAACTGAAATCGATCGTGCCATAATCCACCTAGCCGTAGACACTATATGAGACAAATATTTCTTTTCACGGGTCACCCCTGAGCTGGAACCATGATTCCACAAGCAAACGTTTACTCAACCATAAAACCCAACTATCATCTTTCCAACCACAATTCCAATGATAAGTGGATTCCACATCACTTCCAATCCAGGGAAGTAGCTCCAGGACAGATAATCACAAGTCTACCATCGGTGCAATTATATTCCAATGGAAAATAGATCCCACTATTTCCAATATAAGACATACATCTCTAGGATAGATAGACTCAATAAAACACTAATCTACATTGGTCAAACTGCATCCAATGGCAAGCGAATTCCACATCACTTCCAATCCAGGACAAGCAACTTCCAAGACAAATAGACTAGAAACAACCGAGTCTCTCTGCTTGGGCACTATCTTAGCAAGGGCACACCAACCATCCAAAAATAACACTAGATCACAGGATATTACACATACCAAGGGCATAAAATCAAATTCCCAAGTGCCAAATATCAATGCACATGAGTGAGTGAACCAAGAACAAAGAGAATGAAGCCAAGAACCAAGAATCAAAAATCAAGAGAAAATGAAGCATACACCAACCAATTTGGATTCCTCATGGAGAACTCGAGTTGGGAGAGAGAGAGTCACAAGAGGAGTTACTTTTCCAGAATAGGAAACCACTAAGGAGGAGTTACAACTTTCATGAGGGGCAACACCAAGTGGTACTCAAGGGGGAACACTAGAGGAGAGAGTGACTCCAATTTTAATAAAAACCATCTCGGAATGATAAAATCAACAAGAAACGCAACATAAGAGGGTGCATAATTCAAGAGGGTCCACCAAAATAGACACAAACAATTAGGAACACACTTTCCCACTTCCCCTTGCTCGTAACATCATGGTTCCTCATACTCTTTTATGTGGCATCAGTCAATATCAGTTATTTTATTTTATTAATTAATAATAATAATAATTTGCAAACCATAGTCTCGGCACCTCATGCCATGTAATGTCCCCATCCAAATCAATCATAGGAAAGGAAAATTCCACCAATCTATTAGTTCCCTAGGTTGGGGTGGAAACATTTAGATTTGGAATAAGGGAGCTATATGACCCCAAATGGACATTAGATTTACAAATATATATTAAAAGGGGCTAAATAAATATTAATAATAAGAAAATAAAGTGGCACTTGGTCATGAGGGCGCATAGGTGGTGTGGGACCCACACAAGTCAAGATTCTCCATGCCACATGGCATCCTATTCTCACCCATTCAAATCCAAGGTGGAGTCTAACATTCTTGGGGGAGTTGGAGAGTCATTATACTTGGCATGACTCAATGAGAGTTGAATTTGAGTGGAATGATAACTCCCATGGAAAAGAAAGAGGCATCTTAGAGGTATTGTGACACTTGGGCTAGATTCCCTAATTCTATGACAACAATTATAAAGATCCTATGACACTTATGACAAGTGTTGACATAGCAACTATCGACAGGGGTTCACTTCGCACTGCTATCAACAACCATCAACGGAACTCCCTTAAACACCATCCCAGAAAGGTTTTACCCTTTATAGCAACATTCGCAAAGCGAGTGACGTCTCACCCAAGATGAATAAGGGGGCTGCAGGAACCAAGTTTCTACAGTGGGGAGAGGAAATGCATCAAACCACATTTACAACTACAGAAACCAGAGATTATGTCTTCGCATCCTGCTAACAGTTCATACATCCATTCATTCCCTTTGTATATTTAATGTATAAACAACATTCGCATCAACATGGTTTAACCAATCATTCACATTAACAACAATTACCAAACCACAAAACATTTCACAAACACTGCATTCATCAATTAACAGAAACAGAGACAAAAGATATAACCATAATCGAACATCTTCATGCATTCATCAAAACTTATGGAATAACCTTCACAGAAATAGTCAAAACATCTTATTGCGGATACAATATAGTTCAAAACAGCTCATTCTCCAATTCAACTATATCAAGATGCCCTTAGGCTTACAATCATACTCCTATTTATATGAAACTAAATGGTTACAAAACGGTCCAAATGATCTATTCTAACTAACTAAACTACTTTCGCACTTTCCTCGGCACCTTGTTCTCCGTGAATGATCCTTTCTTCCGCGAATGGTCCTTCTTCACAGTTGTCAGCTTCTGCACTTCATGCGGTCTAACCCCATGCAAACAACAAGGATCAGTCTTGATTGCTGAAATCTGACCTATATGACATGTCAGGGCTAAAAATAGCCTCCAAAAGTGCGCACAAGGGAGTTATTGCAGCCAATATCCCCCCCCCATTTGAATTGATAGAAGAGGAAGGTTAGGAAATGTTGGACAAGTGGAACTCATGGAAATCTCTCCCTAATTCGAGTTGGGATGAATATCTTGGAGGGAATTCAATCCATGGAGGCCTTGGGAGGTTAATAAAAGACAATAATAAATAAGGAGACCGGATTTTGATCATTTGTCATTTGACAAAAATTGGAGAGCTTAGCTTGTCCTTGCAAGGTGGATGCTTATCCTTCTTGCCTTAGAACCAATTTCAAGGGTGCAAGATTCCCATCCTAGTTGGTTGATGGAGAGGCAATTCAGACCTCTCATTGGAGATGTATGAATACATTTGTTGGCAGGTTGAAGTTACAGTGTTGCTTGTGACCATCTCTCCTTCAACTTCTTACCACATCTCTCTCTCTGTTCTCTATATATTCTTGCTATTGGAAGAATGGCGCATATGGTGAGATGCTGATATTTTTTGGGAATTCCAAGGGACTCCATTTATTTTTAATATTATTTCTACACTTTGTATTTTCTCTAATGAACCTCAAGTTGAATATCTAAGTGAAACTATTTGTAAATGCCAAACTATGTATGAATGGTGCAATTTTCCCACATATCTTGTTGTAAGGGTTTGAATTTGTTTTGTACCAATTTTTTTCAGTCAGAATATTTGGTTTGAGTTCTATTTGGAAATCCATTAATGTACTGAATAAGTCTCATATACCTTATGTAGGCCCTTGGGGCATTTATCTCAAATCTTATAGCAAGTTATAGTGTTTTTCTCACATTCCCCCCTATGTAATGAACATGTTTGCAAATATATGTTTTATGGGATTTGAAGTAGCCTTTAGGAACTTATTAATGATTCATTTGGGTTCCCATTGAATTCATTTAACTAATCCATGTCTCTGTTCTAAAATTTGGGAGGGTCGTACAGCATTTGGGAATCCATTATTCACCTCTACCCTTGGGGGTTTGAATATCGATATTACTAGTAATTTTCCCATTTTCTCCTGAATTCAAATGAAGGTTGCGGAAGTATTTGGCTAGTGTCTAAGAACCCATTAGCTTAATTTTTATGTCCTAATACCATTCAAACACTCTCAGACCCAATTCTAAATCCTTAGGGGTCATTTGGAATCACTTGATTCATCACTAGTCCAAGGTTCAAAATTGGCCAAAAATTGCAAATTTTCCAAATTATTAAAAAGGATCATTACAGTGGTATCAGAGTATGGTCCTTTCACCTGATTTGGGTAACCATTTATGAGTTTTAGAAGGCATTTACCACCCTTAGAAACTGAAACTTAAAGTACCTTTGGTGAAGAGGAAGAAGCAGGAGAAGAGGTGCACTTTATTGAAACTATGACTAAGGATGAGAAAGGAACCTCAGAGATGGAAGAGAAAGAGGAGTTTAGGAAATTCATGAAACCTATTTTGAAGACATGACAAGGAATATAATGCAAGGGTTCGAATTGATGGCTAGTCAAATTGGAAGAAAATTGGCATTAGGAGGCAGCAGTAGTTCTCCTTTCGAGAAAAAGAAGGCATTTGGTGAAAACATTTTCTCAAAAATAGGGCCTCACAATCGACCCAATGAATTCAAGAGCTCAACAAGAGATACCACACCTAATTTTATTGATCCCAAAGAGGATTCTAACATCCAGTATGGAATGCATGAAGTTCTAGAAGAATGACAGCAGTTGAGTGAATATTGTAGAAGGACCTTACCATTTGATCAATTCTTTATTGTCTCAAAAAAGCTCAAAATGAGAGAGGTAACAGAAATCCTTTTCAAAATAAAGAATTGAATTATTCCATAGGAAAAATTCCCCTACCCATCTTTCATGGCTCATCCCAAAGTTCTGCAAATACTTGGGTACGAAATTTAGATGTATATTTTCAACTGAATCCAATGGTTGAAGAGGATGCTCTAAAAATGGCTATTCTGCATCTTGAGGGAGAAGCAAATGATTGGTGGTTCCATGGAATTAAAACCTTGGGACATGATCAATTCACATCATATGAATATTTTGTTAACAGGTTATTGGAAAGATTTGAGCAAAAAGACCCTGAAATTCCTTTCAGGGAACTAGCACAGTTGAAGCAAACTGGAACACCTGAGGAGTACATGTTGGAATTCCAAAAACTATCAGTTAAGGTGGCTAATATATCTATGGTTCAATTGGTATTTATATTTACTGAAGGTTTGGATGAACCTTTGAAAGGTTTAGTTAAATATCACAAACCTACTTCATTGAAAGATGCCATGAACTTGGTGAGAGATCTGCAAATGTGCTACCCAAGACAAAGTATCCTCCCAAGCCCAATTTTCCTTCCAAGTTCAGATTTGACAAGAAACCATGGAAAAAAGATTCATTTGGGAAGTACAAGAAAGAGGGACCAAGCAAAGAAGAACTCAGAAGAAAGAAATTATGTTACACATGCTTTCAACCATGGTTACCAGGGCATAAATGTGCTAAGGGGAAATCACAATTCATTGAAGTATTTTTTGATGATGAAGAGGACATGGAGGAAGAAGAACAACTTTTAGCCCAATAAGAGGGATATGACACAGCAAAAGAATATCATCCATCACCAGAAAAATGGAGAATGGCAGTGCTTTCAAGAGTACCTCGTTTTCACACCATTCAATGCAAGGGAGTGGTACAAGGGCAGAGAGTTTTGGTATTGGTAAATGGAGGAAAAACTCATAACTTCATTGATGCATCCTTGGTGGAGAGGAGAAATATACCTATTGAATCACTCAAAGGGTTCACAGTCATTATTCCAGGTAACAATTATATGGAATGCAATACATGGATTCCAAAGCTACAACTCACCATACGAAATTACACATTTTCGGATAGCTTCTATGTGGTTGATGTTGCTGATACAAATGTGGTTTTGGGAGTACAATGGTTGTACTCTACATGGGAACATACAGTGAAATACCAAATACCTTAAATGAAATTCAAAGAATCAGAAGGAAAACAAATGGTAGTGAGAGGAATGCACACCTATCCTAACCAAGTGGTGTCTTCCCACGGTATGAGGTCCATATTGAGACATGGGTACATTGAATGCTTTGTTGAATGTTTCATAACTTCCCCCATGCCAAACATAAAGATTGCAAAACATCCAAGGGAGATAAGGAAACTACTACACAAGTATGAAATGGTTTTTGGATACCGTCCTCCTGGAAGGCCACCTAATAGAGGAGTTGAGCATACCATTGTTTTGGAGGTGGGTACTTCACTTATACAAATACCCCCATATAGACACCCAAAAAGGTTTAGAGATGAAATTGAGAAGGATATTCAAGAACTCTTGGAATTGGGGCTCATTAGACCAAGCTCAAGTCCCTATGCTTCTTCAGTTGTCTTGGTGAAGAAAAAGGATGGAACCTTGAGGATGTGCATTGATTTTAGAGCTTTAAGCAAGAAGACAATAAAGAATAGATGTCTCATCCCTCGAAGAGACGAGCTCATGGATGAGATATTTGGAGCAAATTTCTTTTCCAAAATTGATCTTAGATCTGTTTACCATCAGATTCGAATGGAGGAGGATGTGCAGAAAACTGCTTCCAAATGTCATTATGGTCATTTCGAATTTCTTGTCATGCCTTTTGGTTTGACCAATGCTCCAACAACCTTCCAATCATGCATGAAAAGAATATTTTGCAAGAAGCTTCGTAAGTTTTTTTTGGTTTTCTTTGATGATATTTTGATTTACAACAAGACATGGGAGGAACATTTGCACCATTTAAAATTTGTATTGAAAATCTTGCATGAACAATCTTTGTTTGCTAAGTTATCAAAGTGTGAGTTTGGGTTGAAAGAAATTTTGTATCTTGGGCACATCATTGGGAAAGATGGGGTAAAGGTGCACTTGGATAAAATAAAGGATATTCTTGAATCGCCATCACCCAAGAACATCACTGAATTGAGAGGCTTTATTGGGATATGAACTTACTATAGGAAGTTTGTGAAGGTGTTTTCCAAACTAACTGCTCCCCTTAGTGATTTGACCAAGAATGATGCTTTCAAATGTGATGAAGAGGCTAAAAAGGATTTCCAAAGAATGAAAGAGGTAATGAGTAGTTTTCCAGTACTTGCATTACCTTATTTTTCTAAACCATTTGTTTTGGAATGCGATGCATCAGGGGAAGGCATAGGGGAGGTCCTAAAGCAAAATAAAAACCCCATAGCTTTTGAGAGCAGAAAATTGCAGCCACGTGAGAGGCTCTACTCCATATATTACAAAGAAATGTTAGTCATCATGCACGCCTTGGCCAATTTTAGACAATATTTGGTGGGGAACAAGTTTGTGGTCAAAACTGATCATAACAGTTTAAATCATTTCCTTACACAAAAATATCTCAATGAAAGGAAAAAAAATTGGGTTAGTAAGGTCCAATCTTTTGATTTTGACATTGAATATGCAAAAGGGAAGAATAATATTGTAGCATATGCATTGTCTAGGAGACCTTCATTTTCCCTTATGGACATTTAAAAAGATTGGAAAGATGTTCTAATAGTAGAGTATGCCAAAGATAGATTTGCTTGTGATTTGTTAGATGGGGTCAAAGGAGATGATAGATACAAGATATTGAATGGCCTAATCTACTATAAAGACCGAATATACTTAGTTCATGGTTCGAACTTAAAGCACAAGATCTTGAAGGAATCTCATGATTCTCCTTTAGCAGGTTATCTTGATTTCTTTAAAACATATAGACAATTAAGACAAAGGTTCTCTTAGAAAGGGTTGAAGGAATATGTTTTAAAGTATGTGAATGAATTCAAGATATGTCAGCAAGAAAAAGTTGAACACACCCATCTTGATGGTCTCTTACAACCATTGCCCATTCCAGAACAAAAATGGGAAAGAGTCTCAATGGATTTCATCACATGTTTTCCCAAGGATTTTGGTAAGGATTGTATTTATGTTGTGGTGGATAGACTCACCAAATTTGATCATTTATTTTCTATTACATCATCTTTTACTGCTACATAAGTAGTTGAGCTATTCTTTAGAGATATTTTCAAATTGCATGGACTTCCCAAAAACATTGTGAGTGATAGGGATAGCAGATTTATGAGTGCTTTTTGGAAAGAACTCTTCATGTTGGTGGACACTCAATTGACTCCTAGCACAATATATCATCTCCAAACTGGTGTCCAAACAAAAAGGGTGAACCAATGGTTGGAGGGGTACTCGAGAAACTATGTTGGTGAGCAGCAAAAAGCATGGGTTAAATGGCTACATTTGGGTGAGTTTTGCTACAATACTACTTTCCATATGTCAATTGGCATGTCTCCTTTCAAATAAATTTATGGTTATGAAGAACTCACCTTTGTTGATCACATTTTTGGTGATAGTAGAGCTCCAAAAGATAAATATTGGGTTGAGGAAAGTCAAGAGATTTTGAAGCTTTTAAAATACAATTTGTAGGTTTCCCAAAATCAACAAAAACAGTATCTGGATCAACATAGGAAGGAAAGAAATTTTCAAGTGAATTATTTGGTTTATTTGAGGCTGCATCCATATAATCAAACCACCTTAAAAGGGAAAGGATCATAAAATCTTAAACCAAGGCTTTATGGTCCATACAAGATAGTTCGAAAGGTTGGGGAGGTGGCTTATGAGATAGAACTTCCAGAAGATAGAAAAATACACAATGTATTTCATGTTTCATGCCCTAAGAAGGCTATTGGTTAGAAAATTTCTATTTCATAAATACTCCCTCCATTATATGATGAAGGACAACTCATACTCATTCCAAAAAAAAAAAAATTGAAGACAAGAGAAAGAAAATTGAGCAAAACCATAAGAGAATATTGGGTACAATGGAAATATTTTCGAAGTGAGGATGCCACATGGGAAGAGGAACAAATTTTGCAACATCATAATTTGGAATTTCTTGAGGGAAAGCAATCTTGGGTGGGGAGGACTATAATTTCCCCATCCAAATAAATCACATGAAAGGAAAATTCCACCAATCTACTAGTTCCCTAGGTTGGGGTAGAAACATTTAGATTTGGAATAAGGGAACTATAAGTGTGAAATTGCCCACATAAGATCCAAAGATATGATGTAAACCTCACAATGAAAGAATTTAGAAATAATAGAAGAAGAGACAAGCAATAGAACTTAGATCCAAAGAAACTCTGATTGAGGCAAAATAATTACACATGTTGCTATTAACAGAATAATGAACTAGTAAATATACAATGCTGAGTATGAGGATTTGAATTCACTAGGAGGAATTTGAATTGGCCTTCATGCACAGATCCATAATCAGTGGAGAGTCATCAATGCCTAACTAGGAGTCCACCTTCTCATCAGTGAAGTCATCAATGCACAAGTAATGATCAACCGGGAGTCAAACTGAGTCTAACTTAATGTGGTTGGTGTAACTGGCACATGGAAGCACTAATATAGTGAAGGAGGCTCAGTGGAGGGCGCCATAGGAGTTAACTGGAGTCAGAATGGTCAATCTAGTCTCACTGGAGGTCCAACAGAGTGATAAACTCAGTAAAGAGTCAGTTAAGCCTTAAATCAAAGGAATAAGTGAAGATAACTCAATATAACTGAATATAACTGGACTGGTAGGTGAAGAAGGCGGCCTTGTCATGCAGTGAAGCAAAGGAGGGCACATTAGTCACTCGGAGGCCTAGAAATGATCGGAAAGAAGCTCTAGGGGCTAGTTTGCTGAGGACTAGGTGTTGGGAGTGATGACCTAGAATGCATGCAAACCCTAATTGCATGCAAACCCTAATTTTGCATGCATGACTGAAAATGAAAATGACTGGAAAGCTAGTAGGACTAGGATGGAGTATAGGAATATCCTAATACCCCCCCTTAATCCATCCTGGGCCCTGGTAACTAGGACCAAAGGTCACCCATACAATAAATGAAATGATAATAAAATACATAACTGTCCATAAACTGAGGAAATGGGGAAAACCTCATGGGAAAAATACCCCCCCTCAAAAAGAACAGTAAATAACTCAAAGAACAATCATGCAGAAAAGAAAGAAGCTTTCATCAGTGAAAACTTTTGCAAAAGACTTGGCAAGCTGATCCCATGTAGGAAGGTCTCCCACTATGTGGAGGATGAAGCAAGTCTTTCAGGAACTTTTTTTGTATCAGGAGCAAATGGAACATGAGTAGTCTTCCCAAAAGATGGAAGAGAGAAACCCATCATCATGCTGCATCTCTTATGGAGAGATGGATGGCATAATGCAAGGTTAGCATGCTGCTGAAGTCTAGTAGTTCTGTAAGCAAATAAATCATCAACTGTGTTCTCAGTAGTAGCAAGGACTGTGTGAGAAAATATTTCTCTTGAATCTGGACTAAGAATAGGTGTTGGTTCTGAATCTTCTTGAACCATGATCTCAACATCAAAATCTAGATCTTCTTCTTCACTAGAATAGGAGTCACTGGAAGAGAAGTCACTGTGATGTTCATCAGAATCTGAAGGAATAGTTGGAGAGAAGGGCATGAAGTGTGAGAACTCATATGCCTTTGAGGCATGATTAGCAATCCCATTCGCTATAAACTTTCCAGTGGATATTTCTGTAATCTCTACTGTGTCTGGACCAAAAATTACTTGTTTTGGAGATCCTGTATGAGTCATTTGATATACTGACAACAAATTAGTTGTAAGAGAAGGAACAAATAAGACATTTTTGAACTTACCATGCTCCATATGAACTGTACCCAAACCTTTGGCAGAAATCTGAGAGTTGTCTCCCATGTGAATGGTAGGCCCATCTTGGAGATCCAAAGAGGAGAAGGATTCTTCTTGTGCCATCATGTGGTTGGAAGCTCCAGAATCTATGAGGAGAGCTTTTGTCTTTGAAAAACCAGCCATCAATGCATGACAATCATCAGATCCACTTCCAGAATCAGACATCTTTGCTTCTTTTGGAACAACAATTTGGTTTTGTTCAAGAAGCTTGGTTAGAAGATCAATCTTCTTATGCATGCAGGGATGCTCAGGATGGTTTCCTCTCTTGCAGTAGGTGCAATTTGGTCTCTTTTGTTTGTCATTCTTGGATCTTGAAGGTTTCTTGCCTTTGCCTTTTTGTCCCCCTTTTGCATTCGCTCCACTTGATTCACCAGCTAAAAGAGCTAGATCTCTGGAGGTTTTGATGGCACCCATTTGAAACAGTTTGTTCTCTTCTTGAGTGAGAGCTTCAATGAAGTCACTTAAGGTGGGAAACTTCCATCCAGGGATGGACATTCGAACAGAATGAAAGGTAGATACAAAGACAGAAAATTGAGATCCAAGTTTGCTCAATATAGAGAGTATCAATTGCTCATCACTTTTAGTGATGCCACATTGCTTGCAATGCAAAACCAAATTCTGAAATTTGGAGAAGAAATCTTGGATGCTCTGGAAATTGCTAGGCTGAAGGGAAACCAATTCATTCTCAAGAATGTAGCCTCTCAGTTCGTCTTGTTTGCCAAAAAGACTCCTCAATTTTTTCCATAAATCATATGGAGATTTCAATCCATCAGCATGAAACAATAGATCATTAGATATATGAAGGCATATGAATCCAAAGGCTTCATCCATTTTGTTTAGGTGCTTGATTCTCTTTTCAGCTTGATGTGGTATGGCATCTTTTTCCTCAACTACTCTAGTAAACCCTCTTGATTGCAAGAGTATTATCATCTTCCTCTTCCATTCGAAATAATTGAAAGGAGTGAGAAGTATAAAAGAAGGAGCATTCGAATTGCTCATCTTGATTGCTTGAACAAGTGCAAATAGAAAGCTATTGAATCTGCTGCTGCAACTATTGGAACTTCAAAATACCTGCAAAAAACTCTCAAGAATGGAGGTAGAATATACTCTCAAGGCTCTGATACCATGTGAAATTGCCCACATAAGATCCAAAGAGATGATGTAAACCTCACAATGAAAGAATTTAGGAATAATAGAAGAAGAGACAAGCAATAGAACTTAGATCCAAAGAAACTCTAATTGAGGCAGAATAATTACACATGTTGCTATTAACAGAATAATGAACTGGTAAATATACAATGCTGAGTATGAGGATTTGAATTCACTAGGAGGAATTTGAATTGGCCTTCATGCACAGATCCATAATCAGTGGAGAGTCATCAATGCCTAACTAGGAGTCCACCTTCTCATCAGTGAAGTCATCAATGCACAAGTAATGATCAACCGGGAGTCAAACTGAGTCTAACTGAATGTGGTTGGTGTAACTGGCACATGGAAGCACTAATATAGTGAAGGAGGCTCAGTGGAGGGCTCCATAGGAGTTAACTGGAGTCAGAATGGTCAATCTAGTCTCACTGGAGGTCCAACAGAGTGATAAACTCAGTAAAGAGTCAGTTAAGCCTTAAATCAAGGGAATAACTGAAGATAACTCAATATAACTGAATATAATTGGACTGGTAGGTGAAGAAGGCACCCTTGTCATGCAGTGAAGCAAAGGAGGGTGCATTAGTCACTCGGAGGCCTAGAAATGATCTGAAAGAAGCTCCGGGGGCTATTTTGCTGAGGACTAGATGCTGGGAGTGATGACCTAGAATGCATGCAAAATGCATGCAAACCTTAATTTTGCATGCATGACTGAAAATGAAAATGACTGAAAAGCTAGTAGGACTAGGATGGAGTATAGGAATATCCTAACAATAAGACCCCAAATGGACATTAGATTGAAAAATATATATTAAAATGGGATAAATAAATATTAATAATAAGAAAATAAAGTGGCACTTGGTCATGAGGGCGCAGAGGTGGTGTGGGACCCACACAAGGCAAGATTCTCCATGCCACATGGCATCCTATTCTCACCCATTTGAATCCAAGGTGGATTCTAACATTCTTGGGGGAGTTGGAGAGTCATTATACCTAGAATGACTCAATGAGGGTCTAATTTGAGTGGAAGAATAAATCCCATGGAAGAGGAAGAGGCGTCTTAGAGGTATTGTGACACTTGGGCTAGATTCCCTAGCTTCTATGACAACAATGAGAAAGATTACATGACACGTATGATAAGGATCAGACCTTATTGCTGAAATCTGACCTATGTGAAATGTCAGGGCTAAAAATATCCTCCAAGAGGGTGCACAAGGGAGTTATGGCAGCCAAGATTCCCCCCCATTCGAAGTGATGGAAGAGGAAGGCTAGGAAATGTTGGACAAGTGGCACTCATGGGAATCTCTCCCTAATTCGAGTTGGGATGAAGCTCTTGGAGGGAATTCAAGCCATGGAGGCCTTGGGAGGTTAATAAAATACAAGAAGAAATAAGGATACTGTCTTTTGATCATTTCTCATTTGAAAAAAATTGGAGAGCTTAGCTTGTCCTTGCAAGGTGGATGCTTATCCTTCTTGCCTTAGAACCAATTTCGAGGGTGCAAGATTCCCATCCTAGTTGGTTGATGGAGAGGAGACTTAGACCTCTCATTGGAGATGTATGAAGACATTTGTTGGAAGTTTGAAGTTCCATTGCTGCTCGTGACCATCTCTCCTTCAACTTGTTACCACATCTCTCTCTCGTTTCTCTCTATATTATTGCTCTTGGAGGAATGGCGCATATGGTGAGATGATGATATTTTTGGGGAAGTACAAGGGACCCCATTTATTTGTAATATGATTTCTACACTCTGTATTTGATTCTCATATGAACCTCAGGTCGAATATCCAAGTGAAACTATGTGTAAATGCCAAACTATGTATGAATGGTGCCATTTTCCCACATATCTTGTTGTAAGGGTTTGAAGTTGTTTTGTACCAATTTGTTTCAATCAACCTCTGTGGTTTTAGTGATGTTTGGAAATACATTAATGTATTGAATAAGTCTCATATACCTCATGCAGGCCCTTGGGGCATTTATCTCAAATTTCATAGCAAGTTATAGTGGTTTTCTCACATTTCCCCCTATGTAATGAACATGTTTGAAAATATATGTTTTATGGGAGTTGCAACAGCCTTTAGGAGTTTATTAATGATTCATTTGGGTTCCCATTGAAGTAATTTAACTAATCCATGTCTCTTTTTTGAAAATAGGTAGGTTCGTACTACATTTCGGAAGCCATTAGTGACCTCTACCCTTGGGGGTTTGAATATCGATATTACTAGTAATTTTCTCATTTTCTCCTGAATTCAAATGAAGGTTGTATAAGTATTTGGATAGTTTATAAGCACCCATTAGCTTCATTTTTATGTCATAATACCCTTCAAACACTCTCATAGCCAATTCGAAATCCTTAGGGGTCATTTGGAATCACTTGAGTCATCACTAGTCCAAGATTCAAAATTAACCAAAAATTGCAAATTTTCCAAATTATTAAAAATGGTCATTAGAGTGGTATCATAGCATTGTCCTTGCACCTAATTTGGGTGAAAATTTATGAGGTCTAGAAGGCATCCCCCGCCCTTAGAAACCGAAACTAAAAGTACCTTTGGTGAAGAGGAAGAAGCAGGAGAAGAGGTGCACTTTGTTGAAACTATGACTAAGGATGAGAAAGAAACATCAAAGATGAAAGAGAAAGAGGAATTTAGGAAATTCATGAAACCGGTTTTGAAGACATGACAAGGAAGATACTACAAGAGTTCGAATTGATGGTTATTCAAATTGGAAGAAAATTGGCATTAGAAGGCAGAAGTAGTTCTCCTTTCGAGGAAAAGAAGGCATTTGGTGAAAACATTTTCTCAAAGATAGGGCCTCACAATCGACCCAATGAATTCCAAATATCGACAAGAGCTACGACACCTAATTTTATTGATCCCAAAGAGGATTCTAACATCCAATATGGAATGAATGAAGTTCTAGCAGAATGGCAGCAGTTGAGTGAAGATTGTAGGAGGACCTTACCATTTGATCAATTCTTTACTGTCTCAAAAAAGCTTAAAATGAGAGGAGGTAACAGAACTCCTTTTCAAAATAAAGAATTGAATTATGCCATAGGAAAAATTCCCCTTCCCACCTTTGATGGCTCATCCCAAAGTTCTACAAATAATTGGGTACAAAAGTTAGATGTATATTTTCAGCTGAATCCAATGGTTGAAGAGGATGCTCTAAAAATGGTTATTCTGCATCTTGAGGGAGAAGCAAATGATTAGTGGTTCCATGGACTTAAAACCTTGGGACATGATCAAGTCACATCATATGAAGAGTTTGATATTTAGATGTTTTTCTATGGATCATTTCTTGGTTTTTGTTTATAATAGATTTAAGCAACGCATGTTAGTTCGGATTTATCAAGCAATTGTATAGTAGCGTGGCACTTGTTTATATCGATGATATGTGATGGTTTCTAGCTTAGATTTACCCAAACAATTTACAGTAGCAACATTTTGTTTTTGGATTTAAATAATTTACAGTATTTTTTTCCTGGATTTTTCTATGCAATGAATAATATTTAGGTTTATTAATCGAGATGTTATGGGTTCAGTATGTATCAATTATATACCTTAAATTGTTAGATAGATTTCTTACTAAGGGACAGCCGCAAGTTCCTTCCGATTAGATATACCGTAAAGTTCGATTTGATTGTCGATCGGTCTGCATCGGGTTAACCGTCGATGTGAAGTATGGAATTAGTTTGGAACAACTGTAAAATATTGTTAATATCATATGATCTGTGGAGTATCGTCCTGATTTTATAATGATTGTATAATTGTGGAATGTGTTTATTTATGTAATGTTCTAAAGGATGTGGATTGCAGAACATAGGTTGTATTTTTTCTTATGAAGTTAGGCAGCAGGACACATTGGTAAAAATCGTGGTTGTCTCTGCCTCTTACCTTCATGATCTAGTCTTGCCTAGGGTATTAGTCATGTACCATGCATGTGGGACTTAGATGTGAAATAATCCATTTTTCTTCCTTCTTTCTCTTATATGCTATTTTTGGGAAGCAATCATGTGACATGTTTGCACTCATATGTATCCACTGTGTTGAACACCTGAGAAAGAATTTTCGGACTTAGTGTTAACCGTCACTACAGTGTAATTACTCTTGATCGATCCCGGGATACTAAGGGTATTAGTTTGGTCTCCCATAATAGAGGAGTAATCCTATAGGAAATCTGACTCGAAGGTATAATTTTAACGCCACCCCTGGATCGATACCTATGTTCTACAAGCTTACGGCCTGGTCTCATAATGGGCCGTTAATGTTTCCATACTGATGTTTCCATACTGAGTAGCTCTTATATGTGTAATAGCCCCCTCGAACATCGTCCAGGAGGAAATCCAACCTGGAAGTGGTGTTGATTCCGAGAGGGATGATGACCTCAGTCGTTCGGTCACCACCGTGGTAGTTGAATTATTTACTGAGCTGGTGTGTGTATATATATATATTCACGTGAGTGCTGCAATATATCACTCATACCTTTTATCTGTCATATTGCACTCATACCTTTTATCTGTCAGCTTATATTTTTTAGTTTGAAATGAGTGCCATTATTCTCTAATTCGATGAATTTGCAATGGTCATATGAATGCTTGAATAAATCACTCATACCTTTTAATTGTCAACTTATATTTTTGAGTTTGAAATGAGTGTCATTATTCTCTAATTCGATGAATTTGCAATGGCCATATGAATGCTGCAATAAATCACTATTTTTGAGTTTGAAATTAGTGCCATTATTCTATAATTTTGATGAATTCGCAATGGTCATATGAATGCTGCGAAAAATAGCTCCTACCTTTAAGTTTGATATAGTGCCATGTAAAGATAATGTACTCAATCGAATGTTCTGATGGTATCTCACTCAATGAGTTTGAAAGGTAGCTCATTCGATGAGTTTGAAATATTATTTCTTTAAGTTACATAAAAATTTAATCATGTATTGCATAGAAATATATATTATTAACTTAAATATAGATGATAATAGATTTTATAACTTAGATGTTAAAATGTTATCAACCCAATGAAATTGGGTCATGTCATAGATAATTAGTTAAAAGGTTGTAGAAAAAGGGTGATTTAATGTGGAATAGATCTAGCCCATTTTTTATTAAAGGAATTGGGAGGTACCATCTAAATGTTGGGTATTCAGTTATTAGCAAGGAAATGTAACTTTTAATTAATTTTGGAAAAATAGGGTAAATTATAGGAATTGATTGGCAAGAGATGTATATGTACTTACATTTAAAAATAATGAATTTTTGTTTAGAATAATTATTTGAAATGAGTCATATATATATATATATATATATATATATATATATATTAGAATGAGAATTTGTTGCGCTCCATATATGTTATGCATTTCATATGTCTAGTGATTATTTTATGTAACGGAAAGAATTCCATTTATATATATTTGTCTATGTTGTGAAAAGAATTTCATTCATTCATATAGTTGCATATGATGAGAATGGGTGTGCTCTGTAAATGTTAAGGCCATGGAGAGTATTGTCGTTGGATGAGTTCATAAGAATCACAAGAGTAGCATGTCAAATAGATGCGTTTAAATACGCTTTTACAACATTTAAATGTTGGTAATTTGATTGCATAAACAGGCTCATAAATCTAACATAGTGTAGTTTTGTATCTTACTTATGATTGTATTAGGGTATCAATCATGAAAAATAATTTTGTTGTTATTGTGATTTTGGGTACGTTACAATGTGGTATCAGAGAAAAGGTAACAAAACTCAACCTCATGGAGTCCATTTATATTATGAGAAAATTGGCTGTGTGTTATTTTATTCTTCTTATTTGTATAAAAGAAAGTTGTATTATTAAAACTACAGGAAAATGGTTGAAGGACGACCCCCTACCCCACCTATATGGGTAGAAATTAATGAGGAAGAAAAACATTATAATAATAATAATATTAACAACAACCAAGATGAGATGTTTCAAATAGTAAGGAATTTACAGGAAAAACTACAAACTTTTAAAATCAAACATGAACGAGTGATGAGAACTCAAGAAGATTTGAAAGAAGCTCTTTTATTTAAATTAACTGAGTTATCTAAGGATACATTCAATCATTTAGTAAAAAGAAATGTAAAATAATTGATTCCTCTTCTAGACCTTTTTCCTCTAATGATAGCTCTGTTGATACTGAGTCGGATGAGTCCAGTAGTAGCACTAAATGTACACGAGGGAAGAAGAAAAAGTATAAGGATGAAATAACTGGTGAATTTAATAAATTTAAGCCTCCCATCGTTGACAGTGAAGTCAAAAATGGAGAGGAAGTTGAGGCTCGGTAATCAGGAAAGAAAAATTATTTTACAATGTATAATTATTCTAAATCAATGAAATTAAAAATGGCTATATTTAATCTAGTTGGAAAATATTAGATTTGGTGGAAAGATTTAAAGAAAGATAAAAGAATTAACGAATGAAAAGTAAGTTGGACATGGTTTAAGAAATAATTTAAAAAAGAATATCTTTCATAATATTATTATGCGGGGAAGGAAAAATACCTTTATGAATTAAGACTAGGTTCGATGTCAATGCGCGACTTTTGTACCACGTTCCTATCATTACTAAGGTATGTGCCCTACCTCACTGAATAGAAGCCAAAAATACAAAGATTCTTAAGATGTTTACCAAATTTTTATAATGATTGACTGGAATTTGATAATCCAAAAACACTTTATGAAGCAATGAGAAAAGATAAATTGGCCTATGAAACTAAGAGTAAACATGAAAAACCAAATAGTTTTATTAAAAAAGAAGGGTGTGACTTTAAAGCAAGAGATTTTAAGCCTTTTAATAAACACAAGAGTTACCAAAAGAACACTTTTAAAGATAAAATACATCCAATCAGATCTGAACTTAAATTGTTAATAAGAAAAATGAAGTAAAAAGAGAACCCTTGAAGTGTTGGGGTTGTGGGGAAAGTCGCTTTTATAGAGATTGTCCTCATAAAATGGATGGTTAAAGCATTCACACGATAAAAAAAGTATCCACTGTTGGAGAATTTGCTCGAAATATTCCAAAGATAAGCGCAGCATTGGACAACCATCAAGCAAACTATCAGCATTCTATGATAGAAGTTGAAGGTAACATTATTGATAAATCCATTTATATTTTGATTGATTCAAGTTCTACTTTGATTTATATATCTCCTAAATTAGTAGAGACGTGTAAGATGAAAAAGCATGAGTTTGAAAATTCATGGCTAGTACAATTAGCTATAGGAGCAAAAAAATAGAGTAATTAGTTTTATTCATAATTGTGAGTTTTTCATGAATGATTTAGTACAAAAGCATATTTAAATATGTTACCTTTGGGTTCATATTGCATGTTTATTGGTATGGATTGGTTAGAAAGACACAAAGTTATATTAAACTGTTTTGAAAAGACTTTTACTTGCATTGATGAACAAGGTAATGGTAGGCTTGTTAAAGGTATTCCTAAGAAGGTCTTTACTCGAAAAATATATGCTTTGTAGTTAAAGAAATGTGCAAGAAAAGGATGTCGAATTTTCGATGTTCATATAACTAAAAATTCTGATGAAAAAGTCAAACTGAGATTGGAAGACTATCCCATTTTGCAAGTATTTAAAGATGTCTTTCTAGAGGAAATACCTGGATTACCTCAAGGAGGGAAATTGATTTTACTATTGAATTGGTACCCGGAGCAGTATTTGCTTCTAAATCCACATATAGAATGAACACACTGGAATTAGTAGAACTAAAAATGCAATTACAATAACTATTAGATAAAAAGTACATAAGACCAAGTGTGTCCGTGTGTCCCCATGGGGAGAACCAGTACTTTTTGTTAAAAAGAAAGATGGTACCTTAAGACTCTGCATAGATTATAGACAACTTAACAAAATGACTATTAAAAACAGATACCCACTACCATGTATAGATGATATGTTTGATCAAGTACGCGGAGCTACAGTATTCTCAAAATTTGATTTAAGGTCTGGTTGTCACCAAATAAGAATTAAAGACGGAGATATTTACAAGACAAAATTTTGAACATGGTACGGGAATTATGAATTTATGGTTGTACCATTCTGTTTAAATAATGCTCCGGCCACTTTCATGTGTCTAATGAATAGTTTCCTTCATAAATATCTGCATAAATTTGTGGTTGTGTTTATTGATCTACTCAAAAAAATGAAGAAGAACATGAAGAACACTTAAAAATGGTTTTGTTGCAATAATATAGGCTTTAAAAATGTGGAGACACTATCTTATTGGAAGAAAATTTACCCTGATGCCTAGTAACATAAGGATCAACAAAATCCGAACACTTGCCAAGCAAGGTGGTTAGCCTTCTTGAGTGAGGATGAATTTGATATCAAACATATAAAGGGAAAGGAAAATAGGATGTCGTATGCCTTAAGTAGGAATGAAATTTAAAATTTTACAGCTGCCATTAGCAATTATAAAGCAAATATAGAATATATAATTAAAGATGCATCTAAACACAGTGAAGAATATCTAAAAATTAAGGAAAATCTAAATGAAAGTGAATCCACGGCTTTTTCAAAGGGATCAAAAGACTTGTTAACATATAAAAATAGGTTATATGTACCCAACTCTAAAGAAGACAAACACTTAATCTTAAATGAATTACATAAGAAACCATATTCCGGACATCTGGGATATCAGAAAATGATAACAATGCTAATAAATGATTAATATTGGCCTAATATGAAAAATGATACTACTAATTATCTAGCTAGATGTCTTGGATGTCAACAAGTGAAAATTGAACATCAGCATCCAGCAGTTTTACTTCAACCTTTACCCATTCCGAAATGGAAATGGGAAGTAATAAGCATGGATTTTATAACTAGGCTGCCTAGAACTGCTAAGCAACATGATTCAATTATGATGATTGTTGATAAATTGAGTAAAGCTGAACATTTTATACCAGTGAAGTCTACTTTTAAAGCAATAAATATAGCAAATATCTTTATGAAATATATTTTTCATTTGCATGGTATTCCTAGAGTTGTGATATCTGACATGGATGCAAAGTTTATAGGTAATTTCTAGAAATATTTATTTAAAGGTTTAGACACTCAGTTAAATTTTAGTACTGCTTACCATCCTCAAATAGATGAGCAAACTAAAAGAACTAATCAAAATTCTTGAAGATATGTTACGTATGTATGTGATGGACAAGTCAAATAAATGGGAAGATTATTTACACTTAGTTGAGTTTGCTTATAACAATGGTTATTAAGCATCACTTAAGATGATTCCATTTGAAGTGTTATATGGTCGGAAATTCCACACTCCTATATCATGGGATAACCATGTTGATAGGATTGTTCTAGGACCTGATATGTTGAACGAGATGGAACAAACTATTAACAAGTACAGTAGAATTTAAAAGTTGCTCAAGATCGACAAAAAAGTTATGCGGATATTAAAAGAACTCTGAAAGAGTTCAATGTCGGGGATCATGTATACTTAAAGGTAAATCCAAAGAGAAGTACATTAATATTGGGAAAATATATGATCCAAGTTATCTCCTAGGTATTGAGGGCCCTTTGAAGTTCTAGCCAAGATAAGGTTGGTAGCCTATCAGCATGCACTTCCTCCTTCTATAAAATTTCATAATGTTTTTCATGTTTTGTTATTGATAATATATAATGCTACTCATAACATCGATTGGAGTGTGATTCAGGTAGAACTCGAGGGCGAGTTCCAGACAGATCATTTTTGTATCCTAGACAAGAAGGAGCTTATGCTTCAGAACCGATCCATCACTCAAATAAAAGTGTAATGGAAGCACTTCATCCCTAAGGAGGCAACATGGGAAATGGAGGATCGTATGCGAGCAGCATGTCCTTAAATGTTCCAAAATGAGCAAGAAGACTCTGAATAAACAACATAGAGGACGGTTTTAAAAATAACGGGGGGGGATGTAACACCCCCAAGACTTTTGAATTGTTTATTTAATGTTTTTATTTGAGAAATATTCTCCAAAAAATTATTTTGTAAAGGAGTTATAAAACTCTATACTCACACTCATGTGGGTGAATATTATGCACAAGAAATATTATTTTATTATTAATAAAAAATAGACACTAGGAGAAACCAGTTGAAAGAGGGGACACCATCATGAGACAATGAACAAGTGGATAACAAGCAAGATATTTGGTATCAATCAAATCCAATTCAAAAGCTCAACAAATTGACCAAATCCACAATTATAGGGATCAAGATATTTGTTTGAGATGTTATTGAGATGGAACAAGACTTGGGAAAAAATTATATAATGGTGCACTGAAAATACATAGGGATCAAGATATTTTTTTCTATGTTGAGGGAAAGTTGTTGAGTACTCTCTCTGTTTGAAAGTCCATCTTTTGATCTTGGGAAGAGTGTTGCGTTCAGATTGGCTTAGCTAAGTTCATTGGTCTATGGTGGTGATCTAGCTCGGGGTGAAGTTGGAAAAGTAAGTGTGGTTGTCCTCTTCTACGGTTGGGAGGAACTGGGAAGCTTCAAGTGTTTTTCCCCTTCTATTTTCAAGTATGTATTTTATTCGATGTTTGGTTAAAGACTACATCAAGTGCAAAAAATAATTGGTTAGATGTTTTTCTATGGATCATTTCTTGATTGTTGTTTATAATAGATTTGAGCAACGCATGTTAGTTCACATTTATCAAGCAAATATATAGTATCATGGCGCTTGTTTATATCGATGATTTGTGATGGTTGCTAGCTTAGATTGACCCAAACAATTTACAATAGAAACGTTTTGTTTTTTGGATTTAAATAATTTACAGTATTTTTTTCCTGGATTTTTCTATGCAATGAATAATAGTCAGGTTTATTAATCGAACTATAGCATTATTGGTTCAATATATATCGATTATATACCTTAAAATGTTAGATATATTTCTTAATAAGGGACAGTCGTAGGTTCCTTCCGATTAGATATACCGTAAATTTCGATTTGATTGTCGATCAGTCTGCATCGGGTTAACCATTGATGTGAAGTATGGAATTAGTTTGGAACAACTGTAAAATATTGTTAATATCATACAATGTGTGGAGTATCGTCCTAGTTTTATAATGATTCTATAATTGTGGAATGTGTTTATTTATGTAATGTTCTAAAGGATGCGGACTGCAGAACGTTGGTTGTATTTTTTCTTATGAAGTTAGGCAGCAGGACACATTGGTAAAAATCATGGTAGAATTTAATGAGGAAGAACAACATTATAATAATATTATTATTAACAACAACCAAGACGATATTTTGCAAATAGTAAGGGATTTACACGCAGAACTACAAACTTTTAAAATTGAACATGGATGAG
This sequence comes from Larix kaempferi, assembly GCA_027924585.1. Taxonomy (NCBI): domain Eukaryota; kingdom Viridiplantae; phylum Streptophyta; class Pinopsida; order Pinales; family Pinaceae; genus Larix; species Larix kaempferi. The sequence continues at coordinate 8,365,745 of BSBM01000318.1, read as the reverse complement.
AGATGAGAACTCAAGAAGATTTGAATGAAGCTCTTTTATTTAAATTAACTAAGTCATCTAAGGATACGGGTCAAGCATGTAGTAAAAATAAATGTAAAAGAATTGATTCCTCTTCTAAACCTTTTTCCTCTAATGATAGCTCTGTTGATAGTGAGACGGATGATTCCAGCAGTAGCACTGAGTGTAAACGAGGGATGAAGAAAAAGTATAAGGATGAAATAACTGGTGAATTTAAGAAAATTAAGCCTCCCATATTTGACAGTGAAGTCAAAAATGGAGAGGAAGTTGAGGCTTGGTTATCAGGAATGAAAAATTATTTTACAATGTATAATTATTATAAATCAATGAAATAAAAAAATGGCCATATTTAATCTAGTTGGAAAAGTTGAGATTTGGTGGAAAGATTTAAAGAAAGATAAAAGAATTAACGAACGAAAAGTAAGTTGGAAATGGCTTAAGAAATAATTTAAAAAATAATATCTTTCAGAATATTATTATGCAAGGAAGGTAAAAGAACTTTATGAATTAAGACTAGGTTTGATGTCAATGCACGACTTTTCTACCAAGTTCCTACCATTACTAAGGTGTGTTCCCTACCTAATTGAAAAGATTCTTAAGTTGTTTATCGAGTTTTTATAAAGATAGACTGGAATTTGATAATCCAAAAACACTTTATAAAGCAATGAGAAAAGCTAAATTGGCCTATGATCAAACTAAGAGTAAACATGAAAAACCAAATAGATTTAAGAAAAGAGAAGGGTATGAATTTAAAGGAAGAGAGTTTAATTAGCCTTTTAATAAACATAAGAGTTACCAAAATAACACATTTAAATATAAAAGACAGCCAATCAGATCTAAACTTAAAGATAATTTTGTTAATAATAAAAATGAAGAATTAAAAAGAGAACCCTTGAAGTATTGGGGTTGTTGGGAAAGTCACTTCTATATACAGTGTCCTCGTAAAATGTATGGTTGAAGCATTCACACAGTAAAATAAGCTTCCACCATTGGAGAAGTTGCTCAAAATATTCCAAAGATAAGCGCAACATTGGACAACCATCAAGTAGACTATTAGTGTTCTATGGTAGAATTTGAAGGTAAGATTATTGATAAATCCATTTATATTTTTATTGATTCAGGTTCTACTTTGAGTTACATATCTACTAAATTAGTAGAGACATGTAAGATGAAAAAGCATGAATTTGAAAATTCATGGCTAGTACAGTTAGCTACATGAACAAAAAGAAAAGTAACTAGTTTTATTCATGATTGTGAGTTTTTCATGAATGATTTATTTACAAAAGCATATTTAAATATGTTACCTTTGGTTTCATATGACATGTTGATTAGTATGGATTGGTTAAAAATACACAAAGTTATATTAAACTGTTTTGAAAATAGCTTTACTTGCATTGATGAACAAGGTAATGGTAGGCTTGTTAAAGGTATTCCTAAGTTCTTTACTCGAAAAATATATGCTTTGCAGTTAAATAAATGTGTTAGAAAAAGGATGTCAAATGTTTGATGTTCATATAACTAAAAATTCTGATGAAAAATTCAAACCTAGATTGGAAGACTATCCCATTTTGCAAGAATTTAAAGATGTATTTCCAGAGGAAATGCCTAGATTACCTCCAAGGAGGGAAATTGATTTTATTATTGAATTGGTACCTGGAGCAATACTTGCTTCTAAATCCCCATATAGAATAAAAACACCAGAATTAGTAGAACTAAAAATGAAATTACAAGAACTGCTAGATAAAAAGTACATAAGACCAAGTGTGTCCCGGTTGGGAGAGCCAGTAATTTTTGTTAAAACGAAATATGGTACCTTAAGACTCTGCATAGATAATAGACAACTTTAAAAAATGACTATTAAAAACGGATACCCACTACCACGTATAGATGATATGTTTGATCAAGTACGCGGAGCTGAAGTATTCTCAAAAATTGATTTAAGGTCTGGTTATCACCAATTAAGAATTAAAGAAAAATATATTTACAAGACGACATTTTGAACACGGTATGGGCATTATGAATTTATGGTTGTACCATTTGGTTTAACTAATGCTCCGGCCATGTTCATGTGTCTAATGAATAGTGTCCTTCATAAATATTTGGATAAATTTGTGGTTGTGTTTATTGATCTAATCAAAAAAAATGAACAAGAACATGAAGAACACTTAAAAATGGTTTTGTTGCAATAATACACGCTTTAAAAATGTGGAGACATTATCTTATTGGAAGAAAATTTACCGTGGTGTCCGGTAACATAAGTCTAAAGTATTTGTTTGATCAACAAAATCTGAATGCTCACCAAGCAAGGTGGTTGGCCTTCTTGAGCGAGTATGAATTTGAGATCAAACATATAAAGGGAAAGGAAAATATGGTGGCGTGTTCCTTAAGTAGGAACGAAATTTAAAATTTTACAATTGCCATTAGCAATTATAAAACAAATCTAGAAGATATAATTAAAGATGCATCTAAAAACGGTGGAGTATCTAAAAATTAAGGAAAATCTAAATGAAAGTGAATCCATAGCTTTTTCGAAGGGATCAAAAGACTTGTTAACATATAAAAATCGGTTATATGTACCCAACTCTAAAGAAGTCAAACAATTAATCCTAAATGAATTATATAAGAAACCATATTCCGGACATCTGGGATATCAGAAAATGATAACAATGCTAAGAAAAGATGTGACTATTGGCCTAATATGAAAAATGATACTACTAATTATCTAGCTAGATTTCTTGGATGTCAACAAGTAAAAACTGAACATCGGCATCCATCCAGTTTACTCCAACCTTTACCCATTTCGAAATGGAAATGGGAAGTAATAAGTATGGATTTTATAACTAGGCTGCCTAGAACTGCTAAGCAACATGATTCAATTATGATGATTATTTATAAATTGAGTAAAGTTGAACTTTTTATACCAGTAAAGTCTACTTTTAAAGCAATAAATATAGCATATATCTTTATGAAAGATATTTTCATTTGCATGGTATTCCTAGAGTTGTGATATCTGATAGGGATGCAAATTTTATAGGTAATTTATGGAAATATTTATTTACAGGTTTAGGCACTTAGTTAAATTTTAGTACTGCTTACCATCCTCAAATAGATGAGCAAACTGAAAGAACAAATCAAAATTATTGAAGATATGTTACGTATGTATGTGATGGACAAGCCAAATAAATGGGAAGATTATTTACACTTAGTCGAGTTTGCTTATAACAATGGTTATCAAGCATCGCTTAAGATGATTCCATTTGAAGTGTTATATGGTCGGAAATGCCACACTCCTCTATCATGGGATAACCATGTTGATAGGATTTTTCTAGGACTTGATATGTTGAAGGTGATGGAACAAACTATTAAACAAGTAAAGCGGAATTTAAAAGTTGCTTAAGATCGACAAAAAATTTATACGGATCTTAAAAGAAATCCGAAAGAGTTCAATGTTGGGGATCGAGTATACCTAAAGGTAAATCCAAAGAGAAGTACATTAATATTCAGAAAGATGATCCAAGATATCTCTCAGGTATTACAGACCCTTTGAAGTGATAGCCAAGATAGGGTCGGTAGCCTATCAGCTTGCGCTTCCTCCTTCTATAAAATTTTATAATGTTTTCCATGTTTAGTTATTGAAAATATATATACATGATGCTACTCATATCATCGATTGGGGTGTGATTCAGGTAGAACCCGAGGGCGAGTTCTAGACAGACCCTTTTCGTATCCTATACAAGAAGGAGCTTATGATGTGGAACCGAGCCATCGCTCAAATCAAAGTGTAACAGAAGCACTTCATCCCTGAGGAGGAAACAAGGGAAATGGAGGATAGTATGTGAGAATCATATCCTTCCATGTTCCAAAATGAGAAAGAAGACTCTAAATAAATAACATCGATGACAGTTTAAAAAATAAGGGGGGGAATGTAACACCCCCAATAATTTTGAATTATTGATCTAATGTTTTTATTTGAAGTTGGGAAAGTAAGTCTTTCTCTCTCTCTCTCTCACACATATTTTCAAAATTTGTATAATTTGGTTGTGAGATATGGATTTCACTCTGTGCTATTTTGGTTGTATGCACTCTTACTTTATATATACATGAGAAACTTTGCACATTTTTGTATAATGGTTTGAATTCTCTCTTTATATCTCTCTCTCTTTCTCTCTCTCTCACACACACGCATATATATGTATGTATGTATAATGGTTTGAATTCTCATGGATGTGCATATATATATGTGTGTGTGTGTGGGTGGGTGGGTGGGTGGGTGGGTGTGTATGTGTGTATGTAATTTGGTTGACTAGTTTTGTGATCTGTTTGTTTTTCGGTTTTTGTTCGGTTCCAGATCCTGGAGTCGGTCTGTTCGATCACCGGTCTAGTTTTGATAACAATGATCCCAAATATTATTTTGTAGAGTTTCTAAGTGATCCAAACAAATATGCACCAAAGAAGGACCCATAAGTATCCCTTGGGTTTATAAAAGCTTTTAAAGAACTATTTCTAGATCCTGATATTGAGTTTTCTTATTTTGTGGGATCTGAGGGTTTGGGTGCAGATGTTGAGGCTATGCGGGAGAAGACCTCACTAACTCCAATTGATGGGATATATCCACCGTTCATAATGTAATGCTATCCCTCCATCCCCGAACATTAGAGTAACATAGTGAATGTTGTGGGCTTTAAATTCCTTTCCTTGTGCTTAAAAACCATGCTATATCTCTATAACTCATACCATTCCATCCTTCTAAAATTGCAAGCTTACCATCCTCTCATCTACTTAATAAGTTCTACTCAACCTTACATTAAACATCAAATACCTAGAAAGCAGGGAAAAATAGTTTTGAGGACTATTCAGCAACCTCTAAGAGGTGATGCATGTACTCATTTCATCCTTATGAACCAGTAATCGCCATATTCTATTGCATCTTTTAGATATACTTTGCATTTAGTAAGCGATTCTGTGATTTTTCACTTGCCTGCCAGTGAAGCAAGGGCCTAAATATGGCTCCTCATGGTGTTGGATATTCTTTCGTACCCACTAAGGAGAATGGTAGCTCTGAAAAAGGCAAGGAAATTTGTACTAAAAATACACAACTTGTTTCATTTTGAGTTGGAAACCCTGTCAAGGTTTATTTGGATTAATATTGTGATGCATGTTCTAAATATTTACTTGGTTGGGTGCTTTGAAGGTAAGGTACTGTTGTAGGTACAACAGATCCCATGCTTCATTTGATCACGGGAGCCCTAATTTTTTTAAATACAAAGGTATTTGGGTAAGTTCTTTTTATCAAAACGAGGTTCTTAAACCTTGTTTGTTATGGTCTCATACCCTTTGCTTCTGGTTTGTGTAATTACCATTTTTTTCCTTTGAAAAATTTCTAAGTTTTTGGTTGTTTTCTTCATTTGCGGAAAGCCTTGAATTCTTTTAAAGTGTCATTTTCTTCCCGCAAATCCAAAATCCAAAAACCCAAAACCTGCAATCCCGCAAATTGTGGATTGCGGGAATTAATTGTTCTCTCTTTTCGAATTTTTTCAACCCGCAACCCGAAATTGCAGATTGCGGGAAGACTTTATTAATATCTTTTGGGAAATTTTGATTCCAAAAACCCAAAACCTGCAATTACGGATTTCGGATTGCGGAAAGTTGTTATTTTAATCGATCGCATTGTGTGTTCCCGCAACCCGCAATTGCGGATTGCGGGATGCGGAAAATGTTATTTTAGTTGTAAAGGTTGTTTTTGTTTTTGAATCCCCAATTGCGGATTGCGGGTTGCGGAAATGATTTTGTCCGTTGTTTTTATATTTGTAATCCCGCAACCCGCAAATTACGGATTGCGGGAATCTTGAATAAAGTTTGAAAATGAGATCTATGACCCGATCCTGTATCCCGCAGGTGTTAATCTCGGTCGCTCATTTCTTTTAATCCTACGGTTCAAATTTGACCCGACCAAAATCGATAAATACACGATTTTTTCTATTTTTCTTTATCATTTTCAGTGTCGAAATTTACTCTACTACGTGGATTTTACTGTGTATTTCTTACCAGGGGCCATTCTCATGAATTTTCAGTTATTTTCAGGTTGGTTTGTTGTCATTTTCGCATTTGCTATTTACGGTTTTGTTGTTTTGGGTTTTGTTTTGATTTTTGTTTTTATTTATTTACCAGAATTTCCAAGCTTTGTCAAAATGTCACAAAACACTCGGTCTAAGACAATTCACAGGGATTTGTTGACCAAAGATCCGAATTTCGGTATCTTCTTAGAGAAAGGCACCTGCCCTAAGGAAGCCACACTTCATCTTTTCTTCCTACATTATTGATGTCTTTTGCTCAGAGTTCCAATATCCTAACTTGGGATGGAATTGGACCCCCACAGATCCACCAGTTCATATCTATCACTCAGCATTATGGGAGAGCAATTTTGTGCCACTACTTTATGACATTTGTGACCATTTCATGGGCACTATTTATTTCAAGATATTCAAACAAGAGGCACCTGCCTTTTCAGCTGATGCCGGGACCTTCATCAATACAATTGGTGATTGGTATGTCTATGAGTCCTATTCATATATCAGAGTCTGGGGAAGTGACAGTGTTCATCTTCTGCCTAGAATAGTGCCTGACAGATTGGTCATTCAAGAAGTCTCTTATCAGACTATTACTGATGGTGTCTATAGAAAACTCACTGGTCCCAAAAAGAAAGGTTGGCCTAAATTTTGTTTAAACCTTGGACCATTAGTCATCCCAACCTCAAATTGGGCTGCAGTGCTTGGTGACCAGGTGGCTCCTTTAAAGTTGGATTTTTCTCCCAAAAGGAAGCACAATCCTAAGAAATTCCTTGATAAATATTGTCATAAATATTGTCAGGTATGAACTAGCCGTTGAATATTTTTGTTGTTATTTTTTCGTTAGAATTCGGTTATTTAATAATGACGAGATAACTCTTTGTTCTTTCTCGTGCTCGTAAAACCATGAGAATAAGTCACTGAGTTATGATTTATCACTTTTCATGGCTTGTTAAACTCCTACGGAAAAGGAACCCCCTATTGTAGGCACAACAGATCCCATGCTTCATTCTGATCATGGGAGCCCCCATTTTTGTAAATACAAAGGTATTTAGGTAAGCTTGAAATTTTGGGTCACTATGGCATCATACCTTTTGTTTCTGGTTTATTTAATTATCATTTTTCCCTTTGAAAATTTCCAAGTTTTTGGTTGTTTTCTTGATTTGCAAAAAGCCTTAGATTCGTTCAAATATCATTTTCTTACTGCAAATCCCGAAACCCGCAATCCCGCAATTGCGGATAGCGGGAATCATTTATTATTTCTTTTGGAATTTCATCAACCCACAACCCGAAATTGCGGGTTGCGAGAAGATTGTGTAAATATTTTAGAAATCTTGATTCTGCAACCTGAAACCCGAAATTCCGGATTTCGTATTGCGGAAACTCGTTATATCAATAAAACGCGTTGTGTGTTTCTGAAACCCGCAACTCGAAAAATTTGGATTGCAGGTTGCGGAAAAAGTTATTTCAGTTTTAAAACGTTGTTTTCGATCCTGAAACTCGAAACCCAAAATTCCGGATTACAAATTTCGGAAACACGTTTATTCATTTTTCGCAATTTGTAAAACCCGAAACCTGCAACCTGGAATTTCAGATTGCAGATTTCGGGAATTTTGAATAAAGTTTGAATGTGAAACTTGTGAACCCGATCCCGCATCCCGTTGGGGTTAATACAGCCATTCGTCTCTTTTAATCCTATGGTCCAAGTCTGATTTCATGGATGAAATCATGTCGTTTGTTCGAACGTGTAAACTCTTTGTTCTCTGTCGTTCTGATAACCAGGTTTCTGACCATGTTTTCCACCTTCGGCTTAAATTCGAAGTCATGATTGCTGACTTGATTGATCCATAATGACAAGCTCTCGGATGCGATTTCAATTCATGCATGTTTCAATTCGATTTGTACTTCCATCCTGATCTTAATCCAGTTAACACATGCTGTGACTTGCTTCGTTACAGTTTGGATGATTGCAGTATCCAAGTTGTAAGATTTTAAATGATGGCAGTCCATTATACCCAATCATTATGGTTTTATTGGTTCTTCTTGAATGCGGGGATAAGTATAAGGTAATTTATTCAATGTTTACAATTATGTAGAGAAATCTTGTATTCAACATTCATTGGTCATTTCATAAGAATCCTGTATGAGCAGGATGCATACGGATCATAAATCTCTGGGTAGTTCTTTTGAAGATGAGGAACTTCAATCTCTGTTATATCCAGAACCTATGTTGTCACCTTTTGATGTAGGTGTTCTCGACATAAGTGGTAGTAGCGAAGAGGAGAATTCTGAAACTCGACCCACCTATATCCAACTTCTTCAGACCAAAAGACAGGAAGTCATTGAAGAAGCCCAGCATCAAATTCAGCTTCTCAAAGAAGTCAAGATCGATGATGTGGAGCGATAGATAAGAAGACCTATCTCCCTAGAAGGAAAAATCCATGTGTTTATCCGAATTTGGCATATGTTAGCTAAGAATGAGACGGAAACATTCGAATGTAACGCCCAATTGGGGCTTGAGGTAGCTAATTATCCAAATTTAGATGAGTTGTTAGAGATTTGGGACAAATGGCAAGCTTTTCTAGGCCATTAGTTTATTTTTTATTTTGTAATCCTGGTTTGTGGGAATTTACTCCTTGTATTATTATTTTGTAAACTCTTATTAAAGAGAAGATCTCTCGTAGAGTGGATGATGGAATTTGGAGGGAAAAATCTACAGGAGAGGCTGGGAATGCTCTGTTTTGATACAAGCTTGTAATTTCTTACAGACTGTCATTGAATATAGTAAAGTTATTTTTCAGATCCACTTTTGTTTATTTGTCAAGTTTATTTGATGAATCTGATTCCCTCCAAGTTGCTTATCTGATACTGTTTTAATCTTTGCAATTCATTAAACATAACTGATCTACAGTTTTTGTTTATCATTGCTTATGATCTATGTGTTTGTGAAGATTTTAAAGAGTTTATTCTGTTAAAATCTTTTATCGATTTTTGCAAATGATTCTCTCAGTAGGTTACAAATGATGTTAATTTTTCAATTAGCACATCAATTACAGATTAAGTCTTGAATGCATAACAAACCTCAATTTGCCATTAGTTGATTTTCATTAATTAATTACAACTTGAGCAACATAAGTCATTCATCTTTTATACATTTTTGTTTAATCGGTAAATGATCTTTTTTATTTATATATCAAGTTGATCTGCACCTATTTTGGAACACTTTCATAAGATAGATCTAACCTAGTTTAGATTCTTACAAAGTAGATTTGTGTTTTAGACTCTTTACACTTTGTTTCCTTTATTAGAAAACTGATCATTTGGATCAAAACCTACCAACTCTTATAGTGACAGCGGATGCCGAATATTCATGGGAGATCACCATACCAAACAGGTTGGAGATAGAACTGTCCTTGCGTAGGGCCTTTCGAGGCCTTTCAGTCTGGGTTTTCCCCCTCTGTTAATATCTTAGGAACCCATTCCAGCACTTTGCACACCCTACACATCTGAGGCCTCAACACCCCCCTGGATTCTATCTTTAATCTCTTTTAGAGCCAAGCGAACTTGTCGCATTCATGCTTGCTAAAGTATTTGAACGGTCATCTCCCTAGTGATAGTTTACCGCTTTTTCGGACCAGGGGGCACTATTTACGAAAAAAGGACTACTCCATCCCATCATGACTGGAAGAGTCCTCTCTCGCATTGTTTTACCCTTTTTTGGTTGAAGAGACTAACCTTACGAAAAAGGACCTTTGGAGTATTCTTTAGCTCTTTTCAGTCTCTCTAAACATGAAATCACGATCAAGTTTACCTTCTATGGACTCGTTAAAATTTAACAATGAAGGGCCCGCTATGGGATGAACCCCTCCTCTCCCAAGTTCGGAAAATATTTGGGATTGGACTCATCTATGAGATGAGCTATACCGAGCATCTAGTTACCCTCATCAAGCTCATAAAAAACACATGAGGCACTCATCAGTCATGATGGGGAAAAAGGAAAGCTTTTATGTTACACTTTTTACCTGCGGTAGTACCTAGTCGTTCTTGAACATGGAACTCATTTGCATTCTCATACCATACTTGGATTATCCATTTGTCCTCGAGTTTTACCCACTTCCTGAGTCTTGTTACTCCTTTGGGTCATCCAAGGAATACTTACATCATCAGTTTCATTAGGAATTGGCGTCATTCTCGTCATGTAGATACTGCCAAGTCATGCCATGCCCATGTTCAAGAATACTTTCACCACTCATCATTTGTAGTCGACACACCTTCCACCATGTCAGGTCTACCCTGACTCAGTCTGGTATGTTACTATACCATCCTATATGTTCATAACATCCTTTGTCGTGTTTCATGTCGATGATGGGGGATTCATCATGGCCCTCCTTCGATGGATTCATCCTTGTTGACTTCAACACATCATCCGAGGATTGAATCTAGAAACCAACCAAGTACCTTGGGCCCGCATGCCTCAACGGCAGGTTACTTCGCTTTCAACATGATTTTACATCATTGACTCTTGATTGAAATATTTCGTTAAGCGTTCGACTTCAACTCATTCATTCGCGCTTGACGATATGTACTGTGATACCTTGGGGATCATTGACATTAATGGTGATTTCCCTCATGATTGTTAACGGTATACATCAATGACTGGTAATCAAGTGGTTTATACCATGTTCGACGTCAAGACATTTGTAATCACATGGATAGATTCGTATCATTGCGGGTTCGGCTTGAAGACCCTGGGGAGTCATGTTTTACCCAGGTTGCGATGGAAATTGTTTTGAGTGATGTCACACGGATCCACATTTGTATTGATCGTGGTTGTGTTATCCTCTCATCATGGATCTACGCTTGTATCTAGTAGCCATGATTGTGTTCAGTAGATTCTTTACTACCATGGATCTGCATTGTATTGGTCGGCAGCCATGTTGTGAGTCATACGAGAATGTGTTCTCAAAGTCGGTTGTACCATAGCAGCATTTCCTATCCGACAAGCCATTGCCTTTCCTTCTGTCAAAGCATTTCACATGTCCAGTTTCAACAGCTTCATGCTTTGGGGGGAATTCTGTTACACCTAATTATTACCATCATGAGACTTAGTGTATATACCCTTGAAGTATCCATGACCAGGAAGTCACTTTGAAAGAGTTGTTGATCCTTTATCCTAAAATCTAGGTGGATCGTCGCAAATTTCTCTCTTCCAGCTTGCAACAACTAGGATCATCGCAGGTTGATCCTTGATAGAGTGGGACAATGTAGCATGTTGTCCTTATACAACCTGCGTCAACCTCATATGTCACTTGTTTCCCTATTACAACTTGCGATGATGTCAGTTAATATGGATAAAAGGAAGCTTTGAGCGATTTCTCGAAGGAGGATGACTTGGATCTCTATCCCTAACTTATAGGTTGAGTTGTCCTTCAGTTCCTCCATCATTGGGAATATCCCTTAGTCCTCTCCCACTAATCCTTAACGCATTTCTATCCTCTTAGTCCTATTTATATGAGGCTCCTCTTCACTCCAAAGGGAGGAAGTCTATAGTACTTACATGCTGGTGAAATTAGCTTAGGATATCTCTATTCATCTCTTGGGAGATCTATACTTCCTTTGGAGGCTTTGGCATTGTCTTGTTTGGAGAAGGATTGCTACGTTAAGTCTTGGTTGTAATCACTTCCTTCTATGTACTTTCCCTTTTTATATAGTAATATAAATGCTTTCCACCAAATGTTGTTGCATTGATGATGTTTGTGTAGTTTTCCTGCTTAACTGCTTACTTAGGTCTGTTATTGTTTAGGTGCATTTTACTACTTGTGTTGTTCTGTATGTCTTGACAGGTTTTGCAGCTGAGATCTGAAGACCATAAATCTTGGGACAACATCAAGGAGAAAGGATCTGCAATCTAAAAGGTAAGGCATCTAGTCACTCGATCTCTAATTAGATCGAGGAGATTTATTTCATATTATGTCTCATTTGTTCTAGGCTTGCATTAAGCTAGGGAGATCACGCCTTGAGTCCGCTCTTGGTAGATTGTCCGATAACACCCTCTAATAAATGTTTTAAGGGGTAGGAGACTTCATTTTTTATCATGTTCTTCACTGCTTCCGAGAGAAAATTCTATGATAAGATTCATTTTTCCACGTTTATATGCATCCATGTGGACTTTTTATATATCTATAATATCCGCTCTCTTTCTTTGATATTCTCTAACAAGCTTTCCCCCATCATTATCACATCATCCACAAACAAAATATGTGATATTTCTTCAGTCTCGGAGACCTTAATTCCTTTGAAAGAATCAGAATGTTTAGCATCATGAATTAACCTTATCAGAGCATCAGATACCAATAGGAAGAGAAAAGGGGAAATAGGGCACACTTGTCATATTCCTCTAGAAGGTATGAAGAAGCAAGAGGGGAAGCCATTTTTAAGCACAGTGAAGGAGTTAGATTGTATACATCCCATTATCCAATTAATTGTATCCACTACAATACCAATCTGTAATAATAGCAATCTTAGGAAGGTCCAGCTTACCCTGTCATAAGATTTGGACAAATCTAATTTGATAATAAAGGATTTTCATTTCTTCTTATTAATGGAATGGATTTTCTCCTAAGCCAAGGAGACCGTGTCATGAATATGTCGGTTGAAAAGGAACCTGAACTATTCCTTGGAAATGATTTTTCTCGGGATTGGTTTTAGACGTTGTGCTAAAATTTTGGCGATGATTTTTTATACAACATTACAGCATGAGATTGGTATGAAGTCCTCAAAGGATGAGGATTTTTTCTTTTTAGGGATTAGAGCTAGAAAGGTAGAATTCAGAGCTCCTAAAACCTTTCCTGGTGAGACTCCCATACAGTCTTCAATAAATCATTCTTCGGCAATTCATAAAAGCCTTGATAAAATTCAATTGAGAACCCATCAGGACTAGGGCTCTTACCTTTTTGGAAGGAATGAATTACCTTTTCCAATTCTTCTTTTGTAACCTCCTCTGCTAGATCCTTTTTTCATTTCATCATTTACCAATTTGGGAAAGAGTCTTAGGACATATAAAATCTCTTTCATAGGGAACCCTTCCAGTTCTGAGAATATATTTTGAAAATACCTCCTCCTAGCCTCTGCCTAATCTCCTTGAACTAACTAACCAATTTTCCATTTGCATCCTTGATTTTTGAAATCATATTGACATTCCTTTTTGCGAGGAAAACCTGTGGAAGAATTTGGTAGTGTTATCTCCTTATGTTATCCAAATGGCCCTGCTTTTTAATATCCACATCTGATTTTCCCCCGCCAATAAATATTCCCTCTTTAATTCACAATCTTTTACAGCCTTCAACTCTTCTTCTGAAAACGTACCAAAGCTATTAGTACTATAAATTTTCTTTAATTTAGCCTCCACGTATTTCAATTTATCTTATTGTCTAGCATTATATTCCTTTTCCCAAAACTTCGACGCCTTTTTTGTTCTTATAATATTGTCGGAAAATTGTTTCATGTAATACTTAGAGGAACTATCTATTAATGAATTCCATATATCCTTAACCAACTTCCTATAATCATCTTCCTTGATCCAAGTAGGATTGAATTTAAAAGGAGGAGCATATTTGGAGTCTTGCTTATCCAATGACAAGATGATAGGGCGATGGTATGACAATCCCCCAACCTCAACCCAGTATTTTATTGTAAGTGGCCCTGAAACCAAATTCTTCGATACTAAGAAACTATAAAGATGTTTGGAAATAGCGTTCTCCCCGCTTCTTTTGTTCCTCCAAGTTGATTCTAATTTTAAAGGTTGGACATCTACCAGCCCATTGGATTCAAAAAGAGATATGAAGAAATTGCTTAAATTGTCCATCCCTGCTAAGGGGCCCCAAATTTCCCTTTCATATAATTATAGATTCATATATCCTCCCATAACCATACTTCTAGGTTCTAAAATATCTAAGGAGAAGAAGGACTCCCAAAAGGCTCTTATGTTCTAATACGGTCCATATACATTGAAAAAAGAGAAGGTTTCTCCATAAACCCTATCTTCCAAGACTGTTTTTAAGACTGACTCATAATTGTTAACCACGATTTCCTTTAATTATGGACTCCAGGTTGTTATCAATCCCACCGAATGACCATCATAATTAATGTGAGCAAAGGACCAATCTTTAAGCCAAGGTTCAAGGACTTCTTGTGCTTTGGCTCCTTCCACCATAGTTTCTTGTAAGAGGATGACAGAGGGTTTTATACTCTTGACCATCCTTTTGAGAGATTTTACTTTAGGGGAGCTCCCTAACCCCATTAATGTAAAGGACAAACAAAGAATCAGGGAACCCTGGGTTGGGTTATCCCTGCTCTAAAGGCCCTGCTTATCATTGAATGTTTCCCAGTTTTGACCTCCAAATCAGCTTGAGATTTGGATTTTGAAATTTGGGATTTCCTACCTAGTGTTACCTTCGGCATAGGGTCTCGAGACAACCATCCCTTCGAATCTGCCTCATATCCTCCCACTAATGCAGATTTTGATCTTGTGTTATAAATTTTATACTTAACCCATGAGGGAGGATCCCTCTTCTCCTTCTAAGAAGGCACCACCTCACCAAAAATCATGACTTTATTCGGACTCTCAAAAACCTTGTCCACATCCGCCAGTTCCTGAATGGATGGCGTAGGTTTTGCTTTATCCAAATTCTCCAAACTTCCTATACTCGTTGTACTCAAAGAATCTCCTTCCAAGGGGGATTTTTTAGGAGATGAATGGGGAGAAACATCTTACATTAAAGGAACAATGACAGAATCATGAGGGAGAGTTTCAAAATGGATAATAGGATTACTAGATATGGAATTCTCTTGGATATCCACCTCCTTTGAAGCAATTTCGATTGGAAAATCACCACCTTTTCCAGCTTTACCACCTTTTCTTCCAATATCCAGAGAGTTATGCACTATCTTTTTTTCCCATATTTTCCTGTGACTTATATGTATAGCATAATTGTTGGGTCAATCCTTTATTAAATTCCCGATCTGTCGACACACGAAACACTTGAAAGGGATCTTCCAATAGTCAATTCTTTACCTCCATGTGCTTCCATACATTTTCAAAATAATTTCTTCATACAAACCATCTCTTATATCCAGTTCGATCATAATTTTTGCACAACGCCTGTCAAATTTTTTCTCCCAATTATCTTCTAATGAAATGAATCTCCCAAGTTTTTCTCCTATTTCCTCTATAACTTCTTTCTGCCAAAAAATCATAGGGAGACCAGGCAATAAATCCCAGACTTTCTGCACATTCTGCGGTTCTCTACAAGCTTCAAAATCAAACTGGCACCTTTTTAAAATTAGACCTGATGGCCCCCATATCCAAGTACTCTCCATCATATTTTGTCTTTAAAATTCATATTTAACCTTAAACGGGATCCAAACTCAGGAGAGAATATGAAACTGTGGCACCTGATCCATAAGGTTTCCAATCAGAATCCATCCACCTCCTTAAAGTTGCTTCTACAACCATTTTTCCGCCGAATCAACCTACCATTTCCAAGGAGAGGTATTCTGGAATTTCGTTTATTCCAATATATCTTCCCACAGATAACGAGATCATATGCTTTTTTGCATGCGCTCCTTTCTTCCCCACAGGGCCATGATTACATTCAGGCCTGGGAATGCTCGAACCATTATTATCCTTCGTGGGAGTTGATTGTAAAACCAAATTCGACAATGAATTGTGCAAAGGAGGGGTCTTGTCAGTATATGCAAATATTAAGTCTTTGTTATTGCATTTAATTTCTGACCATTTTGTTGTCGCTCCCCTATTGTAGCACGTTGTTGCAGCAAGTGTTTTGAGTTTATTGTTGGCCCGAGAGCCCCTTTTGTTGCAATCTCTCCCCTTGCACACACGATTACATTGGGATTTTTGAGCTTGTTTTCAAACCATACTCATTTCACGCTTACACTACCGTTACTATAGGTTCCCCGAAGTACTCTAGTAGACTTTGGGGGCAATCACCCGATTATGGTTCATTAGACAGTACTTCTCGCGCATCACTTCAACGTAGTCGTTCATCTGTAGGACCAATTCCTAAGACACTTGACTATGATTCAAACTTTGTACAGTCATAATCCCCCACACATTTACCCCCAAACATCCTGATGGCTGGTACTAATACGGATCCAGTTTTCAGAGGAATCGTGGGTGGTGGAAGTAGCAGCGTCCCTACAGTCACTGTTGCAATCAACACCATTTTCGATTCCACTACGTCACACTTTCTTCTGGCAGTGGACCCTCCATCACGGGTACCACCCCTATATTCGCAAGATCCACAGTTCCTGTTGCTACAACCACATTTTCTAGATCCATTTCCAACCTTCATCCAGGAAACGGCAATCCTACTTCAGCTACTACAACCCACACTAACATTGGTTCCACTATTCCTATTAGCAGCATCCCTATAATCGTTGTCGCCACCCATACCACTATTGTCCCTATTGTTGGCCCTAACATTCTAGTGGGCAGTCCCACCACTAGACTCACACCCGATATCGTTCATGGCCACTTCATGGCCCCACCTTTCAGTGGAGGTGGCACTACTATTGTATCCACATCTCATACATTCATAGGTCCTACCATGTCACACCCTATCGCTAACCTATTATTCATGGCTAGTCTCAACTTACATGATTTGGCTAGGTTAACCAGCGACCCTATCAGGCATGACCCTGCATGGCCCCCCATGCCCACTAAGCTCCCTTCAGAAATCCCTCAGAACCATATTATTTCATTCCACTTATGGTGTTCATCTAACTCCATCGTGGATGATTCCATCCGCTTGTGTCTACTACAAAGAACCTCCACTGGTGTTGTAGCCAAGTGGTACATAGATCAGCCCCATGGGTGCACCCCACCTTTATGTCCCTCACCTCTACATTCTTGTATTTCTTCCAAATACCAGTCAGATATGATGTCAGTGTTGATATCCTATTGTCTTGCAAACATACTACTTCCACACGCATCACATTCATGAGTGGCATAGACGTCGCAGTCTATGCAAGATCAAGTTAGATGATCAAATATTTTTATATTGGTTTATGAAGTCCCTCATACCAGCCATCGCTAAGGATGTGGCATCTGAATAGCCATAAACTGAAGAGTAGGTCAATATCAAATCCCAACAGTTTGATTTGATCAGCGCACGGTCAAGCTATTTATACACCATCCTTCTCGATGCCCCCTGTTAACACAAGAAAAGTGACCACACACCAAATGACATGTTATGGACCCTTATCCCCAAATAATAAACCCATTTGTGCATAAATACCCAAAAAACCCATTTTTCCTAAGTTATAAACCCCCTTTGGACAACCTCCACCAAAATAGGAATCTCCCCTAAAAAGGAGGTGTCCACCAAAATAGGGGGGTTGTCGGGACAAATACAAACTCCCACCTCAATTCAAAATTTACCAGCGGTAAGATTCAAAAAAAAAAAACACAAGAAGTTTTAGGGTTTCAAAACCCTAAACCATAATATATATGTAATATTTTCCCCCCATTGGACATAACATGATTTGAAAACCTACTATTCGAACCTCTCCCTTTTTTGGTGCCATTTTCACCATTCCCTATCTACCATTATCCCATTCTCACAAGACCTCCACATCCATATCTCACTCTACAAATACCCTTGGTTGATTGAGCCTCTTTGACTCCCTGCTACCATTCGATTTGACACACTGCATATGGTTGAATTCAGTGGCTATTCGGAGGACGAACCCATCAACTGAGGACTACTAGCTTCTTGGTCGCAAGGGCCCATATGCCCAGAGAGGTAACTATGTAACTCAATTATTTATGAATAATAAAAGGAATTATTTTATATACGTCATGAATGCATAGAGTATGAATGGGTTCTAAATAAATTTTTTACTGCGGTAATTTCTAGTAAGTAAGTAGTTTCACATTTTACTGCTTGTCACTGCATATATCATACATGCTCACTTTGGTTGATTTTTTTTTATTTCCATAGTTTAGCTTAAATTTTATTTGTTTTTACTATAATTTACCACACTATCTCACACACCCAAAGCCGCAAGAGGTATTTTCTTGCGTGCTCTCTACCTTGGCTTCCTTAATCCAGTAGACCACCCATTTTCACATGTTGGAGTGCGAAAGCAAAAACAACAGAACTGGTGACGCCTACTGGGTCGATCCCTACAGATCCCTAGTTATTTTTTCTCTCTGTTTGACCATGTGCTACCATATATTTTTTGTTTGTTAGATATCTTAAATTGAGTATTTAGCAGTATTGTTATCCCCCCAGCTGACTTCTGGCCTGCAAAACCGACCTAATCCATCCCTCATACCCCTTGTTCAGCCCTTGTCTGACCTGATTTTTATTTTTCTCATATCCCAGTCCTGGAGTGCCCCTTTTTCCCAGTCCTGGAGTGCCCCTTTTTCCAAGTCCTGGAGTGCCCCTGTTTCACTCATTTTTGTTGTGCTCATATTTCTGCATAGTGTGCACCCCATAACGCTTATGTTCCTTAGACATAAACTCTCTGAGACTGATTTATAAATATATAAGCCCTTTTTTTATCCCCCTTCATGATGTATATTTCCTGTTTAGTTTCAAATTAGATTGATCGCAGTACCTTTTTTACTGTTCACACCTAGTCTACTTGTTGATTTTAGCATGTTTACTCTGTTTGATCGATTTCTAGCAATATCTTTCAGTCTGAAATAAAGAGTTTAAGTTCAGTTTCTTCCAGCTATCAATATTGTCAATTTTCCCTCATTTAGCATAGTTTTACACGCCACCCGTGCACCCACTCACACCCTAAATATCAAAGTGAGACTAAATGGTTCTGTAAGACTAGATGGAATTCCGCTCTCCACTTAGTTCTGAAGGACACCTACTCATAGTCCTCATTGCATTACCAGGCCTACATACCAGGGATGCAGCGACCCAGGGACTGAAACGATGAATTGCCTTTCTGGACATGCCATGAACAGGGTAGCCTAGTTCTTGATGTATATGTAACTTCGGAATGTATTTCACATATGTATATTGTATTCATATAGAGATGTTATTATTCCTCTAGAGTCTATACGGAAGTGTCGTCATTTATATGGTAAGTGTCGTAACTTATACTTGATGGGTTATTAGACCACCTTGATGGGGTCAGCCCTGTATAAGTCATGTGGATTAAAGGGTTATTAGACTGCCCTATTGGGGGTCGGCCCTGTCAGCATTATATTATGTGATTAAGTTGAGGCCGACCTAGTAAGGTTATTAGGAAAGTCAAGTCATGTATAAATAGAGTGCGGGAGGCACTCTATTTGATCATTCACTTTCTCACTTATACACTCATTGGAGAGTGGCGCACTAGTGGAGGAGAAGCTGCTGCTAGGAGACTATCTCTTATGCTTGGGTTTTGTATCATTGCTCTATCTATCTCTGAGGAAGTTATTGGGGTTTTTCACCTTATTGGTTTTCCCCAAGGAAACTCTCTGTGTCTATTGTCTCTTGTGATTGCTTCTTGTGATTTATATGTTGTACATGTTATTCTCTCAGTAAAGATCCTAGATCATATTGAATTGATGCTCAAAATTTAACATGGTATCAGAGCTAACCTGAGAAGAAGACACTGTGCAGTTGCGGAAGCTAGGGATTCTTGTTTTTTGGGTTTTTCTCCATAGATCTTGAAAGGAAGGAGGCTAGATTGAATCTCCTCAGCAAGGCGCATATTTCTGTCCAATCAGAATTCAATTCTGAGCACTTTCAGTATTGGCCCTAAAAATTAGGGTTTCCACAAAAACTAGAATTTCTGAAATCTGAGACCATGGCTGGAAGCTCCTTGGAAAAATCGAATTTTAGAGCTTTGGATCGAACTTTTTGGTTGGGTGAAGCTTCGGGAAAATCAAACTGTAGTTAAGGGTCCTGTCTAGTGAAGCCGAAAATTAGGGTTTCTGCAAAAGGTGGAATTTATGAAATCTGAGACCATGGTTGGAAGCTCCTCTGAAAAATCGAAGTTTAGAAACCAATATCGAACTTTTTGGATTGGTGAAGCTCCGGTAAAATCAAACCCTAATTTAGGGTCCTCCCTGGTGAATCCGGAAGTTTGAAAAGCAAATTTGAGGGGTGAAACTTTGTAGTTTTCAAATTATGAGTATACCGGCTTGATCATCTCAAGGCGCATCTTTCTATCCTTTCATAAGTTTGAAATTCAAAGTTTGAATTTTTAGGGTTTCTCTAACAAACCCTAATCTAGATCCAGATCCTGTTTTCAGCAAATCAAGTGGTAAGACCTAATAACTTTTATATTTCCATTTGAAGTACTTATTAAGATATCTCACCACACCAAGCTTTAAGATAAGCTTGAAGGGGTTGATAACTTCCGAGCATGGAAGTATAGGATTGGGTTAATCCTAGAAGAGAATGAGTTGGACACTTACACAGGTGAAGAGGTTCCAATTCCAGAGGAAGATGAGACTAAGGCTTCGCACAAGAAGAACTTGGTCAAAGCCAAGAGAATCATTGTTGATTCTATTAAGGACTATCTCATACCCCATGTGTCTTCCCTAAGGACACCTAAGGAGAATTTTGATTCCTTGACCAAGCTAGAACATAAATTGGAAGATGACATTGAGGAATCAACTAAAGAACATCCAGATCCAAAATGCGGAGACCATGCAGTCTTACTCTTCAAGGGTCTCCCAGATAAAATAACAACTTGAAGCCATAGAGAATGGAGAAGTGGTAATGACCACTCTTAATGGCCTTCCTAGGTCATGGGATTCCTTCATCCAAGGAATTTGTGCTAGGAAGAAACTTATCACATCCAGTAGGCTGTGGGAAGAATGCTCACAGGAAGAAGCTCGGATTGTAGCTTGAGAAGAAAAGATGGGGAATGAAGATCAAGCTCTCACATTACATGCCAAGAAGAGGACATTTTTCCTCTGATTGTCCTAAGAACAAAAGGAATAACAACAACTACTACTACAAGCAATCTGACAGGTATGACTTATAGGAAGGTTTTGAAATATGTTCATGATTAAGTTTATAATATGATTGTCGTCATGTTATTGAGTTTAGTATCAATCTTTTTTAATTTTAAGACTTGTCTTATCATCCTAGTAAAAGTATGAATGCATGATAGAAGACATTCATTGATTGGGGTTATGACACTTATGATTGTATTATGATTGTACTAAGGCACTGTGGTGTTGTATGAGGATAATGTTATATGCTAACATGAAAGGTACAAATCAAGTTCTAGATCAAGACCATGGTGACATGAAGACAGAGACTCATTCATAGTCATGGATCACATAGAGGTATGTATATTTTGGTTCTACAATTGTTAACTTATGAGATATGCAGGTCATTGAAGAGAACAAGAAAACATTGCTAGACATAACTAGCAAATATGATGACCAGGTATGTTAGAATCCTACCCTATGTTAGGATCTTATCCTTTTGTATATGATTATTCATGAAGTTACAAATTTAAGTAATCAAGGGTTTATGCATATTATGTCTCTTACCTTGATTGATGATATGACTAACCAGAAGAGTTCTATGGTCAAAAATGAACATGCATGAGTAAGAGAAGTCTTACCTGAAAACCTTGAATACTAATGCTTATTATCTGTGTTTGAAATGATCATGACTATACATGTTTAAGATTATTGTGTTTTGATAGTACTAAGATTATACTAATGAATGTATGAGATCTCGAGGATAACACAATGATGATACTAGTAAGCATGCATAGTGATTGAGGATGGATATAAGTTCAAAGACAAGTAATCCAGGAAGCAAAGATCAAGAGGGAGCACACTCTAGTAGTTCCTACAAGGAATCAAAGATCAAGAGGGAGCACACTCCAGTAGTTCCTGCAAGGAAGCAAAGATTGAGAGGGATTCCACCCAACAAACAAACAAAGATAAGTATTTGAATTGTCATTTCTTATATATTTGATTGTTTAAATAACATTGTTCAATGATGTATATACTTATGTTCCTAGACTTAGGTTGTGCATCATGCATATTAGAATAATTGCATTAATGAACAGTATACCACTAATATGCATATAATGGGTAAGTGGCCTATGGCACTGTACAACATTCCATTGCTACTTATCTAGAATGAAACCTCTTTGCTGACATGTTGGGAGTTGTGCACACTCTTAACAATGTTCTAGTAGAGATTGGAAGGCATCTAGAAAGTTACGGGATATGGATAAATGTTGTATTGAAGCATTGGCTAAATTAATTGCATGACTGTATGACATATTTCTTTATGTGTAAGAATTTGTTATGAAAACTATGAGATGTTTCTAATCATGCAATTTAACTTGTCTTGAGGAAATATCATGTACAATCACCTACAAAAGAAGGACTACAACATTTGTTCCAGCAACGAAGTTTAAAATCTATCTATTGAAGATATTGAAGAATCTGAAGTTCCCAAGATACGGAATGCATTAATGGAAGAATGCCATGATCAAGGAGTACCATTCGATCATGAAGAATGATGTTTGGAATGTAGACCCAAGACCTGAAGGGAAGTCTGTTGTGACTTCCAAGTGGATCTATAAGATCAAGCATGCTACAGATGGTAGAATAGAGAAATACAAAGCAAGTGATGAAGTGGAAGATACACCAAATGGATATGGTGTAGTCGAAGATGAAGTGTATGTGGAGCAGCCACTCGGTTTTGAGACACATGACAAGGAGTCATATGTGTGCAGATTGAAGAAATCCCTTTATGGTTTGAAACATTCACCCAGGACCTGGTACGGCAGGATAGATGGCTTCCTATCCAGTTTGGGCTTTACTAAGACTAAAGCGGACTCCAACCTTTACTACAAGGTTGAGGAAGGAAATCCAGTGATACTACTTTTGTATGTGGATGACCTGTTTGTTACAGGTGAGGATAGATTGATTGTCGATACGAAGAGGAAGCTTGTTTCCTAATTTGATATGAAGGACTTGGGTATGATGCACTACTTTCTAGGTATGGAGGTGAGGCAGAGTGCAGATGGAATCTTCCTTGGACAAGGGAAGTATGCAGTAGAGATCCTGAAGAGGTTCGAGATGATGGACTGCAAGGCCATGGCCACACCTATGGCATTGAACCTGAAGCTTCTGTGTGATGCTTAATCTGATCCAGTTGATGTCACTATGTATCGTCAGATGATTGGGTCCTTGATGTACCTGACGAACACGAGACCAGACATTTGCTTTACGGTGAACACATTGAGCCAGTTCCTAATGGATCCAAGAGGTGTTCACCTGGTTGCTGTAAAGCATATTTTGAGGTACCTGAAGGGTACAATTGATAATGGGATCAAGTATGATGCAAATCAAAAGTTTAACCTGGAGGGTTATGTTGATTCAAATTGGGCAGACAGTGCTACAAATAGGAAGAGCACTTTGGTGTGCTGCTTCAGTATGGGATCAGGTGTGATCTCTTGGTTTAGCAGGAAGTAGTCCTGTGTAGCACTGAGTACAGCTGAAGCAAAGTATGTTGCAACTCGTTCGGCTAGTTGTGAGGCAGTATGGCTTAGGAAGCTACTGTCTGAGTTATTTAATCTCCCGTTGGATGCTACTAGTATATTTTGTGACAACCAAAGTTGTGTGAAGCTGTCTGAGAACCCGATGTTTCATGACAGTTCGAAGCACATTGAGATCAAATATCACTATATCATGGATATGGTGCAGAGAGGAGCATTGAAGCTCCTGTATGTTGCGATGGATGAGCAAGTTGCAGATGTGTTGACGAAACCACTAGCCAGAGTGAAGTTTGAGTACTTCAGAGAGAGGCTTGGTGTTCTTCAGATAGAAGATACTTCGAGGAAGAAGTGATGGGACACGTTTGAAAGAGCCATTCCAAGCATGGTGAGAAGAGGATCCTTCCCATGGTTGTGGATGTAAGCGTTGTGTGATGAGCATCAGGACGATGCTCCAGTTACTGCTTGATATGATCAGTTGGATCATGTATATGTATATGCATCAGTTGGATACTTGGTATGATCAGTTGGATCGTGTATATGTATATGCATCAGTTGGATGCTTGGTATGATCAGTTGGATCATGTATATGTATATGCATCAGTTCGATGCTTGATATGATCAGTTGGATCATGTATATGTATATGCATCAGGATGATGCAGTGATGATGATCAGGAGGATCATGTGACATGAGTATCAGGATGATACTCTGGATGATATGCATCAGGATGATGCTATGATGATGATCAGGATGATCATATGCGATGATATGTATTAGGTGGATACATTGCATAATCAGTTGGATTACGTGTGATAAGTTCCGAAGACACAGATGCACATGGGATTTTTGGACATGGTTGTAGATGTGTTCTCCCATGGTCGTGATGTAATTGTTGGGATTTTTCGACATGGTGGCAAATGTGTTCTCCCATGGTTGTGATGTAATTGCTGGAGCCATTCTCACATGGTGGTAGATGTGTTCTCCCATGGTGTAGATGTAAGGTTTGGATCCATTCTCACATGGTGGTAGATGTGTTCTCCCATGGTGCAGATGTAAGGGCTGGAGCCATTCGAGCATGGTTGAAGTGTGTCTTCCCATGGCTGCGATATAAGTGTTGTGCCATTCCTAGCATGGTTGAAGTGTGTCTTCCCATGGCTATGGATGTAAGTGTGATTCCATTATCGCATGGTGGAAGTGTGTCTTCCCATGGCATAGATATAAGTGTTGAGCCTTTCACGGATGGTTGAAGTGTGTCTTCCCATGCCGATGAATGTAAGTGTTGTGTGGTGTGCATCTGGTTTGTTCTTTGTGAACAAAGTTATGATCAGTATGATCATGAGTATCAGGATGATACTCTGTGGTCGTGGACAGGTTGTGCAGTGGCATCTAAAAGGTCGTGGGAGATCCAATAGGTTGAGCTGTGTGATCGTAATTAGTCCTGGGATGCTCTTGCGAGGTTTTTTTGACACACCTAATAAGTCCTGAGGATTCCATAGTATGGCCAGTGATGATGGAGACCTACAGGTGGTGGGCCTACATCCAGCATGAAAAAGGGATGGCTCTATAGAACTTCCTATGATGAGTAGATTGGAGATTTATTGAGATAGCAGCAACAACGATGACGATGATCCAGTGACGATGATCCAGAGAAGAAGACTTGTGATAGCAGATCTGTGTCGAGAAATACCTTCCTAGTTAAGAGGGAGTGTTGATGTATATGTAAATTCGGAATGTATTTCACATATGTATATTGTATTCATATAGATATGTTATTATTCCTTTATACGGAAGTGTCGTCATTTATATTGTAAGTGTCGTAACTTATACTTGATGGGTTATTAGACCACCTTGGTGGGGTCGGCCTGTATAAGTCATGTGGGTTAAAGGGTTATTAGACCGCCCTATTGGGTGTCGGCCCTGTCAGCATTATATTATGTGATTAAGTTGAGGCCGACCTAGTAAGGTTATTAGGAAATTCAAGTCATGTATAAATAGAGTGTGGGAGGCACTCTATTTGATCATTCACTTTCTCACTTATACACTCATTGGAGAGTGGCACACTAGTGGAGGAGGAGAAGATGCTACTAGGATACTATCTCTTATGCTTGGGTTTTGTATCATTGCTCTATCTATCTCTGAGGAATTTATTGTGGTTTTTCACTTTATTGGTTTTCCCCAAGGAAACTCTCTGTGTCTATCGTCTCTTGTGATTGCTTCTTGTGATTGATATGTTGTACATGTTATTCTCTCAGTAAAGATTCTAGATCATATTGAATTGATGCTCAAAATTTAACACTAGTTTCCATTATTCTAGGTATCTTGTACCCGGGATCCCCCTCGGTAGGGGGATATCCCTTAGCCACTTTAGTCTTCCAAGCCGTATTGTCTGATAGTGGATTTCATCACCCTGCAAAGGATACGGTTTGCGAGGGCTCCCATCTCTGTAGTCAAGTGTTTGCATTCTATCATACATCATAGGTTAGTGACTCTTTTTTCTTTTAGTTAGTGTTGCTTGTTGGCATTCTGGCCATTCTTTGCTACTCGACTGCTCTGACGCGTGATCACAGTAGATTTTTAGAGTTTGTTGTTGGCCTGAGTGCCACTTTGTTGAGAGCTCTCCTTCTGCACACACGGCGGAAGCTGGATTTTATTAGTGTTTTATTTATCCTCCTCTACACTAACGACATCAGTCATCATTGATCCCCCGATATACTCTCATAGACTACAAGGGAAGTCCCCACAACACGGTCCTTTAGACCCCACTCGTCACACTCCCTTGAGACGGACATCTTCGTCGTCGGATATTCATCCCTACACCCATTATTCCACATCTCATTCTGAGGCAGAGACACACATACCTACAACACCATCTAGTCCCATGGCTAACATGAACCCTAACCAGTTTTACGAAGGGATCATTGGAAGTGGACACGCCAGTGGGCCTTTCACCACATCAGCATCCATCCCTGTCATGGGACCTTCTATCCCTACTGCCACAGGACCTAACCCTAGGCTCACCAAAACGCACCCAACCACTGTATCCATACCCACAGATAGCGGTCTTGTCTCGATAACCACAGCACCTCCAATTATTGGCACTACCCTTGGGGGCACCACCCCTGTCTTTCAGATCCCTCCCCTCCTTATAGGTAGTTCCTCTATTCCCATTATGACTAATTCTCATGTACCCGCATTCGGCGGAGGTGGCCTAACGATAGTCGTTATGGCTAGCACGGAGGTTGGCCCATCCATGTCACATCCTCCTGCAAGTTTGTCATTCATGTCCAGTCTCAACGTCCCTGACCTGGATAGATTGACCAATGACCCATTCTGACATGATCCCACGTGGCCTCTTATTCCCACCAATATCCCTTTGGGCATACCCAAGTTTGAGGGGAAGGGTGGTGAAGACCCCAAAAATCATATCATGTCCTTCCACTTATGGTGTTCCTCTAACTCCATAGGATGACTCGATTCGCTTTCGTATTTTACAATGGACATTCACTTGCGTTGTAGCTAAGTGTATATTGATCGGCCCCGTGGGACTCATTCCACCTTTACGTCCCTCATTTTGACTTTCCTGCAATTCTTCCAGCTACTAGTTCGATATGATGTTGGTATGGAGATTCTCCTGTCTTGCAGACAGAATACGGCTACCCATATCACAGACCATGTCCATGAATAGCGTAAACACCGCAATTTGTGTAAGATTAAATTAGACGACCGTATATTTTTAGATTGGTTCTTGAAATCTCTCATACCAACCATCGCCAAAGATGTGGCATCCAAACGAACCCAATCAGAAGAAGAGGCCATACTACAATCCCAACAATTCGACCTTATTTACGCTCAATCCGGCTACCTATACACCATATTACTTGATTCCCTGGGCGGCAATACTTCTTGGAAGGACGTACCGGGGGCATCCCATGCTGTAGATGGCATCATCAGACACATTGCATCCATTGGACAACCCCCCGTGCATATGCCTCAAGCATCCATGCAACCCGCTATGAGTTGTGGTCCTGAATTTTCACGTACAATAGCTCATTCTGGAGAAACACCTTCGTATGTTCCAACGGCCCACAATACTCAAACACAAGGGCCCACATAAGCAACACCTAGATACAGTCATAACCAGCAAGTGTACCCCCCTTTATGTTGCGCCACTGGCTTACTACCATCCAATTCCTGCTCCCGCTCCCCCCCAACCTCAAGCTCCCCCTACCTATTATCCACCGCTAGTAGCCCCCGCACCCACCCAACCTTAGGCTCCCCCTGCACCTCAACGACAAGTTTATGCTCACCAAAACCAGCAACCAAACCAACCCGCCCCTAACAACCAGCAAGGCCAACAAAAAAAAAGACGCAGACAGAATCATGGAAACAATCAATGCTAGGAGGGCAGACCTCCTCAAACCCCCCAGTTAATAATGGCGCCAATCCCACAAATCAAGACCCTATTCAACCTCCCCGGTAGGGTAAGAACCCACAATTGTGAACCAATCATCCTTGTTCCTCTTGTAATTTTTATGGCCACTACACTCACCATTGTCCACATTTAGTTGGCACCCGCCAGCTTTGGGATGAGGCTAACCGCTGCAACACTACCACCTCCCCAGCTTTGGGATGAGGCTAACCGCCGCAACACTACCACCGCCCCTTAGACACAACCTCAACCACCTCAAATGACACAACCTCCTATGGTGTTGAGAAACCCCTTACCCATGCAAGGGGTCATTGTGGCACAACCTATTACACTATAAAACTCCCTACCCATGCAAGGGTTCCTCACCACACAACCACCCGCCACCTACATTGCATCCTCAAGTCATCTCTTTGAATTAGGGGTTCACCACCTCCTAATGATGTCTTCGTCCGATGTCAATCTCCAGACTTATCATAACCAATATGGTTCAGCTACGGAAACCATACCTGCAGATAAGCTGACCATGTCAACCCTCGTTGACCAATCATTACGCCTTCCACCACCGTCGAACGAAGGAGCTCCTAAAGCCCCCAAATTCCCTGTGCGATGCATTACTAATAACCCGAACACTCACGCTGCCCCTAATTATAACATCGTGGATGACTTGGCCCAGTCCCCTACTGTCATGTCAGCCTTGGAAGTTCTTAAAAACTTCCCAGGACAACGAAAATCGTTGCTATCTGCGTTAGGTGCGATCGACCCTTGTGACTCACGATTGATGGCATTCGACTTAGATCAGTTAGAACCCCGCATGCCTTTGTCCGTTCCATTTCAGATATCAATTTCGATCCAAAACCTAGTTATACACCGATGCATAGTCGATGAGGGTCTACATGCATCATGTCCACATTCATGTGGAAAAAACTAGGATCCCCTCCTTTGCAAGCATCAACGACAGCCCTTCGATCTTATGATGGTCGCGCAGCCCAATCGTAAGCCTTTCTTGCCAATGCCCCCATCCAACTAGCTGGAAAAACCATCTTGATTGACATCAAAGTCATAAATGCTCAGCTCGACTACAACCTTCTTTTAGGATACAACTATATGTACGCAATGAAGGTCATCGCCTCATTCGTGTTCCGGCTCATGATGTTCCCCCATCAGGGACGGGTTGTCAAACTCTACCAACTTACTTACTATGATCCTAAGGCTCCTACTACACCAGAAAATGTCCTCCCCATGGTCAAAAAACTTGTAATTGGCGCAGCTACCCCTTTGATTGCTACTGTGTGGTCGGGTCTTTACTCTGAGGCCTCGATGACCTCCACCTTTGTCACCTTACCCCCGCCCCCGCCGATCG
This sequence comes from Larix kaempferi, assembly GCA_027924585.1. Taxonomy (NCBI): domain Eukaryota; kingdom Viridiplantae; phylum Streptophyta; class Pinopsida; order Pinales; family Pinaceae; genus Larix; species Larix kaempferi. The sequence goes on along the minus strand of BSBM01000318.1, from coordinate 8,336,360 downwards.
TCGAGATATCGAACTCGTGCACCATTTCATTAGGCCAATCAGCTCCTGAATCACATTTGTATCTCAACCAGTACCTACACCGCAACTCCAGCGGCCACCTCAACCTCAATTGTCGTTAGTACCTAGTCACGTGGGAGCCACCCCAATCCACACAATCTCTTTCTTGTTTCCCCCATCAGGAATCGTAAGCATGTATGTCATGGCAACGCTGAACCTTCCGGGATTGCCATTAGGGATCCATGTCTGGTACCTACCTACTCCTAATCCCATACATTAGGGGAATTTTGAGGTCTAAAATGGACCTACTAAGATATATAATAATATTTATATTTACAACTCACATCTTACACTATAACCAATGCAACTATGGTTAAGTTGAATTGAAAATATGTCTAAAATAAAATTAATAAAAAAAAATTGATTTGACTAAAATTAGTACTTTTGAATAGATAAATTGCTTTTGAATATAATATGATGAATGTACTTATAAAGTAATATATTCATAAAATAAAATAAAGTATATTAATTTCAATTGTGGAATACAACTTATTCAATATTTAAAATATGTTTATAAAAATATGTATTTATGATTTTGAATTTTAAACATAAATTAAATTTATATGAATAAATTGCTACTTCTTTTAAAATATATATTCATTAGATAAATTTAACTTATATTCATTAAAATTAAAAAACAATCATGTATTTGTATAAATAAAATTTATATTTCAGTATTTATAAAATATGTTGAGTAACTATTATATAAATCTAATTTATATTCATTAGAACTAAAACATAATCATTTATTTGTATAAATATTAACATTTTTTTAATTGTACAAATATTAATATTTTTTAAATATAATAATCATTTATTTATATAAATATATGCATTATTTAAATATATTTGTAAAATTAAATTATTGTACAAATATTAATATTTTTTAAATATAATAATCATTTATTTATATAAATATATGCATTATTTAAACATATTTGTAAAATTAAATTATTTATAAAATATATTGACAAATTAATATATCTACATTCTATAATTTAAAAAAACCAATTATCATTAATTAAATAAATAAATCCTAATATATTATGTCTCTTATATTAAACACAACTAAATTATAATTTTTAAAAAAAAAACACTATATTATATAATATAGCATGTATCCCATATGTCTACTTCACATATGGAATATGGAATAGTACACTTATATTTATTTTGCACGCATTTCAGGTTAACTACTGCTATCATCAGTCTCATTTCAAACTAAACTACACACACTAGTTGGATCAGGCTTAGCGATGCACTGAAGCGTAAACCAATAAAAAATTATTCCTTGCTTTTAATATTAAATTAATATATTTTAAAGTTAAAATATATATATTATATATTAACAATTATTTTTATAATTTTGAATTTGATTTTAAATATAAATTTCAATTTTTTTGGTATTTGTATTTTATTATTAAAAATATATATTTATATATTGAAAAGTAATTAGATCATTTTGATTTTGAATAAAGTATTTAGTATTTTGGTATTGTAATTTATTTTAATTTAAAACATAAAGGGTATTTTTCTTTATAAGTATTTTAGTACATTTATATTATATTCAAAATTAATTTATGAGTATTATTTTCATTATGAGTACTTTACTTACAACATTGATATGGTTAACTATGAGTTTTTATTCACCATTTAGAATTTGACAAATAAGCATTTTTAACTCAACCAATGCCACCTCAACCATTATAGATGATGTCATCCTCTAAAATGTGATTGGTTCTTTTAAAGTTGATTTTGATAGTACATTTTGTGTTTTGAGACCCATTTTTTACCTCAAAATTCCCTTAATGCCAACCCCCCAGGTCATACTTTAACCAGTCCAACCAATCACCACCGCCAATCATCTTCCTCCTAGTGTGTCGGTGGAAACTTCATCCAACCCAGATCCCCCTCCTCCCAAGAAGGCTAGGGGTAGAGCCACAAGAACCAACACCTCGGCAACTGCGAACAAAGTCGTGAACCCCTCTCCTCCGGCACGAGCACTCACGAAATGTGCTTTATGCGATACCTTGGGTCGCGCTACCCATAATTGTCAACACTTGCCCGACCTTCGCACCCATATGGAGTCATTGGATGATAACGAGCACATTTTGGTTGTTCAATTGCCAACCCCTCCTCAGATGCGTAACAAATTGTTGTGCACCAACCATGCATGTGCGATCTTTGGCATCTACGGCCATTATTCCCACCATTGCGTCGAATTCCCAGAGTATCGGTTGGTGCTCCATGAGTTGCAACAACCATCCTTAGCGTCCTTGATTACTATTATTGAGGATATCCACCCTCTAGAATCCTCGTCGACCAAGGTAAACACCATTTATATGATTTCAATCATGGACACCACAGTCACGTCGTCAACTTCAACTGATCCCTCCGACCTATTTGTTCAACATTTTTCGAATCGACGAGGAAATCACATGTCCACGTTATGGGGGCAGGCCCAAAAACTTGCCTACTCATCATCATCGCCATTTTCGTCGGAGATACTGGGGGCATCCACCCTGCAAGGGGAATCCCCCATCATCATCTAACCAGTTCAGTGTACCACAATGTCCAGTAGCCTCATGGTACACACCCGTTCGAGCAACTGCTCAATGCCCTATCAGTACCTTCCTAGGAGAGCATCTGCACTGCATTGACACCTATAGGCTAGGGAGCATAATAGATTACATCGTCCCTGGGATAGGAGGCATTCTCAATCATTTTTACCCTACCCTTCACATCTATCTCAGCATTTCAGTGAGTCGATCTCTCAAACCAACACATATGTGATCCATAATCACAAACCCCATGCCCATACCATGGGGGAGGACCTTAACCATGCTCACTTTTTTCACATGCGTGATCTCAACCATTTTCGAGGTCACATGTCACTTGTATATTTGGTTTGATTTCCATATGCACATTTTACTCTTTGGTATCGTTTCCGTGTGTATAGGTCCAAATCATGTTGAACTCCACTTGTTTCATTCGACAACTGATCCCTGCAGGGATAACATCTCAAATGGTATATGGGTCATCATCTGTTCCATAGTATCAAATGCATTAACCTCTTTGACCCCCCGTTTACGCCTATAGGACCACCCCCAGTGTCCGAGTAGGTGCCCCACCCACCCACCCACCCTTGCATATTCCCCTGCTCAGAAGTAGAGCCTTCCTCCACATAGGTGATCAATTTTTAGAACCCCTCGCATTTACAACCCATGTCATTCAATTCCCTCTTAGGATTGGGATCCCTTGTAGTTTGACATATCGAGTTGAAGCCGCATGCATTTCCTCATATCGTTGCTCATTGGCCTTTCGTCAGGCTCCCATCATGGAGATTCTGTTAAGCTCTTTTTTTACTCCTTAAAGAATGAAAATATTGTCGAACAATCTTGCATCCTTTCATGCCCGTTAAAGTATCTAAAAGGGCATTTGTTTGGTATAAGTTTAAACCTTTTCCATACCTGGTAGACTAATTACGAAAAAGGAATACTCTAGTTACATTGGCTAGAAAAGTTCTCCATTGCATACTTTATGTTTTTTCAGGATTTGGGGACTAACACCCGAAAAAGAACCCCCTCAGAGTCTTCTTATTGCTTTCAAACTCTCTAAAATTGAAAGTGAGCACGAGCATTCACCGTCTTGGGATCATATAAATCCACACGACGGTATCTTCTCACCACTTCGAAGTCTTCTTATTGCTTTTAGACTCCTTAAAATTGAAAGCACCCACGAGCATCCACCGTCCTGGGCTCGTACAAATCCACACGATGGTATCCTCTCACACTTCTATCCCTTATTTGAGCTCCTTAAACCATGAAGAAGACCCAAACGGTACCTCTCAGTACCCCTACAGATAACATATAGTCCCCCCATTATGGAAGCACCCCCAGTATGATCACCTTTGTTCAGATTATTATGCGATGTTTCACCCTTAGAGTCTCCTGATATCACCCATCAGTCCGCCCCCCCCCCCCGAGTCTCCCACATTGCAATCACAGTCCCGGATCCCTTAACCTATTATCCCCTTCCCTCGAGGTTAGTTTCATATGCTTCCAGGTCATCCTTGTCGTCATACTCTGAACAAAGGAAGTTTGAGTCCCATCACTATGCGGCTCTCGTGTCCCCCCACAATGTCTCAACCTCGCGTCCAGTTCCATCACGTATTGGTTGTATCCCTTGCGCTCCTATAAAGGAAACACCATTGCCTTGGTAGTTGTAGGTCTCCCTCTATTAACGCCAACACATCTATTCTAGAGGATAGACCCAAAGGTCCATGTACTTTGGACTCATCTCCATCAGTGTTGAGTTCCTACAGATCATCTAAGAGGAGTCATTATTGCCTCTTCGGTTGGTTGTTTCTCACATGCTCGACTCCAACTCCCTCATTGCACCGTTAAGATCTATATAGGGTATTGGTCCCTTCATTTATTGGTCGAAGACCCCGGATTTCCCCTGACTCTAGAACATTGGTGATTCTATTCGGAACCCCCGAGTTCTATGTTCCTGTGGGTATTTGGGTTGTGTTGGTGACGGTATTAGGAATCCTTTCAGCCATATGCTTCCTAGATTATCCAGTTCAGATGCAGTCCATCATACCTCTGAGATTCCAACTTTCAATCGTTGAGTCCATCTAGTTATTGGACCCCTTCAGATCTAGCAAAGCATCGGTTGTTGTGATACCGCATTCAGGATGGATGCCCTTGTTCATAGTTCTAGTTATTCAAATCAGCTATGGTAGGACCATGATTACTTTCCAGCTTTATGTTCCCTCTGGACTATTATGATGTACACAAAATTATCTATGTATTGTTATGGTCCCCCTTGAACCCCACCATTTGTATATATATTGATACATTGATACGAGCATGGGAATTCCTGCCTCATTCATGTATATTTGATATTATACTTATCTCATCCACTATGAGTATTGTATTTGCATATTATTGTCCCTTGGCATTCCGTGAAGGGAGTACAGTCCTCCTCTGCAGCAAAGCTTTGTCCTCCACAAGAACACCACAGTCTCCCACGATAAAACAAGGTCCTATGATGTCTATCAGTCATACGATTAGCTCCTAACCTCACACATCAGGGGGGAATATGTTAACACAATAAAAGTGACCACACACCAAATGACATGTTATGGACCCTTGTCCCCAAAGAATAAACCCATTTTTGCATAAAACCCCAAAAAAACCATTTGTCCTAAGTTCTAGACTCCCTTTGGACAACCTCCACCAAAATAGGGAATCTCCCCTAAAAATGAGGTTTCCAACAAAACAGGGGGGTTGTCCCGACAAATACAAACTCCCGCCTCAATTCAAAATGTGTCGGCGGTAATATTCAAAAAAGAAAAAAACCACAACATATATGTAATATTTTCCCCCCCATTAGACAGAACATGATTCGAAAACTTACTATTTGAACCTCTCCCATTTTTGGTGCCATTTTCACCATTCCCTATCCGCCATTATCCCATTCGCACAACACCTCCACCATCCATATCCCACTCTGCAAATACCCTTGGACAGTTGAGCCCCTTTGACTCCTTGCTACCATTTGGGTTGATACACTGCATCTGGCTGAATTTAGTAACCATTCGGAGGACAGAACCATCAACAGAAGACTGCTAGCTTCTCGGCTGCAAGGGCCCATATGTATAGAGAGGTAACTCTGTAATTCCATTCTTTATGAATAATAAAAGGAATTATTTTATATACTTAGTAAATGCATAGAGTATGAATGGGTTCTAATAGTACATGTTTTACTGCAGTAATTTTCAGTAAATAAGTAGTTTCACATTTTACTGCTTGTCACTGCATATATCATACGTGCTCACTTTGGTTGATATTTTTTATTTCCATAGTTTAGATTAAATTTATTTGTTTTTACTCTAATTTACCACACTATCTCACACACAAAGAGCCACAAGAAGTATTTTCTTTTGTGCTCTCTACCTTGGCTTCCTTAAGCCAGTAGACCACCCATTTTCACCTGTTGAAGGCGAAAGCACAAACAACACCCCCTGCGAAGATTCCACCCGGAAAGATCCACCGGGGGAATCCCATGCAACAAACGGCATCATTGGCTATGTTACATCCATTTTCCAACCATATGCTCATGTGACCACTACACATGTCAGTTATCCCTATGGTAACACCCCTAGTGTTTCTCATCCACCTGTATCCCCTTTCCCCACACCTGGGTATGGACCCTACCTATCCAGGGCCATATCCCACTCAGGAGCGACACCTTCATATGCACCTCCCACCCCCCATATCCATGCACCCATTTATTGCGTCAATCCTCAAGGATATGCGCCAACCCCCACAGCTAGCTCTTATTATCCCGTAGCTCCAACACAACTTCCTCCTGTAGCTCAGGCACAACCTCCTCCCCAACCTCCACTGGATCCACCTGTACAAGTTTACATGCAACAAAACATTCCCGAGCAAAACTCCCCAAAATTCAACAAGGGAAATATAGGCGCAATAGGAGATGACAAACCTCAGGCAATAACCAATGTCAACAAGAAGGCAGACATCCTCCTAACCATCCCAATAACAACGGGTCCAATGCTTCTAACCAAGACCCTAACCAACCACCCAGGTAAGGAAAGAACCCATAGTTACGAACTAATCACCCATGTTCTTTCCTCAATGTTTACAGCTTTGGGACGAAGCTAAAACGCACGAAGCTACTAATTCCCCCCAAGCACCGCCCAATCCACCTCAACCAATCCTGCCACCAATGGTTTTTCAAAATATCTTACCCACACAAGGATTAGTTACACAATAGCTAGCGATCCTCTACACTGCCGCACCTGCTTCATCTAGTCAACCTAGTGAGGCAGGGATTCAACACCTTTTCACGATGACTTCTGACGTCAACCATGAGACCTGTCGCAATCAGTATGATTCAGATGTGGGGTACAAAACCACCGATATTATTGCTAATCCTACCCTTGTGGATCAACCATTGTAGTTACCCTGACCCCAGGCAGATGGGGTCCCCAAAGTTCCCAATTTTAAGTTACAGCGCACCATGAATAATCCCAATTCACGATCTTCTCCCAATTACAACATTATGGATGACTTAGCCCAATCCCCCGTAGTTATGCTATCCTTGAAAGTCCTCAAGACTTGTATTTCTCATCACAAAGCACTATTTTCCACTCTTGCCATGATTGATCCATCTGATTCTCATTTCATAACCTTCAACTGAGACCAATCGGAACCCTGGATGCCTTCCTCAGTCGCATTCGAAATTTTGATGACAATAAAAAATTTAGCTATCCACCATTGCATTGTTGATTAGGGTGCATCCACTTGCATCATGTCAACCTTTGTTTGGTACAAACTCGGTTCCCCAAAATTGCAACCATCTTCTACAGCGTTGTGTTCTTATAATGGTCATGTCGCTCAACCCCGGTGACTTCGCCCAAATGTCCCTGTAGAGTTAGCGGGAAAACTGTTTTGATAGACATCAAGGTTTTTAATGCCAAACTTGATTACAACCTCCTCTTGGGGCATAGTTACATGTATGTTATACAAGCAGTCGCTTCATTTGTCCTTCAACTTATGATTTTCCCTCATAAGGATCGTTAGGCTTGATCAATTAACATACTATGACCCCAAGGGATTGGCCACCCCAGAAAATTTCCTCCAACAATTGATACGGCCATCAATAGCACACCCACTCCCTCACTCATAGTTGTAGCACCGGGTATATTCTGTGATGCCCCCATGACCACAAATTTTCAAGAATTTCCCCCACCTCCCGTTGTTGTAGAGATATTAGATATTTGCACCATGTCATCCAACAACAAACCCACTCAAATGCAACAACAACCTCCACAAAAATCATAATATCAGCTGAAGCCGTTGAACACGCCTCACCCGAACCCCCAAGCTCTCAATCCAGCACAACCTGCTTCCATGCCCATTTTGGTGGTTTCTACCCTTATAAACACGATCTCATTCTTATTCCCTCCATCAAACGCAATGAGTGTGCCAGTAATGGCCATGCTTAACTTACCTGGATTAACATTGGGCATCCCATTTTGGTACCTCCCACCACCTAACCCTCTCCCGACCCCCAAATTCATGTTGAAACCTATGCAACCCATTGATACTGCTAGTCAACCACCTCTCGGTTTAGCTACCACAACACCTTTAGCTACTTCGGCTCCCCTAGCAAACAAAACTTGGGGAAAGACTACCAAATAAACTAAATCAGCAATGTCGAGCAAAGCAGCAAACCCGCCGCCCCCATCCATGACACGTACAACCCCCCAATGCGCTTTGTGCGACACTTCAGGACACACCGCCCATAACTGTTCGAAGCTACCCACATTACACTTGCACATGAAAACATTGGACAATGGATAAGAACATCCAGTTGTTCGGGTGCTATATTTCCCTCAAATGCGCATCAATTCATTGCGCATGAACCATTACTTTGTCATTTGTGGCCTATGTGGCCATTACTCTCATCATTGCCTTGATCTTCCCGAGTACTGATCCGTGTTGGATGATTTGCATCGAATCACCCTCAAATCACAAGTAACCACCATTGAATAGATACATCCACCGACATCTTCTTCGACTGAGACAAACACCATCTATGTCATCTCGACCACGGATCAACCTTCTTCCTCCAATATTTTTACTCGCTGCTTTCAAAGTGACGAGGAAATACGTGAAGCATTAACTGATTCTGAATTCCCTTGGGATTATATGAATCACCGCACTTACTTTATCCATGAGGATTTTACCGCGATTTCATCCAACCAATTTTCATTTGATTCAAAACACTTTATCCCCCATGGTAACATTGATTGGTTCCAAAATCTTATCCCTACCCCCGACGCATTTGAAGAAGGAAATATGGCTTATATATTGCCCATTATCCAAGTCGATATCTCTGTTAAACTGAGTGTTTTCAAAAACATCACTCTAGGTGCCTCTTGTTCCCCTAAAGAAGTGGTCACCTATAAAGCACTCTTCTAAGAGTTTTGCAATGTGTTCATCTAGTCTTATACGGAAATGCCCAACCTCAATCCAGACATTGTTGAACATCACATTGACACTTGGCCAAAGATGACACCTATTTGTTAAAAACAATGAGCAATCCATCCCTCTAAAGTGCCATCCATGAAGGCCGATATCGAGAAACTCCACAAGCCATGATTCATATATCCAATCGCATATACCACTTGGGTTTCCAGCCTTGTCCCAGTCAACAAAAAACAGGGTACCATCTATGTTTGCACTGACTTTCACAATCTAAATTTGGCATGTCCCAAAGACAATTTCCTAACACCCTTCATAGATCAACTTATTGACGCATGTGCCGGCCATGAGGTCCTTCCTTCATGGATGGGTTCTCTGAATATAACCAGATTCAGATCCAAAAGGAGGATCAGTACAGGACTTCTTTTACCACTCCTTGGGGCACCTTTTCCTACCGAATCATGTCGTTTGGCCTTAAAAACGCTAGAGCCACCTTCTAGCGGGCCATGACTTTATGTTTTCATGATCTAGTGCACATCATCCTAGTCTATTTGGACGACCTCATGTCTCCATCCAATAAACGGTCGCAACACCTAGAAGACCTACGGAAAGCCTTCTTACGGTGTCAAAAGTACAACATCTGCTTGATCCCTCTCAAGTGTTTATTTTGCATCCCTATCGAGTGTTTGTTGGGATTCATTGTTTCCCATAAAGTAATTTCCATTGATCCATTCAAATTCCAAGCTATCCTCGACCGTCCAACTCCACGCACTTTGCAGAAGTTACAAAGTTTACAAGGCAAGGCCAACTTTATGCAATGTTTTATTCCTGATTATGCTACGAAGGTACATGGATTCCTACGTCTGCTTCGGACCAACGTCCCCTTCATTTGGGATGAGTAGGAACAGGCTGCATTCGATGTGCTCAAGTAAACTCTAACATTTGTTTCTTTGATCTCACCTACTGAGTTTTCAAAGGATTTTATGTTGTATGTCTCGGCATCTAGGCATTCCATAGCGGTAGTGTTAGTTCAATAAGACGATGCTCATCAAGAGCATGTCATTTACTACATAATTCAAACATTATCTCGCCCTTTCCTTTGATACCCTCAAGAGGAAAATATGGCCCTATCTATTTTCTTTGTGTCTCAAAAGTTGCACCATTATACTCTAATGAGTCGGACCATTGTGGTGGTGGATCCTAATCCCATGATTTACCTCTTGAGCCACCGGCTTGTCCAAGGTCGCTTAGCTAAATGGATCATCATTATTCAAGAGTACGACATGGATTTCGTCACCCCCAAGAGAAACAAGGAATTAGCTTTGTCCCAATTGATTACTAACCTCCCATCATCATCTACCACGTCTCAGATCACTATTGAATAACCAAACAACCATTTGTTTGTTATTTCTTCAAACGATCCCAGGTACAGATATATCCTTGTGTATTTGCGAACTCAAAATTTTGTTCCCCATTTGAACTGTGATGACCGGCGTCACATTCGCCACCAATATTATCGATATATCTTCATAGGATACGTCCTTTACCAACGTAGCATAGACACAATATTACCTAGATGCCTTACCCTGAATGAGGCTGAACAAGTCATAAATGACTGTCATAGCGGAGCTTGCAGCGATCATTTCTCAAGTATGGATACTACCCAGAAAGTTGTCCGAGTCGGTTATTTTTGGCCAAATTTATTTACCTACTACATCACGGTGGTCAACCATTGTCGCTACTGCCAAATATTTTCCCCCAAGGCAAGAACGCCCTCTGCACCACTCCACCCAGATATCACAACTGGTCCTTTTTGCAAATTGGCTATTAACTTCATGGAGTGTCACCCAACATCGTCCAATGGCCATAAATACATCATTGTGCATATTGATTAATTTACCAAGTGGGATGAATCCATGCCCACATTTAATTGCCAGGCTAAGACCACGGAACGCTTTTTCTTCAACCATGTCATCGCCCGCTTCAGTGCACCTTGCCAACTTGTGTCCGACCATGGCATACATTTTGAGGAAATCGTCTAGAAACAAATGTCTACCCTGATTAATTTCGAGCACCAATATTCCTTGGCCTATTACCCACAAGGAAACGTCCAAGTCAAAGCGGTTAATAAGACACTAAAAACCATGCTCCAATGGACAGTAGATAAGCACAAGACTAATTGGAACCATATGTTATTTCCAGATTTATGGGCATACCGAACATCCACCAATACTGCAATGGGCTTCACACCATTCCACTTGGTCCATGGTATGGATTCAGTCCTCCCGTTTGAATGCTAAATCCCAACCTTGCACATGGTTGTTGAATTGTTTCCTGATAACTCCCCATTAGAGCAATGCTTGCTCATGCTTGAGCAAGCCAATAAAGATCATCGCACCACTATTTAAGAGATCGAGGCTGCCAAGCATCGAACAAAAATTCATTATGACTCACACGTGCTCCCACGAACCTTTAAATAAGGGGACCTCGTCCTCGCATATGACCAAGCCCACGACAAGCATGGAAAAGGAAATTTGGAGTCAATGTTGTAGGGCTCCTACATTGTCAAACACTGCCTCGGCAAGGGGGCATACATCCTCGACGACTCAAAAGGTCATCTCTTGAGAAACCCCCGCAATGGGTTGTATCTCAAGAAATTTTACCCATAACCGCTTCAAACCCTCTGTTTGTTGTAGTATAGTTTGTGCCCTTTTTGTTTTTCACTATTTTTTATGCATGATCCTTATGGTTTGTTTTCCAGGTTGTTATTAGATGGATCCTGTGCCTACCATTTATGTCAATTTCACTGATGCTGCCAGTAGATGGTCCTCGAACCTCGCTTCGTCCACATGGGTCATATACTCTCCCTCGCATGATTTAATCCAAATCGATGGAGTATGTGTCGATGTCGTCACCAATAACCAGGTTGAGTATGATTTTGTGACCAGTCTCCTAACTGTCATAGTCCATCTTGGAATTTGTCACCTCAATGTCTTTTTAGACTCCCAACTACTTGTCTCCCAGTTGAACAACCATTATCGGCTATGCGATCCTTACCTATTTAGAAATTCCCTATGCACTCGATAGTTGGTTAGACATTTTGAGTTCATCTCATTCATACATGTCCCACGACATTATAATAGTGTTGCAGACCAAATGGAAAACGATGTCCTAGAGTGGCATATCAATCATCGCATCTAGGAAATAAAACATTTACATACATTTTGCATCCATGTGTACATATGAATAACACCATCATCATCATCACAAAATAAAAAACACATAATATAGGCTCATACACACAAAAAAAAATCATGGTAGTGCATCCACGTGCACACACAAATATATATATATATATATATATATATATATATATATATATATATATATATATATAGATATATATATATCAAGTGTCATGGTGTCCAAAACATCATCAACGACATGTCCACAAATAGGATCCCAAAAATCTTCCTGTGAAAATCATAGTATATAGATCGATACAAAAATCCCTGTGCTCATCGCACTAGGGGGTAGCTCCACAAGCTGCAGAATGATCAGTCATAGTCATCAGCATCAGACTCCTCATCAAATCTCTCCTCGTCCTAGGGAACATCACCCTATGTTGCATCCCATACAAACTCCATTGCCACAGCGATGTGGCGCATAGTGGCTCTCCACTCCTATGGATCCTAGTAGCATATGATGATCATATAGTCATCCAAGTTCTGCCAACCATCATCGACGACTCCCTCCAGCAGTTGATTGATCATAATGTGCAGCAAGTCCAATACCTCGTCTGTGTCTCTATGATTTCATCATCGCTCGATCAGTGGGTCAACCTCGGTGAACCTCCCACGTCACTTTTGGTACCCTGGTTGTGGTCGCATCCCCACATATGCACACACACTAAAAGAGCGATCATCAGTTTCGATCATATATATCAAAAACTGGCTACCACGTAAGCTATTAAAATATATGTGACTATAAATAAATCCATGCATACATACCCTTAGGACCCCAAACCTGTCCAGGAGGTCAAGGAACCTCTGGATCCCCTGTGTAATCCATATCTGCATATGGGTAATCCTCGATCACAATGGGAAGCTCGCACCACTACATGAAAATATCCCATGTAAAGAACCACCCAACCAGACCTCCTCCCTCCCGGATCATAAGCTAACACCATTGTCTCATCTTGGGTTCTCTCGACCCGTTGTTGTCTATCGTCTAATGTGGCCTCAAATTCAGTACATGCTCGAAGAAGAATATGCATAGAAACGATGGGAAGTATAATTCCCCACCCTTGCGACTCACCTTGCTCAGTGAGTGTCGCACTACCTTCAAGTACATCTACGCCCATCTGAAGTAGGTCCCTCTCAACACCTGCTCAACCAGTAACATCTGACCGCCAGAGACTTTGTGTGGCCTAAAAGATCCCAGTACCTACACTACTGCAGCAGCAATAGCACAAGTCTCCAAACTCTCAATATCACACAACGATATGTAGGTACTGTCCACCGTAGTTATCGAAAGGCAGTGTCGCTCTACCAAATCCTCTATCGAAACCCCTTTCAAGCATTTTGGTTGTGTGTCACCAATAACCTCGTACATCGGTATCCTAGTCATGAAGTACACATCCTGTAGGGTGATCTCAATCCTCTCACCCTAGATGATGAATGCCTCTGAGTCACTGTCCCAAAACTCCACTAACTTTTTCAGTAGGAACTTGGCACTTCGCATAAGATATTTCTAGAATAATTTTAGTAAACAATGTTGGGCCAAGCTATCCTTCACCGATTGGTCATCCTCTACCTCACAGCGAAGTTTACCCATGTCTCTCTCCCTCCATTTCACTCAAGGAATCTGGCAGTAAAGTGCGCCCTGGAGTTATCCTATCAGGAAGATCGGTGCGCCCTAGAGAACTCCTTTGATCTAATTCAATGCACCCTGGAATGCTCTTGTACCCTAAAAAGGTGCGTCATGGCCCTAAAAACCCCCAGGAGGTCACCGAGGACCCTATCTAGGCTAGAAACCCAAAATATCTTACCTACAAGTCACATAATCACAAACTATTGCTCCAATCGGAAGAAACCGATGATTATTTTATGGGACCCTCCACACACTCTCCACACTCAAATAGTGAAAATGACAAGTGTCATGTGGTCCCCTCCCCCTTTTATAGGCCCCACGGCCTTAATATTCTTCATGGTGTCCTAGAGTCCTACGACGACTGTTTGACGTGCTGTTTTCACCATTGGGACCAGCACTCCACACTTTTCTCGTGTATAGGGACCATTTCCCATGTTCGGTGAGTCATTTTCAGGCCATTTCCAGGTCTACCTCGATTTGTGTGCCATCATATGAGTACCCTCATTTTTTCATTTGAATGTAATTTCAAGTTCCGGGTGCACATTTACACCTTTGTGTCTTTGTTTTGTGTTCATATACATGTTCTCGCGAGAGTCCTCCTTCCAAGCGACAACCGCCCCTACAAGTATGACACCTCGACTAGCATATAGGTTACTAGTACACCCATCTTATCACATGCATTAACCATATTGTCCCTTTAATTACGCTTAGATTCCCTATGTCCGAGTAAGTGGCCCAGCCCAGCCCAGCCACCAATGCATTTTCCCTTGCTCGGAAGTAGAGCCTACCCTACATGGGTGATCGTTTAGTACCCCCTTTGTATTTTGTACCCATTCCATTCGTATCCCCATAGGATTGGGAGTCCACATAGTTTGACATCCACAGATGAAATTGCATGCCTCTCTTCTTCTCGCCACTCATTGGCGATTTCCTGTAGATGGACTCCCATTATCGAGTTAAATTTAAGATCTTTCCTGACTCCTTAAAATCATGAAAAGATTGTTGAGTGTGCTTGTTCTTTCAAACTCACTAAAAGGACTTGAAGGAGCGTCTGTTCGGTATAATTTTACCCATTTTTCAGGTTGCGCATACTACTTACGAAAAAGTAATACTCTCTTCCCTTTCAGCTAGAAGAGTTATCCCCAGTATAATTTTATTCTTTTATCAAACCTCGAAGACTAACTTTATGAAAAAGACCACTTCTAGAGTCTTCTTTCTATTTTCAGACTCTCTAAAAATGAAAACACCAACAAGCATTGACTATGTCAGGCTCGATAAAATCCACGGGACGGTACCATATCGAGCATACTTCTATTCCTTCTTTGAGCTCCTTAAATCATGCAGAAGGCCCAAACTATGCTTCTCATCATCCCCGGAGATCACCTATGGTCTCACCTCATGGAAGCATCCCTAGTATGGTCACCTTTGTTCAGATTATTCTGCGATGAGTCACTTGCAAAGTCATATTGTTCCCACAATTAGTATCGTCCCTTATGAGGTCATCCCATTGCAATCATATTCAATACAGTTGTCCCCACCCTTTTACCCCAGCTATGATCCCCTCCCCCGAGATAATTTTCATGTGCTACCAGGTCATCTCTACTGTCATACTTTGAACAAAGGAAGTTTGATTCCTACTACTCATCTTCCCTCACATCCCCTTTTAATGTCTCAATCCCATGTCCTGTAACATTCACAACATGGTTTTATCCCTCGCGCTTCTATCAAGGAACCATTATTGCCTTGGTATTTGTACCTCTCCCTCTATTGATACCAACACGTCTATTCTAGAGGATAGACCCAGAGGTCCATGTACCTTTGCCTCATCGCCATCATTGATGAGTTCCTATGGACAAACTAAGGGGAGCCCTTGGTGCCCCTTAGAATGGTTTTTTCTCATGTGCTCAACATCAACTACCTTATCACACCATTGATATTCATATAGGGTATTGGTTCTTTCATTATTTGGTCAAAGACCTCGGATGTCCCTTTGACTCTATCACATTGGTGAGTCTCTCAAGAACCCCCCAATATTATGTTCCTCGGATATCCAGTCTGCGTTGCGTTAGCGATAGTGTTCGGAAGCCCCCCATATTCTGGATTCCTAGTAAATCCAGTTCTAGATGCAGTGCATTATACCTCTATGATTCCAAACGTCATTAGTTTGATTCCTTACAGATGTTGGACCCATTTTGATCCAGCAGAGCATCAGTTATTAAGGTCTTGCACTTGTGATGACTACCATTGTTTATAGTTGCAATCCTTCAAATCAACCATGGTTGGACCATGTCTACCCTTCAGATATGAGTCCCTCTTGTACACCTTGGATGTCCCCAGCAGTTATTCATGTATTTTTCAAGTCCCCTTTGTTAAATTTTGAGCATTAATTCACAATACTCTAGGATCTTCACTAAGAGAATAACATATACAGTATATCAATGCATAACAATCACAATAAGCATGACAAGCATCACAAGAATCAAAAGCATGAGAGACAAGAGACATAGAGTTTCCGTGGGGAAAACCCTAAGGTGGAAATCCCCACAACTTCCTCAGAGATAGAGAGAGCAATGGCTCAACCAAAGTACAACCAAAATACACTTGAGATAGTCTCCTAGAAGCAGATGATCCTCATCCTCACTAGTGCGCCACTTTCTGAGTGAGAGAGAGATGACTTTCCGAATGATCTAAATAGAGATCTCCTGATCTCTATTTATACTAACCTGTTTGCCCAGTGACCTTATGGGGCCGACTTGTCTATCTAGGTACATCCACAATATAATATATATTTCAGGGTCGACCCCACACATGGTGGTCTAATAACCCATCGACAAGTACACACACTTGCGACACTTGTCAATCCACATGACGACACTTCCTTATAGAGGAATAACACATCTCTAATAAGGGTACAATAAATATATATGAAATACATAGATGAAATACATTCCGAAGTTACATATACATCAACACTCCCTCTTAACTAGGAAGGTATTTCTCGACACATATCTGCTAGACAAGTCTTCTTCTCGGGATCATCGTCATCGATGCATCGTCATCATCATCGTCACTGCTGCTGCTATCTCAACCAATCTCTGACTCTACTCGTCATAGGAATTTCTACAGAGCCAGTCCTTTTTCATACTGGATGTAGGCCCACCACCTGCAGGTCTTCATCATCACTGGCCATACTGTGGAAATCTCAGGACTTATTACGTGCGTCACAAAACCTTAAAAGAGTCTCTTGACTAGCAAGAACCCTAAAGAGCATATGAGGCCTTTTTTATCATGTCCAAATCTCCAGGACTTATTACATGTGACCCCACCACAAAACCTAGAAAGAGAATCCCAGGACTGATTACGAGCACAAGGCTCAACCTATCAGATCTCCCAGGCACAAATTACATGAGGTCACCACAAAACCTCGAAAGAGCATCCCATGACTGATTACGAGCACAAGGCTCAACCTATCGGATCTCCCAGGGCACAAATTACATGTGGTCATGGTAAAACCTCGAAAGAGCATCCCAGGACTGATTACGAGCACATGGCTCAACCTATCGGATCTCCCAGGGCACAAATTACATGCCATAGGACAAAACCTCGAAAGAGCATCTGCCAGATATCCCAGGGCACAAATTACATGCCATAGGAAAAACCTCGAAAGACTATCTGCAGATCTCCCAAGGCACAAATTATATGTCCTCCCAAGCAAAAATTCGAAAGAGCATTTGTCAGATATCCCAGGGTACAAATTACATGCCAAACGCAAAACCTTGAAAGACTATCTGCAAATCTCCCAGGGCACAAATTTCATGCTTATCTGCACAACCTGTTCCATGGCCACAGAGTATCAACCTGATACTCACCATACATCATCCTGATGTACACATGATCATCCTGATCATCATCACTGCAACATCCTGCTGCATGTCATCTGGAGCAACATCCTGAAGCTCATCATCCATGATAATGCATCTACCTGATGCATAACAAGTATCTACCTGATACATATCATCATACATGATCTACCTGATCATACAATGTATCCACCTGATACATATACAGATACATGGTCCAAGCATCCAACATGATGCTTATACAAAATACATACACATGATCCAACCGATCATATCCAGCATCCAACATGATGCGTACATACATATAAATGATCCAACTGATCATATCCAGCATCCAACATGATGCGTACATACATATACATATAAATGATCCAACTGATCATATCCAGCATCCAACATGATGCATACATACATACATATAACAATGATCCAACTGATCATACAAAGTAGAAACCAGAACATCATCCTGATGCTCATCATCCAGCGCTTACATCCACAGCCATGTGAAGGATCCTCCTTCCAACATGCTTGGAATGGCTTCATCAAATGTGTCCATCACTTCTTCCTCGAAGTGTCATCAATCCGAAGAACACCAAGCCTCTCTCTGAAGTACTCGAACTTCACCCTGGCTAGTGGCTTCGTCAGCACATCTGCAATCTGCTCGTCCGTCGCAACATACAGGATCTTCACAGCTCCTCTCTGCACCATATAAATGATCCAACTTATCATATCCAGCATCCAACATGATGCATATACAGAGTAGTAACTGGAGCATCATCCTGATGCTCATCATCCAGTGCTTACATCCACAACCATGTTAAGGATCCTCCATCCAACATGCTTGGAATGGCTTTTGCAAATGTGTCCATCACTTCTTCTTCGAAGTGTCATCAATCTGAACAACACCAATCCTCTCCTTGAAGTACTTGAACTTCACCCTGGCTAGTGGCTTCGTCAGCACATCTGCAATCTGCTTGTTCGTCGCAACATACAGGAGCTTCACAGCTCCTCTCTGCACCATATCCCTGATATAGTGATATTTGATCTCTATGTGTTTCGACCTGTCATGAAACACTGGGTTCTCAGACAGCTTCACACAACTCTGGTTATCACAGAAGATACCAGTAGCATCCAATGGGAGATCAAATAATTGAGACAGTAGCTTCTGTAGCCATACTGCCTCACAACTAGCTCAACAGGATGCAACATACTCTGCCTCAGCTGTACTTAGTGCTACACAGGACTGCTTCCTGCTAAACCAAGAGATCACACCTGATCCCATACTGAAGCAACACCCAAATGTGCTCTTCCTATCTGCAGCACTGCCAACCCAATCTGAATCAACATAACCCTGCAGGTTAAACTTTTGATTCGCCTCATACTTGAGCCCATAATCCACTGTACCCTTCAGGTACCTCAGAACATGCTTTACAGCAACCAGATGAACACTCCTCGGATCTGTCAGGAACTGACTCAATGTGTTCACCGCAAAGCAAATAACTAGTCTCGTGTTCCTCAGGTACATCAAGGACCCAATCATCTGACAATACATAGAGACATCAACCGGCTCAGATGAATCATCACATAGAAGCTTCAAATTCGATGCCATAGGTGTGGCCATGGCCTTGCAATCCATCATCCCAAATCTCTTCAGGATATCTACTGTGTACTTCCCTTGACCAAGGAAGATCCCACTTGTACTCTGCCACACCTCCATGCCTAGGAAATAATGCATCATTCCCAAATCTTTCATATCGAACTCGGCAGCAAGCTTTCTCTTAGTATCTGCAATCAATCTGTCATCTCCTGTTACAAATAAGTCATCCACATACAAGAGTAGAATCGCAGGATTCCCTTTCTCAACCTTGTAATAAAGGTTGGAATCTGCTTTACTCTTGGTAAAGCCCAAACTAGATAGGAAACTATCCATCCTACCATACCAAGTTTTGGGAGCTTGTTTCAAGCCATACAAGGCTTTCTTCAATCTACACACATATGACTCCCTGTCATGTATTTCGAAACCGAGTGGCTGCTCCACATATACTTCCTCTTCAACTACACCATTCAAGAAAGCAGTCTTGACATCCATCTGGTGTATTTTCCATTTCATTGCTGCAGCCAGGGCAAGTACTGTTCTGATGGAAGTATACCTGGCTACAGGTGCAAAATTTTCTTCATAATCTATTCCCTCTTTCTAAGAGAAGCCACGAGCTACGAATCTTGCTTTGTATTTCTCTACACTGCCATCTGCAGCATGCTTGATTTTGTAGATCCATTTAGAAGTCACAACAGACTTCTCTTTAGGTCTTGGTACAACATCCCAAACATCATTCTTCATTATTGATTGGTATTCCTCAACCATGGCATCCTTCCATTCTTTCTTTTCCATTGCTTCTTCATAACTGGAAGGCTCTTTGTTCATAATGTCACAGAGTAAAGAAACATAGCTAGTATGTGATATGGTTCTCTTCTTTGCTCTGTGTTCTTCTTCTGGAATGCCAAATCTTTCTGCATCTTGAATGAGATCTCTAGCCCATCCAGGTTTCCTCTTGTGAGAGTTATCCTCACGGGGTGGATCTACAAGTTCTTGCGGATCTTCAAACTCACGAACAACTTCTAGAACTGCTTCAGTCATGGTAGTGTCTTGAAATCTAGTTTCCTTAGGTTCTTCATAAACTTCGATAGGTGCCTTCCTTGATTTGATGAATGCTGAGTTTTCATCAAATGTTACATCCCTGCTGACATCAATCTTCTTGAACCCTGGAAAGTATATTCTGTAAGCCTTCGAGCTCTCACTATAACCCACAAAGATACCCTTCTTTCCTGAAGGATCTAGTTTGGTCCTCTTTTCCTTTGGGACATGAGTGTATACTGGACAACCAAATATTCTGAGATGGCTGACTTCATGTTTCTTACCAGAAAAGACCTCTTTTGGTGTCTTGTTGTCCAATATCTTGTGGGGTGTTCTGTTCTGGACATATACAGTTTTTCTAGCTGCTTCTGCGCATAGATGCATAGGTAGATCCTGGTCATGCAGCATTGCCCTTGCTGCTTCCATGATTGTTCTATTATTCCTTTCTGCAACTCCATTCTGTTGAGGATTATAAGGAGCAGTCAACTCCCTCTTAATCCCTGAATCACTACAAAGCTTCTTGAAGTCACCTGAGGTGAATTCTCCACCATTGTCGGATTTGAATGTTTTGATCTTCTTGTCAGTTTGATTCTCCATCAGGGTTTTGAATTCCTTGAATATATCAAACACCTCATCTTTGCTCTTCAAGAAGTATACCCAAGTATTCCTGGAGAAGTCATCAATAAATGAGACATAGTAAACATACCCACTCAGAGAACTGGATGACATAGGACCACAGACATCTGAGTGGATGATTTCCAAGATGTCTTTTGCCTTGCTTTCACTGCTTGGGAAAGCCTTCTTAATGTTCTTACCTTTTGTACATCCTTTGCAAACACCTTCATGTTTGGTCTTGATTTCAGGAAGACCCTCTACAGCCTTGCTTGCAATTGGAAGTGCCCTATAGTGCATATGAGCAAGTCTTCTATGCCAAAGTTCACTTGGCTCCATGGATTCATGTACCATGGCATGTTCAGGTTGTCCCTTCAATTTATACAAACCTCCCTCTTGCTCTCCAATCACTACTGCATCATCTATGTTCTTTCCCTTTGGCCACATTATGACTTGGCCATCCACAAATACAACCCTCATACCTTTTGCATCCAATGCAGAGATGGAGAGTAATTTCTTCTTGATCCCAGGTACATAAAGGACTTCTTTCATCTTCAAATATTTTCCAGAATCTAGGTTGTAGGAGGCTTCACCACTTCCTTTGATTGGGTATTGATAATCATCCCCAAGTTTCACCTTATGGGGTGACTCATGTTCAGATAGATTCACAAAAGATTCCTTAAACCCATTCATGTGTTTAGAATCCCCACTATCAATCAACCAATCATTACAACCATGGGAGATAGTACCTGTGAGAGCAGAAATTAGAACATATTCTTCTTCACTTGATGAATCATCATTACTATCACTTTCTGCCCTAGCCTTCTTCTTTGGGGGTTCATCATCTTCGGCAGCATGAGCATGATATCTTCTTTTGTTATTCTTCTTCTTATTATTGAAGTTGTTGTTTTGTCTTTCTTCTTCTTGGGACAATCTGAAGCAAAGTGTCCATTCTCATTGCAATTAAAGCATCTGAGATCTTTCTTATCTTTATGATAATGGTGGTGTGAGAATCTTCTGTTATGAGATGATTCCTTCTTGGACTTGCCTTTCCTGGCATGTGCTGTGAGAGCTTGATCTTCATTTCCCATCTTTTCTTCTCGGGCCACAAGCCTAGCTTCTTCTTGAGAGCATTCTTCCCGCAATCTGTTGAAGGAGATCAACTTCTTCCTTGAATAAAGGAATCCCAAGACCTAGGTAGGCCATTTAGAGTGGTCATCACCACTTCACCATTCTCCACCATTTCATCCACTGCTTCTAGTTGTTCCTTGATCTGGGAGACCCTTGAAAAATAAGATTGAATGGTTTCTCCATTCTGAAACTTTACTCCTTTCAATTGGTTCCGCAGGGCCATCTTCCGATTTATGTTCTTCCCTTCAAATAGCTTGGTCAAAGAGTCAAACATCTCCTTGGGTGTATTTAGAGAAGACACATGGGGTATGAGATGGTCTTTGATAGAATCAGCAATGATTCTCTTTTCCTTGACCAAGTTTTTCTTATGCAATACCTTAGCCTCTTCATCCTCTGGGATAGGGATGTCTTCTTTTACATATGAGTCCAACTCATTCTCTTCCAGGATTAACCCAATCCTATACTTCCAAGCTCAGAAGTTATCAGCTCCTTCAATATTATCCTCAAGCTTGGTGTGGTGAGACATCTTAAAGAGCACTTCAAATGGAAATAGAAAATATTTAGGTCTTACCACTTGAAATGCTGAAAACTGGATCTGGTCCCGGATTAGGGTTTGTCGGAAAAACCCTAAAAATTCAAAATGTGAATTTAAATTTTCTGAAAGGATAGAAAGATGCGCCTTGATGAGCTAATCAGCCTGGTGTATTCAGAATTTGAGATCAGCAAAGCTTTACCCTTCAGATTTGCATTTTTGACCTCCCGGGTTCACTGGGGAGAGCCCTGAATTAGGGTTTGAGTTTCCCGGAGATCTACCCAGCCAAAAATCTCGATCCAAAGCTCTAAACTTTGATTTTTGCAAGTATCTTCCAGCTATGTCTTCAGATTTCAGAAATTCCTATTTTTGTGGAAACCCTAATTTTTAGGGCCAAATCTGAAAATGCTCAGAATTGAATTCTGATTGGACAGATAGATTCTCCTTGATGAGTAGAGTCAATATACTATACTGCTTTTCCAAAATCTGTGGAGAGAAACCCAATCAACAAGAAACTCAAGTTTTCGTCACTGCAAAATGTCTTCTTCTCAGGTTAGCTCTGATACCATGTTAAATTTTGAGCATTAATTCACAATACTCTAGGATCTTCACTAAGAGAATAACATATACAGTATATCAATGCATAACAATCACAATAAGCATGACAAGCATCACAAGAATCAAAAGCATGAGAGACAAGAGACACAGAGTTTCCGTGGGGAAAACCCTAAGGTGAAAAACCCCACAACTTCCTCAGAGATAGAGAGAGCAATGGCTCAACCAAAGTACAACCAAAATACACTTGAGATAGTCTCCTAGAAGCATATGATCCTCCTCCTCACTAGTGCGCCACTTTCTGAGTGAGAGAGAGATGACTTTCCAAATGATCTAAATAGAGATCTCCTGATCTCTATTTATACTAACCTGTTTTCCCAGTGACCTTATGGGGCCGACTTGTCTAGCTAGGTACATCCACAATATAATATATATTTCAAGGCCGACCCCACACATGGTGGTCTAATAACCCATCGGCAAGTACACACACTTGCGACACTTGTCAATCCACATGACGACACTTCCTTATAGAGGAATAACACATCTCTAATAAGGGTACAATAAATATATATGAAATACATTCCGAAGTTACATATACATCAACACCCTTTAGACCCCATCATTTGTATATATTAATGCATTGACAATTCAAATTCTCATTTAATTAACTAAAGTCTTTCTTGTTAACATCATTGAAGTTTAGCAATTCAAGTTATCTCTTATATTATCACGTCTTATCTTTACCTCTTTTCTTATCTACATGGTCCACATGTGCCAACTTTAATTTATCTATCATATCAAATATATTAAGGATATTTTCCAATGATGTGGTCATCTTGTTCTACTATCGTTCCAAGTGTTCATATGCTAAAGTAATTCACTCTAGAGGTTGCCAGTCTCTAGAGGAGACTTAATAGCTCAACCATGGTTAGTAGTACATCACACACCATTCATGCTTCGACATGCAAAGAATTACCTCAACACATGAGGATCTGTCTTGACACACAAGACCTTAGCCTTGTGTTGATGCCCGAAAAATCCCAGCATCGACAATAGGGATTCTCCCCAATAAATAATCTCAATTAGATCATTCACTATTTGGTATGCGGAATCCGCCTGGTTAACGCTCCGGCTACCATAAGTATGTTTTTTTTAATTTATGTACCGGTTTTGGCCCAGTCCACCGTTTATATTTTATGTTTAATGTATGAGTATGCAAGTGATTCTAATCTAACTAATGCATTTAACCTATAATTGACAGGAAGAAGCCTCACAAGTGATGCATAGGTTCTTACCTCTCGTCTTATCACTTCTACCTTATCAATTATCTAACCCTATATAACCTAACTAATCTATCCTTGCAAGGAGCGAGTTTTAATAAGAGTAATAATATGAGAATGCTTATTACTAATCTAACAGATAATTTTTCAGATAGAGTATTCACATTCATAGTAAAAACATACAAAGATAGCTTTGATGGAATTAAAATCCATTTATTACTCTATTATCATTTGCATAGATATGTAAAATCATTCATCATCATTGAAATAATTCAACAAAGTTAGAAATATCTCACAGCATGAGTATGAACACAAGAAGAAATAGTTCTGATTAGTTATCCAACACATTCCACGCAAAAATACATGCAAGCTTTTCCAGCAAATAGATCTTTCTCATTAGCAGAAAAATATTTCTCTTACAAAATATCTCCAGCCTCTATTTTACTAGCAAAAGTCCCCTTTTTCTAGTACCCTTCCCCTTCTATTTATATTACAAGAGAATTTGTCTTTACGTGACTAATCACTTCACCTAGCCCTAGCCTTTGGATTGCCACAATTTTTCTTTAGTGTTTGCACATCAAAAATAGACAATTAATTACAAATTAAATTAACTTTCCAGTGGGACCTCCAAGCTGGAAATATAATTGTCCCACAAGTATGTCTCTTGAAATATTATGTTACATTGTAAAGGTTCTAATCATTTTAAAAATACTTCATGAACAGATAATTCCTTTTCCACACTTATCACTCCTTCAGTAGCTACTTTATAGCTCTCTTCCAGGAAATAAGCATTTATAGATGCTTGCCCAATGTGTTGCTTGAGGTCCTCTTCATTTAGCGCATATGTTTTCCTGATGTATTATAACTGTTATTTTAAGCTATTTATTAATTCCATTAGGCGTTGATCCTTGGAGGGAAACTCTTACATATCTGGAATCATGGCGATATGACATTTCTCATGTATTTGATAAATTATTTTGTAAAGTTCCTCACATTTTGTGATGGATTTTGGTACTTCCACATGTATCTTTCTGGAATCTCTCCTGCAACTTCCTAGGAGCGTTATATCCAATTTGAGTTCTGCAGCCGTCTTGTTTGGAAGGTGACCAGGAAATTTTGGATTTCCTTCCTTCCATATCATCAACCTTTTCATCTTTTTAAAAGTATTAACTAATTTTTGTCTTATAGATAGAGCACCAATAGAGATTTCCTTCATTCTAGCTATCATCTATTTCATCTTGTAAATTTCTTCAGTTAACAATTCTTCTAAGTGGCAAATTTGTTCTTGTATTTTGCAGGTTTGCTCGTGGAATGGAGTCATATCTAACTTTTGGTTTTTATCCATGTCTACCTGTTCTAAGATAGATTCCTTCTCTTACCAACTCACTCACCTGAGACTGCAAAACTTCCCTTTCGATTATCATCTCGTCTATGTGCGCTTGTAGAGATTCATTTTCACTTATCAAAGCTCCCAACTGTTGGTTTGACCTCATTTCCTTTTACTCCAACTCATTGATGTGAGAGTCGAAGTCACTTCTCTCTCCTTCCGTAATGACAAGTTGTACATTCAAAGCATCCCTTTGATTTTCCAAGTTCTGTTAGTCTAATAGTAACTTATTCTTTTCAGCTATTACTACATCATGTTTCTTCTGTAATTCAATCCCTTCACCTCTTTCTTTTACTAAGTTATCCTTCAACTTTAACAATTTTCCTTTGTTGTGTTCCAGGTCGTTCATTAGTTTATCAACATTGTCACCATTTGTTTTCGCGGCTTCTATGTTGACTGATGCAGTGAACTTGGGATCCTTGTGGGTGGCTTCCATTATGGCTCTTTCCTGAATAGTTACAACATCTGGTTGTGCGCCCATTTTCATCCTTTTCTTCGTTCTCCTTGAAATAGTCTTCCTTTTGGGGTCAAAGACTATTGTATCCATTTTTGCTACTGAATGTTGCTTTGAAGGAGTAAAAGGAGTGATCCCAAGCTCAAAAAATGGAATGTGTCCTCCCGTAATTGGAATTCCAGAGATGTCGGGGAGATCTATATCCATAGATTGAATACTATAGTCCCTTTCTTCTGCTTGTTTGTCTTCCACATATTTATTGAGCTTATCTTCTTCTTCCCTTTGTCTCTCCAGTTTTGTTGCTCTATATGTTGCTTCTTGGATTTCCTTACTGAGCCTCTCTTGTCCTGCTTCTTCCTCTTTCTTTTTCCTTGCTTTTTATGCTTTCCTTTTATATTCCTCTTCCCTTTTATGTCTTTCTACTTCTTCTGCTCGTATTCTTTCTGCTTCCTCCGATGCCACAGCTTCTTCTCTAGACTTCTACAATTCTTCCTCTTTAGCACTATCCATAGAATGACTGGAACCTATGCCACTTTTCTAGCCAAATCGTTTATTCAAATCTGTTAGGTTATTTTCCCTTCAATATAATTCCTCATCCTTAAGGAAGTGACTCATGTATTCAAAGTGGATTTTACATGACGCACAGTGTTGGGCAACCTTTTGTAGGTTTTCATTTTTGACAAATATCTTTTCTCCAAAATGAAATGCTTCTAATTTTTTTACAAAGACCTCTGCTCCTTTCACCTTAGGGAACTTATACGCCCCAATGACAAAGGGAATTGTGTGAAATTTATTTCACACCAATATCTGATCAATAAATATCAATTCTCACAAGTTATCTCACACAACTAGTCAAGAACACTGAAAAACAGTCAAGTATGATGCAAACAGAATTACTCTCATGAATAATAATACATCATCCAACCTTGGGAAAATAATATGATGAAAATATATAATATTAAATCATATATTTGAAGGAAAAAGGTTTCCATTCGAATCCTCAAAAAAGCAGGCTTACTAAAAATATGCAAACCCCCCCTAGGTGGAAAGTGTGCTTTCCAAGTAACCTCTAAGGCTCACGAATTTATGAATTAGTGATCAGATGGTGATGTATGATGTAAAATCATTCTAAATCCATAATTTGGAAGGAAGAAACATCATGGAGGATGATTTTGCCAAAAAACAGTTAAGACTAGTCAACTAGCTTTCACCTTTCACCAAAAAGTGGTAAAAATCTGTAAAAGCAGTAAGGCGCCTTTCTATTCTAGGATTGGATAAGATCAACCAGAATCCTAGGAAATCTTATCCAGTATCTTCAGAAATGCACCCAGGTGAGTCTAGGATGATTTTGGTCCACACAATGAAGACTTGTGGTCCACACAATGTATAATTTAGCCAACTACATAGTTTAACACCTAGGAATTAATCAAAAATTATCAATAATGGTATCCTAAGGTATTAAATGACATGGATGGGTTTAAATAT
This sequence comes from Larix kaempferi, assembly GCA_027924585.1. Classification (NCBI taxonomy): domain Eukaryota; kingdom Viridiplantae; phylum Streptophyta; class Pinopsida; order Pinales; family Pinaceae; genus Larix; species Larix kaempferi. The sequence continues at coordinate 8,308,483 of BSBM01000318.1, read as the reverse complement.
TCCAACACCCCCACATAAGCCTGAATTTATGTGTTAAAAATCATAAATAAAATAGGGCCCAGCAACTAAGCATGGTCACCCTGTAACATACTACCTTGTCCATGAAACAAGGAAAAAAGGAAAACCTCATGGGAAAAACCTTCCCTCAAAAATAGAAATAATAAAATTGAAATATTTTTTATCAATCCTTCACTCCGCCACATGTTCAGCCATCCCAAGTAGTGATCTTATATAGCTGAAAGTATTCTTAGTAAAAGGTTTGGTGAAGATGTCTGTAGTTTTCTCACCTGTTGGGAAATACTGCAGATCAATGATCTAATCATGCACTAAAATCCTGATGTAGTGCATATGGATATCTATATGCTTGGTCCTTTGTCTCTGTACTGGATCACTTGAGACCCTTATAGCACTCTGATTGTCACAAAAGATGACTGTGGGAGTGATAAAGGAAATATCAAACTCTGAAAGAATACCCTGCAACCACACACACTGAGTAGCAGCATTCACTGCTCCTCTGTACTTGGCCTCTACTGAAGATAGTGCAATTGCACTATGTTTCTTACTGGACCTGCTCCAAGCATGAAAACAAATCCAGAATTTGATTTTCTGTCAAGTCTATCACCAGCCCAATCTGAGTCAGTAAAGCCAAGAAGATCTAGGCTAGAATATGCAACATAGTAAATCCCATCAGACTTGGTGCCTTGCAAATAATGCAAGATTATTTTTTCAGCCCTCCAATGAAGCTCATGTGGCTTCTCCATGTATCTTGAGGCCACACTAACTACATATGAAATATCGGGCCGAGTATGAGCCAAGTACAACAAGCTACCAACTAGCTGCCTATACAAAGTGTTGTCCACCAATGGTGTAGAATTTGCTTCTTCAAGTCCGACTCCTGAAAGGAAGGGAGTATTTGAAGGCTTGAAATAATCCATATTGAACTTCTTTATCAGTTCATATGCATATTTGGACTGAGATACCTTAGTTCCATTCTCAGTTTGAGAAATATCAAACCCCAAAAATTACTTAAGAATTCCCAAGTCAGTCACGGAAAAATATTGAAGCAAAGCAGTCTTTAATGAAGCTATTTGATTAGTAGCGCTACCTGTGATTAGTATTTCATCAAAATATAACACAATAATCATAATTGAGCCATCAATCAGCTTCATGTAAACATTTGGATCATATTTGCATCTAGCAAAAGATTGTGACAAGAGAAAGTTTTCCATTTTGGCATACCAAGACCTGGGGGCTTGCTTAAGCTCATATAAGGACTTCTTAAACCTACACACATAGTTAGGATCATATGTATAGCCTTATGTATGCTGCATATAAATCTCCTCCTCAATATTCCCATGGAGGAATGCACTCTTGACATCCATGTGATGCACTTCCCAGCACTTGGATGCAAAAATTGCCAGAACTAGTCTTATTGAATCCTTATGTGCCACTGGTGAAAAATTCTCATTGTAGTCAAGGCCATGGACTTGGGAGAAGTCCTTTTCCACCATCCTAGCCTTATATTTCACTACTACACCATCAGCTACAAATTTGGTTTTGAAGATCCACTTACACCTTACCAATTTTCTGCCTGGGGGGGAGCTTGACTAGCTCCCATGTCTCATTCTTTTGCAATGAATGAAACTCCTCATCCATGGAATCCTACCATATTGGGTCATGTGAGGATTCCTCATATGTATGAGGATCAGAATCCACCATCAAAAAACATCTCTCGGATAGGTAAGGATCATTCACATTGAGAGCATTCTCAAACTGTGATCTAGTCATCCTAGTATCCTAAGGATTTCCCACTAGTTCACCAGCTGCTTGAAGAGTCTTAGCAGCCCAATTTGGCATTGTTGGTGAATTAGGATCTGTAATAAAATGGTCGTCGTCATCAGAAATATCAGAATCAGAAAATTCAAAAGGAACTTCACTTACATCTTCAAGTGGTGGTGTGGAGGATTCTCCAATTTCAACACTCTGTGAGGGATCTTCTTTGAATTGAACACTCCTCTCAATGAAGGATTTTTTAGAGGGAATGCTCAAAAACTTGTAGCCCTTGGAGTCTTCTGAATATACAAAAAAAAGACATGGTTGTATTTGGGGATGCATAGCCCTCCTCTTCTCAAGTGGTATTCTAGCCCAAGCCTTGGAGCCAAAAACCTTGAAATGAGAAACATCAAGTTTGTGCCCATTCCAAGCTTCAAAAGGGGTGATTTATTTTAATGCTTTGTGAGGAACTTTGTTCTGTATGTAATATGTAGAATTTATTGCCTCATCCCAAAGTATTGGAGATAAAGACTTGGCCTCAAGCATGCATGTGGCCATCTCCTTCAGAGATCTGTTCCTCCTCTCAGCAACACCATTTTGTTGAGATGTGTAGGGAACAGTGTGTTGCATCTGTATGCTTGAAGAGACACAAAATTGCTGAAACTCAAATTTAATATATTCCCCACCATTATCAGATCTAAGGATCTTGATATGTATACTAGACTGGTTCTCAACTGAGACTTTGAAAATCTTGAACAAATTGAACACTTCAGACTTTAACTTGAGGAAATAGATCCAACAATATATGGAAAAGTCATCTATGAAGGTTAGGGTGTATTTGGAATGGCTCAAAGACTCATGGGGGAATGGACCTGATATGTCACTGTGAATAAGCTCCAAGGGTGCCGAGGTTCGCTCAGTTTTGTCTCTTTCGAACTTATGCTCTGGGTGCTTTCCTAGGATGCAGCTTTGACGAACACCTTTAGAAAACTTGATATTGGGCAGCCCTATGACCATTTATTTCTCATGGAGTTGGGAAATATATTTGTAGTTTAGGTGACCAAATATTTCATGCCATAATTTACTTGACTCATTGGCATGGGTAAGTAGAGCATAAAATGAGGGGAATGGCACAAAATGAGAGAATCTATAGATTTTTGAGCTATGGTCAGCAGAACCTAAGGAAACAATTCGGCTTGTTGACATTTCACAAATTTCAACATCATTAGGTGTGAAGATCACCTTTTTAGGAGATCTAGTGTGATTCATCTGGTGTACTGACAAAAGGTTAGTAGCAAGTCCTGGAACATACAACACATTAGTGAATGAGCCAAAATATAGATCAATGTTGCCTTTACCTTTGCTTGAAGTTTCATAATCATCACCCAACACAATGGTTGGACCACTAGAAGAATCAAGAGAGGAGAAGATCTCTCTTGTAGACACCATGTTCCTTGAAGCTCCAGAATCAATAATGAAATAGGTAGGCCTTGATGTGCTTTCCATCAGTGCATGCACTCTCTCCTTATCTTTAGAAACTTTTTTCTCCATCCTTCCTTCTTGCGCTCTCAGGAAGAGGAATATTTTCTTTCTCCAAGAGTTGAGCCATTTGATCAATGGTCTTCTTCATGCAGGATATTTCAGGATGAAATCCTCTATTGCAATAGGTGCACTTTGCCTTCTCATTATTCTTATTTGGATTCCTCTTGAAGTTTGAGGAGTATTCATGAAATTTTTGTTTGTCTTTCTTCTAATCAGTGGGTTTCTTGAAATTGCCCTTCTTCTTTCCTTTCAAACTCCTTGAATCTCCAGCAGCCAAGCAATGATATTTTGATGGATTTTTTATTTCTCCCATCAATACCAACTTGTCTTTTTCTTGTGTAAGAGATTCCATGAATTCTGAGACAGTGGGACTCTTCCATTTTCGAACTGCCTTCAATGGTCTTCTTCATGAAAAAGACCATTTGATCAATGGTCTTCTTCATGCAGGATATTTCAGGATGAAATCCTCTATTGCAATAGGTGCACTTTTCCTTCTCATTATTCTTATTTGGATTCCTCTTGAAGTTTGAGGAGTATTTATGAAATTTTTGTTTGTCTTTCTTCTAATCAGTGGGTTTCTTGAAATTGCCCTTCTTCTTTCCTTTCAAACTCCTTGAATCTCCAGCAGCCAAGCAATGATATTTTGATGGATTTTTTATTTCTCCCATCAATACCAACTTGTCTTTTTCTTGTGTAAGAGATTCCATGAATTCTGAGACAGTGGGACTCTTCCATTTTCGAACTGCCTTCCTTTTGGCATGGAAGGTCGAAACAAAGACTGAATAATCAAGGCCAAGATTGGAGAGGATGGCCAAGATTAATTGATCATATTTTTTATCAATTCCACATTGCTTCAATTGTAGAACAAGTGACTTGAAATTTTATAAAAATTCTTGGAGGCTCTCGAAATTATGTGGACTCAATGAAACAAGTTCATTATCCAGTTGGTGGCCTCTTAATTCATCTGTCTTGCCAAACAAATCTTGGGGCTTCTCCCAAACTTCATTTGGAGTGGTAAGACCATCTAGATGGAATAAAATATCCCTGGATGTGGTGAGACACAAGAGACCATAGGCTTCATCTCTTCTGTTGTACCACTTCGATTTCTCAATTGTTGAGGTTGGCTCAGTTTCAGGTGCCATAGTCACCCTATAGATGCCTTTGCTCCTCAACATGATATCCATCTGTGCTTTCCAATCAAAATAATTGAATGGAGTGAGGATGATCTGATGTGACTGATCCATGGCAGATCTGAAATAGCTTTTGGATTGGTTTGGGTGCACCCCAAGATGTTTAGTTGCACCCTCTGGGTGATTGAATGCGCCCCGTAGGTGACTGAATACGCCCTTCTTAAGACTGGTTGGATCCTACAAGATAATAAAGGATAAAAGAATGGATTGATAGCTCTGATACCATGTGAAATTTAGTTCACACCAAGATCTGATCAAGAAATATCAACTCTCACAAGTTATCTCACACAAATAGTCAAGAACACAGAAAAATAGTCAAGTATGATGCAAACAGAATTAATATCATGAATAACAATACATAATACAACCTTGGGAAAATAATAGGCTGCAAATATATAATATTACATCAGATATTCGAAGGCAAAAGGTTTCCATTCGAATCCTCACAAAAGCAGGCTTACTAAAAATATGCAAAACCCCCCTAGGTGGAAAGTGTGCTTTCCAAGTCATCTCTAAGGCTCACGAATTTTTGAATTAGTGATCATATGGTGATGTATGATGGAAAATCATGCTAAATACAGAATTTGGAAGGAAGAAACATCATGAAGGATGAGTTGGCCAAAAAACAGTTAAGACTAGTCAACTAGATTTCACCTTTCACCAAAAAGTGGTAAAAATCAGTAAAAAGCAATAAGGTGCCTTTCTATTCCAGGATTGGATAAGATCAGCTAGAATCCTAGGAAATCTTATCCAGAATCTTCATAAATGCGACCAGTTGAGTCTAGGATGCTTGTGGTCCACACAATGAAGACTTGTGGTCCACACAATGTATAATTTAGCCAACTACATAGTCTAACACCTAGGAATTAATAAAAAATGATCAATAAGGATATCCTAAGGTATTAAATGACATGGATGGGTTTAAATATTCCAACAAAGTGGTGGGTAGGAATCCTTCTTACATTCATTTAAAAAATTGCCTACTCCATTGATGAATACTTGTCTTACCACCTCTTTGTGTACCACATAATCTATTGTGTACCTTGGCATTAGTGACGGAGCTTTGGTATCCCCATACATCCTGATATACGTGCCTTCCAAGGCAAAGTAGAAATCTCCATATTCACAGATGACGGCCATTGCGGTGTCCAACAAGCAATTGGGTTCTTCATTAAATATTAGCCAATGTAGAGGAATTATGAAATCCTCACATATAAGCTTGTAGAAGCTTGCATACTTTTGTGCCCACATTATTTCGTAATCTAGATATAGTGGGGTCTCAGCCGGGATCCAGTAGCATCCCAACTTGTGGAATGGGTTTCTAATCAAGACACAGTCAATAAGGTAGGAAGACATATAGAACTCATTTTCTTCTGGGTCATCCCTCCTTGAGCTGTTGCTATCGTTGATTCCATACTCTCCGAGACTAATGTCCGCCCAGTTGAAGAAGGTACCATGGGATGCGATATGATACATGAGGGGAACCCACCTGAGTTTATAGATATTCCCATTCGCCCTGCCAAATATTTTGATCAACATTAAAGCTACGATTATGAATGGTGTATTCAAATTCTGAGTATCGTATTCCCCACTTGCCCTTTGCCTCAACTACTTTCCCGGAATCAACATTTTCTTATCATAATCAAAGTGATCTATGTTGACTCCCCTTATCTAGTCATCTATCATCATAAATTTAGGGGAAGGTAAATAGTATGATGCACTAGCATGGCTGGGTTGAAACGAAGCAAATCCTTCTCCATTCGCCCCAGCTATTATATGTGTTCCAACATCTATATGAGGTAGAATCCAGCCAATTACTTCTGAACATGGTAAAAGCTCTAGACGGGTGGCAACTTTATGAAGACCTGATCTTTTGATATTCTGACACACCATCATCTCTTCAATGTATGCATCTGGTATGTTTATATCTCGGATGAGGTTATATAGTTCACCCGACTTATATTCAGGGTGTAATATCTCAAGAAAATACTATTTTTATTTTACAGTTATTTGTCCTTACAAACTTATTTTATTGTTGATAGGTGTTGAGTTAAATGAACTCTGGAGTACCTAAGTGGTCATTTTGGGTGTTGAGAAAGTGAGCTCTGAATAGCACCAAAATTATTAAAAGATGTGAGCAAGTGAGCTCTGGAACATATGAATTATTGTAACTATTGTTGAGCATAAGCTCTGGAGCACTAAGACATTTGACTTAAGTGTTGAGCAAGTGGGATCTAGAGCACTATTAGTTGAGTAAGTGTTGAGCAGTAATGCTATGGAGCACTTAGACTCAAGATGATTAACTAATGTTGAGCTTAGAGCTCTGGAGCATCAGTAATCCATTGAATATTTATTTAATACTCAAACTATTATTATTATTTTATTATTTCTAACAAACTAGGATTGCCACTCAAAGAGGGATTGATCATGCAAGAGTTTAGAATGGTCAATAGCTGATAACTAAAGATCAAACTAGATGTTAGGTGAGTAAAAGTCTTATTTTAATAAATAAAGATAAAAAAAATTGTGAGAGTTAAAATAAATTGAATTATTAATTAAAGATAAAAAAAAATAACTATCAGTGTGTCTCACAAATAACTGAGTGAGTTAAGCCTAAATCCTAGCATCCTTTCGTCATAAAAAAAACTTATAAATAGCAGAGAGAGGAACTTTACAGGGGGCAATTTTTTTTCCAAGTTCACTGGAGGGTTCATCCCTGAATCTGAGTGCTCAAACACCAGATTGTATGATATTTGGTGTCCCCTAGAAAGAGGACTATGGGGAAAGTAAGGGAATATATTGATTATAAAAGATTCACACAAAGGGTTCGTAAACAGACCTTGTGACTACTCTGTTGTTAGTAAAGAAGATAGTGAATTTACCCTGGGCCTTCTAGTTCTTGTCATGCTCAGTTCAGCTCGAGGGTGAACTGTGGAACAAGCCAGGAATGGTTTGAGGTCTATGGTTGGGTGGAACATGGCAGTTACCAATTCAATCAGCTTGCAATAAAATACTGATAAGTATCTTCAATCTTTCATTACTATATCACGGAAGTTTTATGTTATAGATCAGCATTAATTCCTATTAGGTTATATTGTTCGTGTGATTTTTTGTATCATTTTTATACTTGTTAAAAATTGTTGAAAGATTGTTTTCCTTTGAGTTTAATGTTATCAGAATTATCGTTTCTTATTATTTATCATGCAATATTTATTGAGTGTTGAAATTAAAATATCCGATTTACTGATAAGATCATTGGCAGAAATATTAAGCCATGGTTATGGTTTATCTTTTGAGAAATAGTTCATTATTACATTATTAGGGTGAAAACTCTCATTATCGACCACGTAGAGAGAGAAATCCAAAATTAGGATTTCTGGGACAGAGCCCTAAACTCTTCTTGGTTATTAAATATATATTTATAAAGGATATACATTAAATAAATAGGATAAAACTTGTATACTATTAAACAGAGCTCTTGTATTAAAAACATAGGTCTTATATATATTAGAAAATAGGACTTATGTATTAAATAAACAGAACCTATATAACAATCCAGAAAACTCCTCTTTTTATCACCACAAATACCTATATTACCCCACATTATAAGTATAGTTTACAGATTCATAAACACACTGTCAATCATATAAATGAACAAGGTCTCAAAAAGTATAACTTATCCTATATAACCAAAACTCTCTTAATCTCTATAACTATCAAACATCATCCATATACGAAACATATTAGTTTACTATTGATAAACATTGATATTCTCGTCACCATCAAAGATTAAATACATTATGTCATAATCTATGTAAGGTAGAAAATAGAAGCAAGATCCCCCATCATTACTTTCATACATTGTGATCATTAAATAAAAAAGCATAATCGGTCTATCCATTACAATCGTTGTCACACACGCACAAAGCATGAAGTCGTTATTTAGCGCAGACTAGGACAGAATCCTACTACTACAGACACGCATAGGCAAGCCACCGGGGATCCATTCCCTTGAACAAAGGAAGTAAACCCTAGATAAAAATACTAGGGACACACAGTAAAACAATTAGATCAAGAGATAGAACCTCACCAGCGACTAAGTAAACTCTCTGAAATTAACTAGGGACATGCGCATCAGAATTAATATAGCAACGAATTCAGAATTGTAAACAAAAAGCAATGGAACCACAATAAATTCATTTTAAGTGAATTAGTTATAGACTATAAAAGAAACATGAAGAAACTCAAAATATAGCTAAAAATAAACATAGTATATAAAACCCTAGATAACAGTAAACTAATACCAAATCCAAAATTGATGCAATTTACTAAATCTACAGATAGTATCCAAATAGTAAATACACTGTGTATTAATTAGATTTCAGACCCAAAGCTTGGAAACCTTCACTATAAAGAACCATAAACGCCTAGCAAGATTAACATTAAAATACACACCCCAGAAAATTACCCTTTGTACAAAATTGCCACAGACAAGTCCCCAAATGGGAGACAATTACAAACTTAGGCAACAAATTATGCCTAGAAAAAGAGAAACTGATAGGCTCTCCAACATCTCCTTGTCTCTCTGAGTAGCGCATCCATTAGCCATACATTACATCAAGCTCACAAAACCAAGACACACATGAAACCCATCAACACAGACTACATAGGAAAACCCTCTATTGAATCTCATGAAGGGAAATGGTCTCCAATGGACCTAGGTCTTACCAGGTCCATTCGCCTCAGAGGCCTCTTCTTCCCAAATGATTCAAACTCCAGCAAGCAACCCCCAGGTAGCCAACAACATGAGACTCTTCCTAGCATGTAAATCCAAAATTGGATTTAGTAAATCTACTGGTGAAGCTTCTGCGAATTGAATGAAACTCAAAACTATAATGATGATGAACAGAACATACCTTTGTGTGCTTCCAACTTAAAAACGTTGACGCCCTTCTGTAGTGGTTGTGCACAGACCGAGAGCTACACTATGGTCATGTGCAGACATCCTCTGAAACAATGGAGTAGGAAGGAGCCTCTTCTCCTCACCTCCAAACGCCCAAACACCAAAATACATTCAACTGCGATTTCGCTTAGGGTAGGTTCGCATACACGAATGAGGGAGCACGTTTTCCAGCGTGGATGCCTCCCACAAGCCTGTCACATGGCTCTCATTTATTTTTGCAGCTGCCTCCACTAACATTTCAATCTTTTACCCATAGCTCCATAGTATGAGCCCTTGCAAATGAAATTTAGGCGCTTGAAGGTGAAATTTAGGTGTTTAGATATAAGTCTTAGGACTCATGTTGTCCATTACCTCAAGACCATTACCTTTTTACCTTGCTACTATAGGAGTTATCCTCTTAGCATGCAATTTCTCCAAGGTCACATGTAACAAAGGTAATTAACATGCATTAACTTACACAGAAGCTAAGTAATCCCAGGTACCATGTAACCCTTCATACCAACCACATAAATATAGCCATAATTCATCATAATTCAATTACAGTAAAAGCGCAGTAAATCATAGTTAAAAAGACACAAACATAGGGTTTGGAGCATGCACCAAGACCAGAGACCAAGCACAAACATTATAATAAAAGAGTGTAATAAAAATATGCGTATAAGGTTATCATATCATATCAACAAGTAAATATGCAAGCAAGCAAACCATACATGATCAAAAGATCAATGAAGTAACCATAACCAAAACCGAAATGAATAGGTTATCCATAGATTTTACTCAGTGTTGAAGTTAATTTTAAAGAAACCTTAGGTCTTGAATTTAATTAGACCCTATACAAAAAAAAAAAATTGCATTTTTAGGGACATTACAAGTGGTATCAGAGCCTAGATTCGAAAACTCGAGGCCTATGATCCTACACTACTTAAAAAACACTCCAAAATCACAATGAGAAAACTAATAAAAATTGTTTGCTTGCACATTTAATACTTCTTCAGGAAAAGACAAAAAACATGAATGCTACGAGAGAGGATAGTCAGCTTGGGAACCTGAACTCAATACCTCAGGAACAGGAACTAATAATAGAACTGAATGATAGTCTCGAAGCAGTCAAAACTTATGACTTACTAAAAACAGTATAGAGCCTACAAGAAGAATCATTTAGCTTCAAGGATGATAACTTGAATCAGAGACGGGAACAACATGAAGTAAATGAAGCATTATTGCAAACCTTAACCGGAAATAAAAATCGTAGGAAGACAACCCACTCAGCAAATAGAGCTAGGGAGAAACAACACTACAGAGAGAGGGACAGTAGCCCATAATTTAGGAAACATGAGGAGTCACCATAACACTCCAACTCATCCAACTCTTTTGACCATAAATACGAGCATTCTTCATATTCTTATGCATCATCCCCTTGCAAGAAGAAACACAAGAAAGAAGATAGCTTGTAGGGAGAGTTCAGGAAAATCAAGTCTCCAACTTATGAAGGAGACTTGGATTCAGGAGAGAAAACCAAAGAATGGTTGTTGGGAATGAACAAGTACTTTGAGGTACATAGATACTCTAGCTACATGAAGGCTCATTTGGCCATCTACAATCTGAATGGAAAGGCTTCCAGATGGTGGAAAGATTTGAAACACACTAAGAAGATAAAGAAAACATAACTCAGTTGGAGGACCTTTAGAAAATTATTCCAAGAAAAATATATGTCAGAAAGGTTTTTCGATAAGAAGATAAAGGAATTCCATGAGTTACAACTAAATTCCCTTACCATGGATGCATTAATCAATAGATTCCTAGAACTGCTACACTACGTACCCTATGTACGAGATGAGAAAGTAAAATACAGCAGTTCCTAGGGTGCCTTCCAATGTTCTACAGGGACAAAATTGAATTTGACGCACCCAAGACCTTAGAAGTGGCCTTATACAAATCTAGGCTCTATTATGAACACAACCAGCACAGAACTGAGAACATAAATAAGAAGAATGAAAGTATAAGGACTTCTTTCGACAACCAGAGGAGAGGATTCAAACCACCTCCCTATCGAAGACAGAATAACATTTTTCTAGCTAACAGAAGTTTCCCAAAATTCGGGACACAGTCAAACAATCCAGCATAGAGTGTTAATAAACCTATAGTGGATAGAGGGACTAGGACAGCCTCTATTCTAGGAAGATGTTGGGGGTGTCAAGGACCCCATTACTACAGGTATTTCCCAAATAAAGACACCAGAGTTCTAAATAATTTACAAGAAGAGGCAACAGTAGAAGACATGGCACGGACACCCAAGATATGTGCGTCCCTGGAGGGAAGACAAGCGGACCATCAATCCACTATGGTCAAAATAGAAGGTAAAATCTCAAACACACATGTTTCCATTTTGATTGATCCAGGGGCTTTTCGTATTTATGTTTCCCTTAAAATTGTTGAAAGTTGCAAATTAAACAAAGAGAAGAATATTAAACCATGGTAGTACAATTGGCCACGGGGACAAAAAGGAATATTTCTGAACTTGTTAAAAGTTTCCATCTTGACATGAACGGTTTTCAAACCGAGGAAAACTTAAACATTTTACCTTTAGGTGCATACGACCTATTGATAGGCATGGACTGGTTAGAACAACACCATGTCATGCTTGATTACCTAAACAAAACTTTCACATGCACGGATAAACAAGGAAACCAAAGAAAGGTATAGGGTATACCCAAGAAAGTTTCTATCCGGCAAATATCAGCCTTACAATTCAAGAAATGTGTAAGAAAAGGATGCAAACTGTATGTAGTCAACATTCATAACTTGGAAAACGAAAGAGAACATCAGATTGAATATTTTCCTGTCCTAGAAGAGTACAGAGATGTATTTCCAGAGGAAATACCAGGATTACCTCCAAATGGAGATCTGGATTTCTCCATAGAACTAGTACCCGGATCGGTACCAGTTTCAAAATCCCCTTATCGCATGAGTACCCATGAGTTAGTAGAACTTAAATTACAACTGCAAGAGCTGATAAATAAAGGGTACAGTCGACCTAGTGTATCCCCATGGGGAGCACCCATACTCTTTGTGAAAAAGAAGGATGGTATGATGCGGATGTGCATCGACTACCGGTAGCTGAACAAACTAACTATAAAGAACAGATACCCACACCCTAGGATAGATGACCTATTTGATCAAGTCGAAGGAGTGATAGTATTTTCCAAGATCGACTTACGGTCCGGATACCATCAAGTGAGGATCCGAGACAAAGATATAAACAAGACCACTTTTAGAACCCGGTATGGTCACTACGAGTTTTTGGTAATGCCCTTTGGGATAACTAATGCACCAGCAAACTTCATGTTCATGATGAATATAATTTTCAGCAAATACTTAGACAATTTTGTGCAGTGTACATGGACGATATACTCATATATTTTAAAGACGAAGAAGAATAAAAGAACATCTCAGGATTGTGCTACAAATCTTACGAGAACACCAACTATATGCCAAATTCACTAAGTGTGACTTTTACAGACCTCAAATACAGTATCGAGGCCATATCATTTCAGAGAAAGGTATTGTCGTAGATCCAGAGATGATCAAGGCTATCGAAGAATGGCCTACACCTACCTGTTTCACAGACATCAGAACATTCTTAGGATTGGTAGGTTACTATAGGAATTTCATTGAGAACTTCTCTAGGATTGCATGCCCTATGACATCCTTACAGAAAAAGGAAATCAAATTCTTATGGACATCCAAGTGTGAAGAGAGTTTTCAGAAATTAAAACAGTTATTAACAACTGCACCCATACTAAGGATTGCAGATCCTGATGGGGATTTTGTTGTTTGCACCGATGCAAGTAAAGAAGGACTCGGGGGAGTCCTTATGCAAAATGGCTTTGTGATCTGTTATGAATCATGGAAATTGAAAGAACACGAAAAAAATTATCCGACACATGACCTTGAGTTAGTTGCTATTATCCACACCTTGAAAATGTGGAGGAACTACCTCATGGGGAAGAAATTTCTCCTCAAAACTGACAACATGAGTCTGAAATACCTTTTTGATCAATCAGATTTAAATGCTAGGCAGTCTAGGTGGCTGTCCTTCCTCAGCGAGTACAATTTTGAACTAAATCACATCAAAGGAAAAGAGAATAAAATTGCAGATGCCTTAAGTCGCTGAATTCACCTAATTTATGAGATGACTGTAAGCCAAACAAGTTCTAATCTGCATGATAAAATCAGGACAACAAGTAAAAATGACCATTTCTATATTGAAATACTTCAGAAAATACAAGAAAACATATTGTTTATACAACAAAAAGATTATAAAATAGATGAGACAAGACTACAGTGGTCTAAGGACAGACTTTATGTCCCCGAAAGTGGAAATATCAGGTCTGATATATTAGACAAGTTCCACCAAAAACCTTAGTCTGGGCACCCGGGATACCAGAAAACGATCTCAGTTGTAAAGAAACATTTTTTTCTGGCCAAAATTAAAAGTTGATATAGCACTATTTATTGCCAAGTGTCAAGAATGTCAACTAGTTAAAGCAGAACACCAACACCCAATAGGGTTACTGAAACCCTTACCCATTCTGAAATGGAAGTGGGAGGTAATTAGCATGGATTTTATCACAGGTCTACCGAAAATCAAGAAGCATAATGACTCAATCATGGTTGTAGTAGATAAACTATATGAGGCTACACACTTTATTCTGGTAAAGTCTACCTACAAGGTTGTTAACATTCCATACATTTTCCTAAAAGAGATTTTTCGACTGCATGGGATACCTAAAACCATTATCTCATAAAGAGATACCAAGCTCACAAGTAACTTTTGGAGATCATTGTTTTCCGGATTGGAGACACAATTACAATTTAGCACCGCTTATCATCCACAGACATATGGACAAACAGAACATGTAAATCAGATACTATAATATATGCTTAGAATGTACGCAATGAATAATCCTAACCAATGGGAAGAATATTTACATCTTGCAGAATTTGCATACAACAATGCTTATCAGACCTCAACCAAAATGATCCCATTCAAAATGCTCTACGGCAGAAAATGTAGAACACCGGTAACTTGGGACAGCCCAGTGGATCGGCTCATGTTGGGGCTGGATCTCTTAAAATATCTGGAGCAAGTGGTTGTAAAAGTACAACCGAATCTGAAAGAAGCACAAGACCGATAGAAAATTTATGCGGACAAAAAAAGAAAAGACAAAGAGTATCAAATTGAAGAACATGTTTACTTAAAAGTAAAAGCTAAGAGAAGCTCATTAAGATTGGGAAAATGCGGGAAACTAGCTCCCAGGTTTTGCAGGCCATTTGAAATATTGGCCAAGAGAGGGCCAGTGGCCTGTGAACTAGTGCTTCCTGCGCAGGTAAAGGTTCACAATGTTTTTCATGCATCATTACTTAAGAAATATGTTTATGATACTAAACATGTAATTGATTGGTCATTGTTACATGTAGAACCGGAAGGGGAGTTTGTACCAGAACCCCTTCATATATTGGACAAGAGAGAGGTATCACTCAGAAAGTGAACCATTGTCCAGTTGAAAGTGAAATGGAATCATTTCGATCCTGAAGAGGCCATATGGGATAATGAAACCACAATGAAAGAGGGATACCCCTCCGTATTTCACAGTTTCAGTTCAAGTCCCTAACACCAGGACGGTGTTGTTCTAAGCGGGGAGGGATGTAATATCCCAAGAAAATACTATTTTATTTTACAGTTTTTGTCCTTACAAACTTATTTTATTGTTGACAGGTGTTGAGTTAAATGAACTCTGGAGTACCTAAGTGGTCATTTTGGGTGTTGAGCAAGTGAGCTCTGAATAGCACCAAAATTATTAAAAGATGTGAGCAAGTGAGATCTGGAACATCTTAATTATTTTAACTAGTGTTGAGCATAAGCTCTGGAGAACTAAGACAGTTGACTTAATAGTGTTGAGCAAGTGGGATCGGGAGCACTATTAGTTGAGTAAGTGTTGAGCAGTAATGCTCTGGAGCACTTAGACTCAGGATGATTAACTGATTTTGGGCTGAGATCTCTGGAGCATGAGTAATCCATTGAATATTTATTTAATACTCAAACTATTATTATTATTTTATTCTTTCTAACTGACTGGGAATGCCACTCAAAGAGGGACTGAGCATGCAAGAGTTTAGAATGGTCAATAGATGATAACTAAAGATCAAACTAGATGTTAGGTGAGTAAAAGTATTATTTTAATAAATAAAGATAAAAATAAATTGTGAGAGTTGAAATAAACTGAATTATTAATTAAAGAAACCTTAGGTCTTGCATTAAATTAGACCCTATACAAAAAAAAAAAAAATCGCATTTTGAGGGACATTACACAAGGACGCTCCCGATCACCGCTCTGGTATCCTCATACACGGTTTCCATTAGGGTTTCTGGAACAACTTCAATGTCAGAATCTGATTCTGCTACCTTGGGCTTACACTTGGAAGCTCTTCTTTGCATCTCTGAGTACTGAGGTGAACAGAAATTTAATGCATAGAAATCAATTGTAAATGTAACAATTCCAAGCAAAAATGATAATGAGCATAGTTTCTGAAAATAAATTGCGTATGCATGATTTGTCATGATTGTTTACAAAAAGAACCAAAACAAGAGATTCGTACTTCCATGACGTCAAGTGTGTTTGTTTCTTCTCATGAGTTAACTCACTTAGGCATGATTTACCGATCAAAGGGACTTGTCACTGGTTAGTAAAAAACTTTCAGTTTGGCGAGAAACGAATGAATCTACAAAAGCAGCAATCTGCTTAGAGCGAAAATGGCTTGAAACAATAACGGTTAATCAATGTATCTAAATGTATCCGCGAAAAAGAGAAGTATAAGGAAGTGTTTATGCAACGAAAGTAATATGGTGAAAATCTAATGAACCTTGTGGTAAATTAGTTACAGCAATGTATATCTATCCATCTACAGATATGTACTTTATTGGTTACATTATACCAGATTCCCTAAAAAGACAAATTATTTTCCAAAAGTATAACCCTTGTCTATGTAAGGTGAGCAAAAGAACACATGTAATTTTCCTGTTATTACAGGTATGTACCTAGCCCTGACTGCTTAATCCGCAAAAACCCCTTCTTTTAGTCGAGTGGCTATGTTCTTTATTAACAACTGATTTACCCTATGCTACTCAGGGTTAGATTCCCTCCCTGACTTGAAAGATTTACTTTCAAAGATACGTTGACGTTGAAACTAGGGTATGCTATGAGCATGGAGATCAGCCTGCCAATGGTCGGTCGGCCTTCACTCGCTCGAATAACCATTGGTGGCAAGCCCCTTTCTACTCTCAATATATATATATGGCGGAGGCTTAATGTCGTTTTCAAAACTAGGGTAAAAGAATAAAATCATAGAATACAGCATAAAAGGGGACACCTTCATAACCTGTACTAAGGAAAGGAAGACACCTACCTAACAGTGTGCGAGTTGTCGAAATAGGTTCTCAAATGGGATTACATGTGCTTTTCCTGTCGTCCAGTGAGTGCTCCAAATGTCGCTACAAACAATGTGGAGGTCACGAAATTGACACCTTTATATATATACCAAATAAAACCCTAGCATTAAATGCACTAAAAGGGGTCAAATTACACCTTCGGATCACTTCTTAAAATACGTTGTAAATGTTTCGTACCATGTTTTAAATTTACACCGATAAAGTGTTTGGGCTTGTTTTGGAGCCATTCTTCTTTTGTCGCCGATATGTTTCGACACATTTCATCATTTGTCACCGAAATTGTTCGGCAAGAAAACCCTTTTATGTCAATTCTGTTTCGCAAACCAGTTCCTTTGGCACCGATATGTTTCGGATGCACTTTTCATTTGGTTCCGAAGAAAGATTTTGGGCAAAACCTCTTTGGTGCAAGTTTTCATTTCCTTCGATCAATTCCAGACTCGACCATGAAGATGGTTTCGGCACAAAATACACTTATGCTCTAAAATGTGTAAATACAGGAAATGCAGGAATGCGGAAAGTTGGAAAATTATTTTCGAAAAAAAAACAATTTCATCCCCACATAATTCGCAATGTGATGCGGAAATGCGGGAATGCGGAAATGCGGGAAATGCGGGAATGCGGAAATGCGGGAAATGCGGGGATGTGGAAATGCGGGAATACGAGAACAATTTTAGAAAGTCGTAAATGTAGAAATGCAATCCACAATTGGAATCCGCTAAATTAAAACCCTTCTAACAGTGTCATCGCAACTTCACATTGTCCTCCGACCATTTCAGCGAAACATCTCATTCTGCTCCAAAACACAATTTCTTCAACCAAACCTAAGTGTTTCGGCATCCAAATCGCAACTGCTCCGACCGTTTCGGCGGAGAATCAGATTTTGCTCCAACCATTTCGGCAAAGAAATGAAACTCTCATGATCCAGAAAAATGTTTTCAAGAAAAATCTAAGTGTCAAAAAGTAAGAAGACCAAAGATGAAACAATTTTTTAGTAAAATCAAAAATAATGGAGGGGCCCTACAATTTTATATATAAAAAAATTGGGGATCAGGTTGTAGCTGCAACACCTTGCCAAGCAATATTGTACAATATCATAACTTTGTCATACAAAGCACTTACCTCAACACATGAGGCTTCTTCATTCTTGAATCCAACTCAAGATTCTTCTCCAAGTTTCTTGAGTCCAACTCAAGCTCCTATAAGGCACTACCTCGACACACAAGACTCAATCTTGACACACAAAATTGACTTGGAGAATGACTCACGATGTTGTAACTTTAACACTCCCTCTCAACAACGGAGGCTTTCTCTTCCATGCCAAGCTTGTCTCGAAAGTACCTATACACCATCACGGACAGAGGCTTAGTCAACATATCTGCAATCTGCTCACCAATAGCAATGTACTGAAGTATAACGGCATCTCTCTTGACCAGGTCTCTGATGTAGTTATACTTCATCTCAATGTGTTTCAATCTATCATGAAACACAAGGTTTTCTTAGAGCCTAATGAAGCTCTGATTGTTAGAGCGAATGATTGTAGTCTCAAGCTTCTAACTGAACAACCCAGCAAGTAGCTTCATAAGCCACATAGCTTCTCGGCAGGTGGTACTAGCTGCAATATAATTTGCTTCTATAGTACTCTAAACTATGGATCCATGCTTCCTGTTGGACCAAGAGATCATAGTTGATCCCAAGCTAAAACAAAATCCGGATGTACTCTTTCAGTCCACAATACTACCACCCATTCGGAGTCGGCATATCCAAGTAACATTACTCCACCACTGGAAGCATATATGAGTCCATAAGCAATAGTACCTCGACATCAGAGTAAATTTGAGGTCTAAGGTGGGCCTCCTAAGGAAAATAATAAAATAATAGTTAAAATAATAACATAATATTTATTAATTTTGGAGGAAGAAAGAAAAAAAACTACTTTTTTATTCATATTTTCAACATATATCCCTGTGTTTTTACTCAAATTTCGAGCGAGAGCACTCGTTGGATGAGGAATTAAATTCCACATCCAACGAGTACCCACACTGCATACTTTTGACAGGCCCTGCTGCCCCAAAAACAAGAAATACCTGGAAAAAAAAAGGTGATGACGATTGATGTCATCATCACGTTTTTTAGGTATTTATTGTTTTTGGGGAAGCGGGGTCCATCAAAAGTATGTAGAGTAGGTACACATTGGATGCAAAATTCAATTCTGCATCCAACGAGTGATTCCGCTCGAAATTTGAGTAAAAATACTGGGAGATGTGTTGAAAATACGAACAAAAAAAGTAGTTTTTTTTATGAGAAATATTTCAAGTCAACCATTATGGTTGACTCATTTTATTGAAATTCTATTGGTTCTTGAATTCCAACTCATCAAGAAATTATGGTTGGCTCATTTTCTTATGAGGCCCATTTTAGACCCCAAATTTCCTCTAATGAGGTATCTAAGCACATGCTTGGCAGCAACCCAATGTATATGTCTTGGCTCAGACATGAACTGACTCAAGATACTCATTGCATAACATATTTCTAGTATCCTATGTATCAAATACATCAAGGAATCAATGACTTGTCTATACATGGTAGGATCCACTAGATCTGATCTGGAATCTAACTCATGTAGCTTCTTTAGATTAGAAATCATTGGAGTATACATGGACTTACAGACCATCATACCAAATATTCGCAATACATCAACTATGTACTTTCCTTGAGAAAGAAATATATCATCTTTCCTTTACCAAAATTCTAGACCAAGAAAATAGTGCATAAGACCCAAGTCTTTCATTTCGAACTCAAAAGTGATCTCCCTCTTGCATTAATCTATCTGATGCTCCTCTCCAGTAAGAAACAAGTCATCAACATAGAGAACCAAGATAAATGGTTGGTTCTTCACAACCTTGAAGTATAGGTTGGGGTCAGCTTCGCTTTTGGAGAATCCCAAGCTTAGAAGATAGTCATCAATCCTTGAATACCAATCCCTTGGGGCCTCCTTAATCCCATACAATACTTTCTTAAGTTTGCATACATGGAACTCATTCCCATGAATTACAAACCCCTCAGATTGTTGTATGTGAACCTCTTCCTCAACCTCACCATTGAGGAAGGAAGTCTTCACATCCATCTGGTGAAGTTTCCAACCCAAAACTAAAGCAAGGGAAATTATGGTTCGGATAGAAGTGTACCTGGCCACAGGAGCGAATGTCTTATTATAATATATTCCTTCTTTCTATAAGAAACCACAGGCCACAAATATCGCTTTATACTTTTCAATACTTTTACCAATTGCATGCTTGATTTTATAAAGCCACTTGGAAGTTACTATTGACTTCTTGTAAGGTTTAGGAACCACTTCCCACACATCATTTTTCACGATAGATTTGTATTCTTCTACCGTGGCATATTTCCATACTTATTGCTTTGAGACTTCACCATAGGTAGAGGGTTTTGAATCACTGATGTGACTCATCTATGCTACATATCCTGAAAATATTTCAGGTCTCTTTAGCTCTCTGGATGATCCTAGAGGTTCTCTATGCTTTTATGCCTCTTACAGAATGTCTCGACACCATGCATATTTCCTCTTAGTAGGAGGTTCATCAAGAGATCTTTCTATCATATCCTCTGGATCTTCATGATCAAGTGGAACTATGGACTCACCTGGCTTCTCCCTCTCACCATCTGAAAGGGGAGAATCAAAAATTGGATCCTCCATCATAGTAGTAGCATGCTCCTCCATATTTGAATCACACTGAAGTTCTTTGAAGCGCTTGAAGGCAGCCTCTTCATGAAATGTTACATCTCTATTGACTTCAATGTTTCTTTGTCCTGCAACATAGATTATGTAGTATTTGGAGGATTCACCATATCCAACAAATGTTCCTTTCTTTCCAGATGGATCCATCTTTTTCCTCTTCTCTTTTGGTATGTGAATGAAAACAAGAAAATCGAAAAATATTCAAGTGTCCAATATCTAGTTTTTACTAGTGAAAACCTTTTCAGGAGTCTTTTCTCCCAAGATAGCATGAGGGATTATGTTCTGAATATAAACAGCAATGTTGAATGCTTATGCCGATAAGGATGTGGACAAATCTTGATCACACGTAATGTCTTTTGTAGCCTCGCATATTGTTATGTTCTTTCTTTCAGCAACCCCATTTTGCTGGGGGTTGTAGGGTACAATCAACTATCATTTTATTTATGCATCTCGACAGAAATCATTGAATTCATGGGACTTAAAATCTCCGCCAATAAATCTCAAAGCACGAATGTGCTTCCCAGTCTTATTCTCAACCAATGCTCTAAACTCTTGAAACTTGTTGAAAGTTTCACTCTTTGCTTTCAGAAAATAAAACCATGACTTGTGAGAGAAGTTATCTATAAAAGTCACATAATACAAATAACCACTCAAGGAGGGTGCAGACGTAGGACCACATAGATCGGAATGAATCAATTCAAGGATCCCCTTGGATATTTTGGTACTACTTGGAAAACTCTCTTAGTGTTCTTTCCAAGAGCGCAACCTCTACAAACACTATCAAAATCAGATTTGAACATGGGCATACTTTCACCATCTTTTGTTGTCACGTCCCCATTTTGACCCCCCTTTGTAAATGATGTAAATACTGATATTTAATCATGGTGAGGAGCTCAAGGCCAAGGCCCCACCATTGATTTAGCGTTTATGTATCGGCAATTAAACTAGATGCTTATGACTCTTGTGCTAGATGGGCACAATGTAAATGAGACATCATGTAAATATGAATTTTAATGAAAAATACCCACAACTAGTTATGCAATGCAACAAAGAGATGGGGCATGATTCTACAAGGGAAAGGGAGGGAAATTATTTAAACCCTTGAACCAATGGTGTTAATCCATGTGTCAATGGGGAAACCCATAAACCACCAACTACCCATTTTGTCTCATGCACCCAATCATTTAATTTTTCCAAAGATTGGTTGGGGCAGTTATTGCCTTGGAAATGAAGAAGTAGGGCAGCCAATTTTGTGCATGGGAAAGCCATCAACCTGGAAATTCGTGTTTTTGCTTGTTGGGCAAGGAAACACCCACGAAATGGTGCCCAAAGCCATTCTGAATGGGCAGTCTTCCCTCATTCACGCGGATAGAGAAGGCTGGGAGTTACAATCACGTTTTTGGAGCAAAAACGCAGGGTTCTCCCTGCCCAAAAACCCGTTTTTGGTTTTGGATAGTAGCTGGGAAGGAGGGGCTGCGATTTGGGACTATAGGGAGTTCATTTTGTCCCCGATTTGCCATGGGCGTTTTCCCTAAAAACGTTTTCTGCTACCTGGGGTTTTCTCCAAACCTCCATTGCTCATTTTTAACCTTCCCACGTTTTTCTAAAGCCTAGGGGATCATTTTCATGCCTGTCCCTGTACAAGCGATTTTCATTATGCCCATAATTGTGTTCTGCTGCTATGTGCATCCTCATTTTTGGTTTGAGCCTGTGAGCTGAAGTGTTGGAGTGGTAGTGGACAGAAGTGGCTTGATAAACCTAGTGGGGGAGACAACCTCTCAAGAAGATCAAGAGGGCTTTGGTTACTCTTCTATGCATACCCTGAGAGCACTAGATAGGGAAGGTATGGCTTGAGGGACTGTACAGCAGTGAAAAGAATACTTACTTGAGCTGGGTGTGTAGGTATTGTGGGTGCCAAGCTAGATAGATCTTGCAAGGTTATCCCTGGCTCTGTGTTGGAGCTCACTAGCTTAGCAATTCTTCCCTCCCATGTCCTAGCAGCCTGATAAACCCAATTGCAGATTGGCTTGGCTCATCTTGGTGTATGCTTGGCTATGTGTGAGTCTGTTGTTCCCTGATTCCTTGTAGAGATCATGCCCAGCTCGGGGGGTGGCAGTGGTGCTGAGAGATTGAGGAGCACACTGGCCTACGGTTGGGTGGAACGTTGCAGTTGCATAGCCAGTTGCGTGGGACTACTTTCGTATAAGATAAGTATCATCTTGTGTTAAATTGCAATTACCATTTGATGAATATTATGAATGTGTGAAGATTGTGTAATTCATAAATAATTTCCGCTGTGATTTCTGATAATTATGCATCTTCATATCTCTATTTTAAAATCTGAATGATTGTTTGAATGTTTCTGTATAATGTATGGGGCTGGATGCCCAGTTTAACCTCACGATCCTCTCCATCTAGCTGGTAGAATGGGAGGGGACGTGACAGAATGGTATCAGAGCTGCGTTGCAGCATTGGGCCTCTATGGGCCAAATCTGATAGCAATTACAAGGGAAGATTTTAAATTTTCCTAAGTCTGTTTTTGAAAAAAAATTGGTTTAAGTCCGTTTTTGAAAATTTTTGGTTTAAGACTGTTTCGGAGAGAATTCCCGAATGCCTTCCGCAACTGTGGAAGCATTCGGCAAATCGTTCCGAAATTTCGGAAGCGTTCCGAGAATTTTTCCAAAAATTTGCGAAGGGAAGTTTTTCGGAAGGAATTCTCTTCCGAAATTGCGGAAGGATTTCTCTTCCGAAATTTGCGGAAGGAATTCTCTTCCGAAATTGCGGAAGAATTCCACGAGTCATTCCGCAATGCGGAAGAGTTCGGCGAGCCGTTCCGAAGTTGCGGAAGACTTCGGCGAATCGTTCCGCAACTGCGGAAGACTTCGCCGAATCGTTCCGCAACTGCGGAACACTTCGGCGAATCGTTCCGCAATTGCGGAAGCATTCCGCAAGTCTTTCCGCAAAAGCATTTCGCAAAAATTGCCCGAAACCGGGGAAGCATTCCGTGCAACGGCGGAAGCCTTTGCCGAATGGCTCCGCAATTGCGGGAGCATTCGCTGAATGGCTCCGCAATTGCGGGAGCATTCGCCGAATGGCTCCGCAACTGCGGAAGCCTTCGCCGAATGGCTCCGCAACTGCGGAAGCCTTCGTCGAATGGCTCCGCAACTGCGGGAGCCTTCGCCGAATGGCCCCGCCATTGCGGAAGGCTTCAGCCAACCTCCCCGCAGTTGCGGGAGCATTCAGTGAAGCGTCCCGCAACGGAGCAAGCCGTGAACCGCCCGTTGCGGAAGCTTTCAGCCAATCACCCCGCCCATTGCGGAAGCTTTCAGCCAATCACCCCGCCCATTGCGGAAGCTTTCAGCCAATCACCTCGCCCATTGTGGCAGCATTCAGCCAACCTCCCCGCAGTTGCGGGAGCAGTCTGCGAACCGCCGTTGTGGCGTGATTCGTAAAAAAAAAACTGAGGGCGCTGCCCTCGACCCTTGACCCCCTTTTTCTTTTTCCCCCTCATATGTCATTGTTGTGATTTGACAAATGGTCAATATAACATTCTTTCCACGTGCATGAAGTAATTGTGAATTTTAAGAATATAATGCAGCTATCAATTGTGCTGATGAACACATTTCAGAGAGTCACAATTACAGCAGGGTAGCACTCTAGATAGTACAGTTGGGAAGTTTGAATCTTGGTTGGGTCAAGAAATCAATATCATGGAGGATGCACAGGATCCCTATGAACCTGAGACAGATGCCATGGGGGAGAACATACAGGTTGAGAATGCTGAGACAGAATCTAATGGGAGAAGAAATCAAGAGACCCCACCAGATGTTGCAGCCACCATGAGAAGCCTAAGGGTGGAGTTGCAAAGCTGTAGGGAAGATAATGAAAGGATGATTAAAGCTCAAGAAGAACAAAATCAGCTGAATGCAGCCATGCTACAGAGTTTAACAGACATCCAAAGGCAAATAAACTCTGGGCATCAGATATCAAATCCAGAAAAGGGTGGGAGTAGCTCTAGAAGGAATTCCCGTAAGAGGGCCAGTAGCCCAAGAAGAGTTTCTACAGATAGGACATATACTCCAGAAATATCTTCTAATGAATCATCTGACTCTGAAGAATCCATTGAGGGATCAAGTTCTTCATCTCACAGGAGAAAGAGGAAGAAGCACTACAAGAACAATTCACATGGGGAATTTAAGAAGGCAAAACCTCCTACATTTGACGGAGAGGTAAAATCTGGTCAAGAAGCTGAAGCTTGGCTTCTTGGGATGAGAAAATATTTCCAAGTCCAAGACTACTTGGGAAATATGAAGGCAAGGGTAG
This sequence comes from Larix kaempferi, assembly GCA_027924585.1. Taxonomy (NCBI): domain Eukaryota; kingdom Viridiplantae; phylum Streptophyta; class Pinopsida; order Pinales; family Pinaceae; genus Larix; species Larix kaempferi. The sequence goes on along the minus strand of BSBM01000318.1, from coordinate 8,283,425 downwards.
CCATCTTCAACTTGAATGGAAGAGCATCTATATGGTGGGAACACACCAGGCAAGTGAGGAAGATCAACGAAAGGAATATCGTTTGGAAGCAGTTCAAGAAATACTTCAAACAAAAGTACCTCTCTGATAGGTACTATGATGATAAGATCAAAGAGTTCCATGAGCTGAGATTGGGACAATCGACCATGGAAGAATATGCAAACAAGTTCTTGGAGCTGCTGAGGTATGTCAGGTACATTCGAGATGATAAGGTGAAAATTCAGCGTTTCTTAAGTGGACTGCCCCAGTCGTATAAAGATAGAATTGAGTTTGATGAACCTCGAACTCTAGAGGAGGCCATAAGAAAGGCCAAGTATTGCTTCGATCAAAATAGAAGCAAACTAGAATTCCATAGGGCATGGAAGGATAAGAAAAATGAGAAGTTTGATCAAAGGAAGAAGGGGTTCAAGCCTCCTCAATTCCGGAATCAGCAAAGGCAGCCATCACAGGTTGTGACTAAGCCAACTAGGATGATGGGAGACAAGCCAAGAGATCCAAAGGAGCCAAGAGAACCACTTCAATGTTGGGGTTGTGGAGGAGACCACATGCTTAAGGAACTGTCCACATCGGAATGGGAATTCAAATCAAGTTCACAACATCCAAGGAGCAGGAACTGTGGGTCAAGTGGCGAGAGCAATCCCTAGAATCTATGCCGCAGTAGAATACCGCTAGGCAGATCATCAATCAACTGTGGTTGAAGTTGAAGGTAAGATTGTTAAGCAAACTGTTTCTATTTTGATTGACCCTGGATCCACTCACAGTTATGTCACTCCTAGAATTGTTGAGATTTGTGCTTTCAAGAAATTAAAGCATAGTAAATCATGGTTAGTTCAACTAGCCACTGGAACCAAGAGAAAAGTTAGTGAGATAGTACAGAAATGTCCATTAGAGATGGATGGGCTATTCACTTATGCAGATCTGAATATTTTGCCACTTGGTTCCTATGATATTCTCATTGGAATGGATTGGTTAGAAGCGCACAGGGTTAAACTTGACTGCTACAACAAGACGTTTGAATGCATGGACGAAGAAGGAAACCCGAGGTTTGTAAAAGGCATTCCAAAGATAACTTTTGTTAGACAGGTTTCAGCCATGCAGCTGAAGAAGTTCTGTAGGAAGGGATGTCAACTGTATGCAGCTCACGTTTTAGAGGCGGCAGAGAATGAAACTCTTAGATTGGAGGACTATCATGTATTGAAGAATTCAGGGATGTTTTTCCTGATGAGATTCCAGGACTTCCTCCAAAGAGAGACATTAACTTTGCAATTGAACTTGTACCAGGAGCGGCACCAGTGTCTAAGACACCCTACAGGATGAGTACACCGGAATTGCTAGAATTGAAAATGCAATTACAAGAGTTGCTGGAAAATAAATATATTAGGCCAAGTGTATCCCCATGGGGAGCGCCCGTTCTATTTGTGAAAAAGAAAGATGGAACACTCAGGTTATGTATCGACTACAGGCAGTTGAACAAAGTCACTGTGAAGAACAAATATCCATTGCCCCGAATTGATGACCTTTTTGATCAAATGAGAGGAGCAAAGGTATTTTCAAAGATTGACTTGAGGTCTGGTTACCATCAGGTAAGAATAAAAGAAGAAGATATTCATAAGACAGCCTTTAGAATGAGGTATGGACACTATGAGTTTGTAAGGGTACCATTCGGTCTCACAAATGCACCAGCTACATTCATGTGTCTCATGAATAATGTTTTTAGCAAGTATTTGGACAAGTTTGTTCTTGTATTCCTAGACGACATTCTCATCTATTATAAGAATGAAGAAGAACATGAAGAACATTTGAGAATGACAATGCAATTACTAAGGGAGCATAAGCTGTATGCAAAATTGAGCAAATGTGACTTTTATAAAGATAGAATTCATTATTTGGGTCACATCATCTCCGACGAAGGTATATCTGTAGACCCTGAGAAGATTGAAGCCATTATGAATTGGCCAACTCCAAGGAATGTGACTGATGTGAGATCTTTTATGGGCCTCGCTGGTTACTACAGGAGGTTTATCGAGGGATTCTCCAAGGTTGCAAACCCGATCACTTCTTTGCAAAAGAAGGGGATAAAGTTTGAATGGTCACCAAGATGTGAGGAAAGTTTTCAACGGTTGAAGAATCTTCTTACAAGTGCACCAATTTTGAAGATTGCAGACCCAGAAAAAGACTTTGTGGTGTGTACCAATGCATGCAATCAAGGACTTGGAGGAGTTCTTATGCAAGACAACCACGTGATATGCTATGAGTCAAGAAAGTTGAAGGAGCATGAGAAGAACTACGCTACTCATGATATAGAACTTGCAGCCATAGTACATGCTTTAAAGATGTGGAGGCACTACTTAATGGGAAGAAAATTTGAGTTAAGGACAGACCATTGTGGACTGAAATACTTGTTGGATCAGCCAATGTTAAATGCTAGGCAAGCTAGATGGTTGGAATTTTTGTGTGAATTTGATTTTAAAATCAAACACATAAAGGGGAAAAAAAACAAGGTGGCTGATGCACTCAGCAGGAAGGTACATGAAATGTATGTGGCAGCGCTTAGTACTTGCCAACCAGATTTGAAGCAGCAGATTGTTAACCATATGGTTGAGGATGAAGTGTATGAGCAGATAAAGGACAAATTACAGCAGCAAGACCTTGGCAAGAAGAATGAAGGCTATCACTTGGAAGAAGGTGGACTTCTTACTTATAAGAATAGAGTCTATATTCCAAATGCGGCAGATTTAAGGAGAATGGTTATGGATGAGATCCATAAAGCTCCATACTCTGGTCACCCAGGATATCAGAAAACAATTGCTACAGCAAGAAAATATTATTTATGGCCAGGCATGAAGAAGGATGTCACTGAATACATCTCTAAGTGCATGGAATGTCAGCAGGTGAAGGTTGAACACCAACATCCAGCAGGTTTATTGCACCCAGTGCCGATCTCAGAATGGAAATGGGAAATAATTTCCATGGATTTTATTACAGGATTGCCAATGACCAAGAGACAACATGATTCCATCATGGTTGTGGTGGACAAGTTAACAAAGGCAGCACATTTTATACCGGTTAAGTCCACACATAAAGCCGATGCCATTGCAGATATTTTCATGAAGGAAATTTTCAAATTACATGGGTTGCCTAAGGCAATAATTTCTGACAGGGATACCAAGTTCACTTCCAATTTTTGGAAAGCTCTCTTTGCAGATTTGGGTACACAGTTGAACTTTAGCACCGCGTACCATCCTCAAACAGACGGGCAAACAGAAAGAGTAAATCAGGTGCTTGAAGACATGCTCTGCATGTATGTGATGGACAAGCCATCCAAGTGGGAGGATTATCTACACCTGGTAGAGTTTGCATATAATAATGGGCAACAAGAATCATTGGGAATGAGTCCATATGAGGCTTTGTACGGAAGAAGGTGTAGGACACCAGTGACTTGGGACAATCCAGTGAACAGAATTGTACTTGGACCAGAATTGCTTAAGGAAATGGAACAAGAGGTTGCAAAGATCCGGCAAAATTTAAAAGCAGCCCAGGATAGACACAAAAGCTATGCAGATAAACACAGAATGCATAGGGAATTCACTGTTGGGGATCATGTGTATCTTAGAGTAAGATCAAGGAAGAGTTCCTTGAAGCTTGGGAGCTGTGCCAAGCTATCACCTAGATATTGTGGGCCATTTGAAGTGCTTGAAAGAATAGGGCCAGTTGCATATAGACTTGCCTTGCCTACTAACACTAAAGCTCATAATGTTTTTCATGTCTCTTTGCTTAAGAAATATGTACATGATCCTAACCATGTGATTAATTAGGATGTGATCCAGGTGGAACCCGAGGGAGAATTCCAAACCGATCCATTGCGCATCCTAGACAAGAAAGTAACATTTCTCCGGAACCGAGCCATCGGACAGGTAAAGGTGCAATGGAAGCACTACGGTCCCGATGAGGCTACATGGGAGCTGGAGGATGCCATGAGGATGGCATATCCATTTTTGTTCAATTTTGATGAGCACTGAGGACAGTGCTAATGTAAGGGGAGGGGTATGTCACGTCCCCATTTTGACCCCCCTTTGTAAATGATGTAAATACTGATATTTAATCATGGTGAGGAGCTCAAGGCCAAGGCCCCACCATTGATTTAGCGTTTATGTATCGGCAATTAAACTAGATGCTTATGACTCTTGTGCTAGATGGGCACAATGTAAATGAGACATCATGTAAATATGAATTTTAATGAAAAATACCCACAACTAGTTATGCAATACAACAAAGAGATGGGGCATGATTCTACAAGGGAAAGGGAGGGAAATTATTTAAACTCTTGAGCCAATGGTGTTAATCCATGTGTCAATGGGGAAACCCATAAACCACCAACTACCCATTTTGTCTCATGCACCCAATCATTTAATTTTTCCAAAGATTGGTTGGGGCAGTTATTGCCTTGGAAATGAAGAAGTATGGCAGCCAATTTCGTGCATGGGCAAGCCATCAACCTGGAAATTCGTGTTTTTTCTTGTTGGGCAAGGAAACACCCACAAAATGGTGCCCAAATCCATTCTGAATGGGCAGTCTTCCCTCATTCACGCAGATAGAGAAGGCTGGGAGTTACAGTCACGTTTTTGGAGCAAAAACGCAGGGTTCTCCCTGCCCAAAAACCCGTTTTTGGTTTTGGATAGTAGCTGGGAAGGAGGGGCTGCGATTTGGGACTATAGGGAGTTCATTTTGTCCCCGATTTGCCATGGGCGTTTTCCCTAAAAACGTTTTCTGCTACCTGGGGTTTTCTCCAAACCTCCATTGCTCATTTTTAACCTTCCCACGTTTTTCTGAAGCCTAGGGGATCATTTTCATGCCTGTCCCTGTACAAGCGATTTTCATTATGCCCATAATTGTGTTCTGCTGCTATGTGCATCCTCGTTTTTGGTTTGAGCCTGTGAGCTGAAGTGTTGGAGTGGTAGTGGACAGAAGTGGCTTGATAAACCTAGTGGGGGAGACAACCTCTCAAGAAGATCAAGAGGGCTTTGGTTACTCTTCTATGCATACCCTGAGAGCACTAGATAGGGAAGGTATGGCTTGAGAGACTGTACAGCAGTGAAAAGAATACTTCCTTGTGTTGGGTGTGTAGGTATTGTGGGTGCCAAGCTAGATAGATCTTGCAAGGTTATCCCTGGCTCTGTGCTGGAGCTCACTAGCTTAACAATTCTTCCCTCCCATGTCCTAGCAGCCTGATAAACCCAATTGCAGATTGGCTTGGCTCATCTTGGTGTATGCTTGGCTATGTGTGAGTCTGTTGTTCCCTGATTCCTTGTAGAGATCATGCCCAGCTCGGGGGTGGCAGTGGTGCTGAGAGATTGAGGAGCACACTGGCCTACGGTTGGGTGGAACATTGCAGTTGCATAGCCAGTTGCGTGGGACTACTTTCGTATAAGATAAGTATCCTCTTGTGTTAAATTGCAATTACCATTTGATGAATATTATGAATGTGTGAAGATTGTGTAATTCATAAATAATTTCCGCTGTGATTTCTGATAATTATGCATCTTCATATCTCTATTTTAAAATCTGAATGATTGTTTGAATGTTTCTGTATAATGTATGGGGCTGGATGCCCAGTTTAACCTCACGATCCTCTCCATCTAGCTGGTAGAATGGGAGGGGACGTGACATTTGCAATCTGGGTAGCGCTTTGAAATGGAGATGACCAAGCCTTCTATGGCAAGGCTCAAAAGGACTAATTGTGTCATGGATCATGGCTTGAATGAGTTTTCCAGGAACTTTGTAGAGACCTCCCTCTCTAACTCCAATCACCGATGCAGAGTTCAAATCTCCATGCCTAGGCCACAGGAGCGCTTTGTTGTCCATAAATATAACTCTGAATCCTTTATCTTCTAGAACAAAAACAGATAGGAGGTTATTCTTCAATATGGTGACAAACAGAATTTCATCCACATGAAGTACATATCCTAAATCCAACTAAAAAAGAAGTGGATTCAATGCCTTTGATAGAATAGGTGGTATTATCTCCAAGATCCACCTTACAGGAAAATTTATTTTCCTTCATATATGTGATAGCACTCATATATCCAGTCATGTGCCTGGATGTGCCATTGTCTACCAGCCATGTCTCATCACTAGTGGTAATGGATCCAAAAAGGGATGATACAATATAGTACTCCTTTATATCTTGATCATCGGATGAATTATTTCTTGTAGGTTCTTCTTCTGTAGCAGTAGAATCATGAAACCTGCTCTTAAACTTTCAGATTTGATTTGTACGGCATTCTCTTGCATAATGGCCCTTCTTATTGCAATTGAAACATTTAACTTTAGACTTATCAAAGTTCTTGAAATCATTCTCCTTTTGATGAGAGAATTTCTTGTGATATTTCTTACCTCTTTTAATCTATGCCGCAAGCGCGAGGTTCTCTTCTTTGGAGGCAGTGTACTTGCTCTGGATTCACCCTTCTTCTTGTATGCAATCATGCCACGGTCTCTCAAAGTTAGGTTGCACTTCTCGACCATTTATTGCAGCCAAGAATGTCTCCCATGAAGATGGAAGACCATCGACAGCGGTCTGAATGAGATCATCATCATCGACCCTCAAACCAATGCTCATGATTTGATCTCTTACTTGAGAGATCTTTGTGAATAAGGAAGCAACAACTTCGTCATTTTCCATCTTCAGATTTCGAAGCTTGTTCTTCAATGCTCTCTTTTGACTGACACCATCTTCTCATAAGTATTTGTCAAAGTGTCGAAGCATTCATTTGCGGTCTTCAATGGAATGATCATGGGCATCAAGTTGTCTTTCACATAATCATAAATGATTCTCTTTGATTTGGATTGATTATTCTTGAAGGTAATGCACCTTGCATTAGAAGTAGGCTCTTCAATAACACTGGATACATATACATCCAAATCATGCTCTTCCAAGATATTCATGATCCTGGCCTTCCAAGTATTGAAGTTCGAAGTTCTTCTGGTCTTACTGAGATTAAATCCATAATTCTTCAAGTACTCTGCACACTCGGGATCGACATAGACTCAAGCTTGATTGTTGAACTTAACTCTTTCACGCCCTGAGCTCTGATACCATATTAATTTTTTATCTTTAATTCGGCAATGCAATAGTACTTGAAATCAAATAACAATCATACACATAAGAAATCACATTCGAAACATGAATTTACCCTAGGGAAACCTTGTATGTCTTGAGGGAGAAAACCCTAGCAAAACCTTCCTTAGTATATTGATAGATAGCAGAGAATGTCATTTACATCAAGACCCCCCGGTGCAATTACAAAGCAAGAGAAAGATAAAGAAGAGAGACTCAAAATAATATCCTACACAAATAAAAGCACCTTGCCTTCAAGGGAGAAGAGAATTTGATTCACATTGAATTCATCAATCATGTATACCATATTTATATATACTTCACATGCATCGTCTTCTATTTTTATATTCTGACTTCATGATGAACTCGCCCTCTATCTGGATGTATCAATCTTGCATGAAGAAGAGCACCCCACTTCTCATGCAGTGCATTAACTCACTAGACTGAGTCTTAGGATGAACTTGCCCCTTAACTGAAAGCTTTCCCACTTAGTTAGGTGGCTAACTTAAGTGTCGTCATGCAAGTTTTGCAACTCTAAGTGTCATTTTTTAGTTTAACATAAGTGTCATCTTTTAGTTTAGCATAAGTGTCTTCATGCAATAACACTTAGTTAACTAGATCTTCTTTGATATCACTTAGTTAACTCTCTTAACCGATTCTTTTCTTGTTAACATCACTGTAGTGATCAATTCGAGCTCTCATTTGATTTACTGAAGTTTAACAATTTGAATTCTCTCTTAATTAATTATTTTATGTGCAATTCAAATTCTCTCATATCTTATCACATTTTATCTTTATCTCTTGTCTTATTTGCATGGTCCACATGTACTAGCTTAATTATCATATCAAATATACAAGGATATTTTCCCAATGATGTGATCATATCATCCTACTATCGTTCCAAGTGGTTATACGCTAAAGTAATTCACCTGGGGGTGGTCAGTCCCTAGGGGAGATCTCCTTAATAGCTCAACCATGGTTAGTAGTACATCACACACCATACATGCTTCGACATGAAAAGCATCACCTCAACAAGAGGCACCACCTCAACACATGAGGATCTGTCTTGACACACAAGACCTTAGCCTTGACTAACAAGACTGCACAACATCATCACTTTGACATACAAAGCACTTGCTTCAATACATTAAACTTAACCATTCTTGAGTCCAACTCATGATTCTTCTCCAAGTTTCTTGAGTCCAACTCAGGCTCCTATAAAGCACTACCTCGACACACGAGGCTCAAACTTGACACACAAGATTGACCTAGAGAATGATCATGATGTTGTAACTTTAACAAGGTTAACCAATGCCCTCAATGTATTCATGAGTCTCATGAATGATGTATTCAGGAAATACTTGGATAAGTTTGTACAAGTACTTCTCAATGATATTCGAATTTATTATAGAACTCATGAGGAGCATGAGGAACATTTGAGATTAATTATGCAATGTTCGAGGGAGAACAACTTGTATGCCAAGCTATCAAAATGTTCATTTTTCCAATCAAAAAATCACTATTTGGCTCATATCATTTCTAGTGAGGGCATTGCAGTGGATCCTGCAAAGATTGAAGCTCTCACTAAGTGACCGGCACCAACAAATGTGCATGAGGTGCATAGTTTTATGGGTATGGATGGCTACTATAGAATATATGTAGAGCGGTTTTCCAAAATTGCCAATCCAAACACTTCTTTGATTAAGAAAGGAGTGAGGTTTTTTTGGATTAAAGAGTGTGATCAATATTTTACTAAGCTTAAGCAATTGTTGATTTCAGCCCCAGTGTTGAAAGTGCCTAATATGGACCGACCTTTTGTTGTATGTACCGATGCATCCAAGGTAGGAATAGGTGATGTGTTTTTTCAGGATGGGAGGGTAATTGCATATGCTTCTAGGAAGTTAAGACCCTGTGAGGAGGACTATGCAACTCTTGACATGGAGTTGGCAACAATAATTCATGCTTTGAGGCTATAGAGACATTATCTTGTGGATCAAAATTTTGATTTGAAAATTGACCATGGTGGATTACAACATATCTTCTCTTAAAAGGATTTGAATGAAAGACAAAGGTATTGGTCAGGGCTTCTGAATGAGTATGACTTCGATATTATTTATATCAAAGGAACTCTATATAGAGTGGTTAATGTACGCAGTCGGAGGCCTCATATATTTTATATAGTTCCTTTGATAGTGGATTTAAGAGAATGTATATTAAATTATCAAAGAGATGATAGTTGGTGTTTAGAAGTAAGAGTTAAGTTGTGTGGGCAACATGATTGGAAACCCCAGTTTGAAGGATATTCGTGTGATGATGATGTATTGGTAAGGTTCTTGAGGAGAATATATATTCCGCAAGATGAAGGTCTCTGTGAGCTGATTTTGAATGAGGCTCAACATTCCTTGTATATAGCCCATCTTGGGGTAAAAAAATTGTATGTTGATTTGAAATCCAATTTCTTTTGGTCGGGCATGAAAAAGGATGTAGCTCTTTTTATGGCTAAATGTTTGGAATGTCAACTTGTAAAGGTTGAGCATCATCATTCGGCAAGCTTATTGCGGTCTCATGACATTCTTCATAGTTGAGTTATCAATAACTACGAGAAGACACAACTTCAAACTAGTAATTGTAGATAAACTTTCTAAAAGTGTTCATTTCATACTGGTTAAAGACACTTATAAAGCTCATGAGATAGTAGAAGTGTATATTAAGGAAATTGTGAGACTCCATGGCTTTCCAACGAAAATCATTTCTAATAGAACTTCCATGTTCACTAGAAGATTTTGGACTAGATTCCAAGTTGCCCTTCAAACTCAGCTTAATTTTAGTGTGGCATATATTCCTGAGACTGATGGCCAAACTGAGAAGGTGAATCAAGTTTTAGAAAACATGCTTCACATGTATGTAACGAACCAGCAAACCAAATGGGAACAATATCTTCAATTGGTGGAATTTGCGTATAATAACAGCTACCATAGTTCTATTAGTATGGCACCTTAGCCCATGTAGAACTACCTTATGTTGAGATAGACTTGAAGATAGAATCTTGGTGGGACCTGAGATCATTTAGAAAATGGAACAAGTAACTTTAATTAGACAAAGACTGAAGGAAGCTCAAAACCGTTAGAAGAGTTATGTTGATGCACATAAGGATGGATCGTAGCTATAAGGAGGGAGATAGTGTTTTGTTTCAAGTAAATCCCAAGAAAAGTTCCATAAAGTTTGGGAAAGGATCCAAACTTTCCCCTCGATTTGTGGAGCCATTTGAGATCTTAGAGAAGATCAAACCTATGGTGTATAGCCTTGCTCTACCACCAATGTTGAATAGTATGCATAATGTTTTTCATGTACCCGTTTTGAGACATTATATTCCAAATGTGTCTCATATTTTAGATTGGAAACAATTGAATCAATTTCAAGTTACAGACAAAGGGGTTTTGAAGGCATACATCGATATGAATACGGGACCGTCGCACTCAACAGCTCAAGCGTCGCCTTATGGACCAAGTAAAGGTCCAATGGGACCTTTATAGTACCAATTCTACTAGTTGGGATGATGCAACATCTATGTGTCTCAAATACCCATTTGTGTTCACTTAGGAAACTTCAGGGTGTATACATTGTTTATCTATATTTATGGATATGTTGCGATGCACTATATGTTTATCTTTGTTTATGGATATATTGTGATGGACTATATATTTTTCCATGTATATGGATATGTAGAGATTGTGACTTGTGATTTACATGTGGATAGATTACTATGTGAATTTGTGACTTGTGATTTATAGATTAGTTTTGTTGAACCAGTTGTTGACAATATATTACTAATGCTGTGAGCTAGTGAACTATGTTAGTTGTGGCAAGAAAGACTAGACTTGTTGGTAGGCATGGAGCCATAAAGAATTGTGAAAGTCCATTAAACAAATCTTAAATTTTAAATTAAGGATTCAAAGGAATCATGATGTTTTGGCAATGAAGGGAACATATGATTGAGATAATCGGGGAACATATGATTGAGATGTTTCAATTTTATAAATTGTATATATGAGTGTTTATGTATGTGTAGATCACACGGTGGGACTTTGTCAACTTGCCAACATATTGATCTGGACCACAACCATGTCTTGACAAGAAACATGGAGGCTCTTTTTGCAAAATATGTGGGAAGAGTACTTTTGTCATGAGACAAGTCCATATTTCATGATTGGTTTTTGGGGTACACAGTAAGGGTGTGGATCCTTACTCCCCAACAACCAATTTTTACAGCTTCGAGCTAAGTCAAAGTAATTTCGGTGAACCCATGGCCAAATTAGTTAAAAAGTGTTTTACCCACTTCGGAGGGACACAACTCAACAATATTTTTATTATAAAAAAAACAATAACGAAAACAAAAAGGAGAAATATAATTAGGGAAAAGCATAAAATACAAGAATTTTGCGGTGAAGACACACAAGGGGAGAATATTATTAATTTATGAAATTAATTAATGGAGAGTCTTGCATAGAGATGAGTTGTGAAGTGGGAAAACTTGGTAAAGAGAAGGGAGAATATGGTTGAAGGGGGAAAGAATGGAATGGCATGAAGAGATGCTACCAAAATTTAACCAGACTTGACATGAAATCAATAATTCCTTGCATAGCTTGAGTCTAGAAGAAGAGGAAGTTGTTATTAAGGTACTTGTCCCTTGGTGGAGCTGGAATTTTGTAACATATTCAACGTGAAGTGGACTCACCAGCAAGACATTCTGATAAATAGTTAGTCAAGGCATTGTTTATGAGTCTACACAGCTCAGGGATCTCAAGGAAACATGTTTTCCTGGGTAAGGTTGGGAAGAAACCAGTAGGCAATCACCAAGTTGGCCAGGCAAAAATTTTACAAACATAAGAGCTTGAGTAGCATCTAGAGACAAATTCTGCAAAGGTATGATGATTTTATGAATTTTGTAGAAAAATGGTAATTGAAAATAAAATGATTATAGGCATGTAATTGTTTTGTAGAGTTGGTTAAGAATATTTGTCCAAGCAGAATGTTAGAATTATCTTTTTACATTCTAGGTTAAAAGAATTATTGGGCTCTTGTGAAGATTTTATTTACAGTGGAAGAGCTAACCTGTGGGCTGCAGCTAGCAATGATGTTTTATGATTGTTCAGCTAATTTCTTTGAGAATTAGTATACTATATAAAAATCTAGAATGTAGTCTTCTGTTAATTGCATATATGGAGTTTGCTCACTAACTGTTTGAGAAAATTCTTGAATAAAAATAAATGGAAGTTAGAATATTCAAATTGGAAGAATTTCATTTTGTTCCTTAATTATCAAGCTGTAGAACCATGTGAATAAAATCTGAGAGACAAAATTTGCCTAATTTATGGAGTTTGATCTAGAATTTTTAGCAATCTATCAAGTATCTGGGGTTTTACTGGCTTGAATTTGTTAAAATGAAATTCTGGAAAGTTATATTACGTTTTGGGAGAACTTCAGGGAGTATCTGTACCATAAGGACCAGTAACCCCTGTTTTGAGTCTGCCTAGGGAGTTTCCAGAGACAGATTTTGCAATTTAGATATTTTCAGGCAAGACCTGGTTACCAAGAGGGGGTATTTGACTACATCTTCAGGTTAATTTCTGAGTTTTTAGATACAAAAAAGAACTCTGTATTTTATATCCAATTTCCTGTAGGTGACTAATATGTAGTTGCTTGTATAAATGTTGCATTCAAAGTGTTGGACGAAATCTCTCAACTAGGAGAATTACATACATGTGTGGTGAGAGATATTTTCCAATTACTCCTGATTTCCTTAAGTTGACTATTACATATTGAGGAACTAAGTAATGCAGACTATATGAATGGTATTTGAAATCTTATATGTTCACATTCTGTCAAAATGCTTTTAGGTGAAGCTGAGATTTGTTCCTCTTCTATTAAGAAATGAAAACATACATAATTGCACATATATTGAATGGAGTACTATTCTGTTTAAAATGTTGTAACTGTCTTTTAAAGAGGCTATTGTGCTCTTGTTAAAGAATGACGTGGTGTACAAAATGCAATTGCTGAATGTGTTTTGATGAAGTAATAGTGAACATTGAACATGTTCAATGAAAAAAAATGGCAAGAGCCATTCCAAGTCCTGTATTAAGAATTCATTAATCTCTTGAAGAAGATAAATAACACTTTTGTAATGAATGATTTCTGAGTTTATTTGTTGTATATAATAATAATAATAAAAATCAAGCAATCATAGCACGTGGAGGTGTGAAGCCTGTTTGTTGAATTGGCGTATTTGTCAAATGTGATTTTTTCTAATTTATTTATTTTGGCATTTAATATTTCTGTTGTTGCTGGAATTAACACCCACGTGTGAGAGCATTACACCAGCACAGAGAGATGGTTGGTATGGACTCTGGTAATCATGATGAGCAAGCATTCTGTATTGTCCATTTCACAGTTCCACCCTTATCCATCATGGTTCCGAACAGTTCGTACAACACCATCATGGCATTTCTGAGGGGTGGATAATGCTCACCTGGAAGTGATCCTCTATGCACATGTATGAAAATCTTGGAGATTTTGATCAAAATGAATACTTTATTTTCAGAACAAAACATTGGCTATAAATATGAAAATCTTGGAGATTTTGATCAAAATGAATACTTTATTTTCAGACCAAAACATTGGCTATAAATGGTACGTCATATCCACTTTTTTCTAAACATTCAAACAAGATGCCTCCGAATTCTTGAAATTTCTTCCAAAATATTAACTGGGTATTATTAAGTAGAGTAGCTTTCAATCACTTACCATTTTCATATAAAAATCAAAGTGTTTCTTACATGTTCTGAACTTGATGTTAATAATTTAAAATTAATAACCAATTTTGTGTTATTTTACCATATTAAATCTATATAGCAAATTTGAGATTTAAGAAGCTAATTTTATGATGTTTCATGATTTTATCTTCAAATACAATGTGGCCCATTTCTCAGTATCATCCTCTAATTTGCACTGTATTCAGAGCAATAGAAGAAGTATATGCTGTTACCTGAGCTCCACACCTTGCCAGCCCTCCCGCATTTGCCACTGCCACTTATTGATGGCTTTTGGCATATATATATATATATATATATATATATATATATTCCAGCAGGAGCCTAGTTCAAATCTCTGTGTGAGCCCGCATTTGCCAGGACCCTAGTTCAAATCTCTGTGTGAGATGCACTAGTCTGCGTTGGCAGGTTTACTAATGATACCATCCACTAACATGGTGAAGCATCCCATGGGTTTCCCCAAGAGGCTCTCTCTCTCTCTCTCTCTCTCTCTCTCTCTCTCTCTCTATATATATATATAAGCATCCCTTGGGTTTCCCCAAGAGGCTCTCTCTCTCTCTCTCTATATATATATATATTCAAAAAAAAAAAAAAAAAAATCATTATGCTTCACTTGCAACTACAATGTCAACATTTAAGCACTCCTAGGTTTCCGTTGGCTTAATCTTCTGAACTAATCTCTGAAAATATCAAATCAACAAGGACCCAGAATCCAAGAAAGTTTCTGCAATTTTTTAGTATAGTTACCTTGCAGCATAAATCATACAAAGAAATGCTTACAGCAGAAAAACTTGAATCCAACCATTCCAAAGAAAGAAACAAGTTCAAACTGCATGTCCTGTGCTTCATATTAATTAATCACTGAGCATCAAGCAAACTGCCAGCGATTAGAACCTCTCACTATGCCTCCTACATGAAAAAAACCTGGTCTGTATAATGAGCTTTTAGTATTTTACCTTCCTGCTTAAGCCACCGTTCTCTTGTGCATGATAATGAGAGCAATAATATACAGTATCCATGACAATCATGAACCAACTTGAATTCTGGGTTTTGATAGATCTAGCAACCCGCAGTCCAAACTGAAATATTTCACCCCTTCATAAAAGCCACTTCCTACCAGAAGGCCTAGAAGAAACAGGAGCTGAACCTTTTCTACTAGACTCCAATCCTTTAGCCTCCTGATATTCTTGCTTGGCAACCTTTGGATCTGTTACCAATGCTTTTTGAAAAGTTTGAGAAAATCCCGTAGCAATGATAGTTACATGTATTTCTCCTGCATACTTATCATCAACAACAGCTCCAAATATGATATTTGCTGATGGATCTGCCAAGCTAGTAACAACCTGCAGATAAGTTCACCAGAGAAAACAGTGTCACAAACCAAACAGACCACCTCTACAAATACATTTAGTAATGATAACCTTTTAGATCAAGAACTTTCTTGAAAGCAAACTCTGCACTTATAAGATGTAAAGAATAAGCACAATAAGTGGTTCAATGGGACTCAAAAGTACATGCGTAAATACAGTGGGAGAGCGAAAGCAGCTCCTATTGCTACTCTTTCAAAATTAGAACAGAACGAAGTGTATAGCTAAAAGAAGAATAAAATAAGTACCGAAACAAAAACCATGAAAAGTATAAAGGATCATTGTAAATAGCACTCCAGAATATCAATGATCTCAGGTAAATCTAAGGCAACATGAAGGTATGAACTCGCCACTCATAAAATGCACCACGCATGAATAAGAGGATATAGTTTATTTACAGTAATATGCAAGAAAACAAATCAAATAATGAGAATAACCAAAATTTCAAATGCATGTACTGTGGCGATATTAAAAACAACCAGCAATCTGACACAATGGAAGAATAGATCCAAAATTACGAGGTCCAGCTGGTTCTCCTATATCTCTAGCTCCCATCCCTGAGCTTCTGGAGTAGGTTCTTTCTCCGGGTCTTGGGCAGTCAGCAAATGCATGTAGTTCACGGGCCTTATGTATTCTGAGGGATGAATCACAGGCATAAGGGGAGATAAAGATTTTAATGCCAAATACAGGAAAAAAGATGAGATTAGCAAATATTTCTATTTTATTATACAGCTTAGGTCAATAATTTTTTGTGAAAAGAACGCCAAAATATGCATACTAGATATATAGACATTAGAACCAATTACAGGAACAAAGATGAGATTAGCAAAGATTTTTATTTAATTTTATAGCTTAGATCAATAATTTATTTTGAAAAGAATGCCAAAATATACATACCAGATATAAACAATCTGCAGAAAATAAAAACAAGCGCTATGTATTAGTACAAAGTTAACATTGCACTGAAAAAATGGATTTAAAAAAACAACCTACCCCATCTATTCAATCTCGATATCGTTTGCAAGATATAAGAGGTATCCTGGATGATCTTCGATGAAAATGGGTGCATAGATGAAGTTCCAAATGATGAAAAGATTACCAAATCATGGAGAAAGTTCAGCAAAACTCACCAGCGACATAGAAATACAATGCATCAAGGAACATGTTACAACTTCCAAAGGCGGGTGACTGTAGCAAAAGAGATGAAGGTTTTAACATGCATGACAAGTCATGCCAAACATAAACAAAGCAAAGTACAAAAGCCTGCTAAGAGAGAGAGAGAGAGCAAACTGGAAAGGTGGAATAAGCAAACAAAAGAAATACACAAATAACAAATCGAAGAAAATCAATTAGTAAATGGAAACAACGTGCAGCATGACCAAAGAAGAAGCTATTTAAGAAATATCAATAAACAAAATAGCTTTAGAATTCAAAATCATGCAACCAGCAGATTTCTCCTTGCACTAGTGGAGTTATCTGAAACAAGGAAAATTTCCCGTCTTGGGAATTTAGAAATATGTTTTCAAAAATTAAAGAAATGCGAAACGAGGGCGACTGGACAAGATTAGCATGTAAAACCAAAACCTGAATCTGATGAAGTATTCTAGATACCACTGCAATATTTGGGAGACATACAAAGAGAAAAATGTGTATTTAATTAGATGAATCCAAGATTGCGATGGTATATAACATCTCCAAGAAGAATAAAACCTCAAAAAGAGTGTAAGCTCCTAATTTTGTCTTTGAGGATTTTGTTCTGCCCAAGGGTTGGGGATGCATTTCTGATATCCCCTACATCTCATGGGTGGCGCAGCAAAACATGGGCATCCCCTGCCGCCCCTAAAATGTAGGGGATCCATTTGTCAAGTTGTCCCCAATCTAAAGGGGGCATCCTCAGGAAGACCCCTGTCATAGGGGAAATCGAGATGTCTGTTGATCCCACAGAAGAGATCCAAACATGACCTACAATGATGGCAGTTTAAAAAAGAAAACAGTCAAAAAAAATGTTTTTTTCTTTTCCTTTCTATGGGAGGGCCCAACTAGTCATCTTAACACACCAGCTCATTTTAAAAATTAAAGCTAAGTTGCTTGAAACATGGAAACATGTATAAGTTTCTGAAAAACTCTTGGAAATGTGACCCCCAAGGTACATCGGGGGAAATGTGGTACATCAAAAAATAAATAAATGAAAAAAATATATATATATATCTATATATATATATATAAAATAAATAAATGAACATATATATATATTAAATAAATGTACATATATATATATATAGTTTCTTTTTAGATAACACACTATCTTGCAAGAATTAGAATGATACACTAATAGCATTTTAAAAGGAGAACCAAGTCTATATTAACTCCCATATATGATTACATGATGCAAAATCCAAAATTAACCTTTATAGATGAGGCTACACATACAAAATTAGCCTTTATACATGAGGCTATATGTAATGAAAAAGAAATAAAAGACGAGCTAAGGCAAATACAATTACATATCCAATCACATCCTCATGCTTCTCCTCAATCAACAAAAATAGAACAAGATGCTTGTTCAGTAGAACTGGAGCGTGGATTGGAAGAAGAGGCAACTCCACTTCTGCTTGCGTCACCACAAATATCAAGAGCAACAAGAGAGTGTTCCAAGTATGGACAATTTGAATCCACATCCCAGTGTCAATGAGACCCACTTGTATATTCTTCTCGCCCCTATGAGACACAAGGCATAGGTTTGAATGCACATGTACAAAATCATCACCCTTCTACGATCCCAACTTGTTGCACTTCACGAAATGAATAAAACCTGATGGAACCAAAGATTCTTTGGTACCCTCGACTTGTCGGATCAAGGGAGTCGACCGTTCAAGGGAGCCGACTGCCAACTAAAATATGCATCGACCGTGTCCACTTTGGATTTCAGATCTACATTCTATGTGTTGATGTATATGTAACTTCGGAATGTATTTCACCCATGTATTTCATACATGTATTTTGTACTCCTATAGAGATGGCATTATTCCTCTATACGGAAGTGTTTGTATTCCTATAGAGGTGTTATTATTCCTCTATACGGAAGTGTCGTCACTTATATTGTAAGTGTTGTAACTTATACTTGATGTGTTATTAGACCACCTTGTTGGGGTCGGCCCTGTATAAGTCATGTGGGTCGAAGGGTTATTAGACCACCCTATTGGGGGTCAGCCATGTGGGCAAAGGGTTATTAGACCACCAAGTGTGGGGTCGGCCCGGATTAAGTTAACCATGGGTTAAGCTAGACATGTAGGCCCCATTAGTTTATTGGGCAGGACAGAACAAGTATAAATAGAGATCGGAAGATCTCTATTTGATCATTCATTCACACACTTCTCTCATTCGGAAAGTGGTGCACTTGTGAGGAGGAGGCTCTGCTGCTAGAGAAGACTATCTCTTGTATTCTGGTTGTATCATTGCTCTATCTATCTCTGAGGAAGTTATTGGGGTTTTTCAGCTTTATGGTTTTCCCCAAGTAAACTCTGTGTCTCTTGTGTGCTTGCATTATTGTGTCCATGATTGATATGCTGTAGATTTGCTGTACATGTTGTTCTCTCAGTTAAGATCCTAGATCAGATTGAAGTAAATTCTGTAAATTTAACATGGTATCAGAGCTAGCCTGAAAGAAGGCATGATATGGCATGTATGACACTTGTTGCACTTACGATGCTAGGGCTCGATATAGCAAAAACCAGTCATCATAGCACTTTCGCTATAAATCCATTTTGGCGAAGTTTTCGAATCTGAAATTGTTACAAGTCGAAGCTAAGATCCCCATGTACCTTGTGTCCAAAGGACAACCTCTAATTCATTGTACTTTGCGATTTATGATCTGTACAATATAGGGTTTCTGCCTCTTCCAGATCTCAGTCATAAACAGGTGACCTTGGAAAAAAGGTCATAACTTGGGCTAGGAAGCTCCAAATGAAATTTCGTAAAAAGTGACAGGTAGTACACAGACTGTAATATATCAGGAAACGTTTTCAGAGGCCGAAGTTGAACCAGTGACACGTGGCACGCCGTACAAGTTCGCTCTCCTGTTTTATCCCATAAACAGGTCATGTTTTCACACTTGGCATAACTCTCTCTCAGAGAATCCAATTGAGGTCAAACCTATCGGGATGGAAAGATGATAGGTCAGGCTACCACAGAAAAAGTTTTCAGACCCCATGGATTGAAAAGTGCGGAGATACACTAGAAACAATCAGGTACATATTTCTATCAAAATAGAATTATTTTTGAGCACCTTCATTCATGGCTTCCGCAATTTAGGGTTTCTGAGAAAGTTGGAATTTTTGTAATCGGACACTACAATTGAATGCTACTCATCAAAATAGAAATTTAGAGACCAAGATCAGAATTTTTGGTTGGGCAGAAGACCGGGCTTGATCAGACCCTAGTTCGGGACTTTGATTGGAAAAGTGGAAAATTAGGGCTTCTGCAAAAATGGGAATTTTTGAAATCTATGACCACGGCTAGAAGCTCCTCAGAAAAATAGAAGCTTAGAGCTTTGGATCAAACCTTTTGATTGGGCAGAAGAGTGGGCTTCATCAAACCCTAGTTCGGGGTCACGTCCAGTGAATTCGAAAGTTTCAAAGGCAAAATTGAGGAGTGAAACTTTGCAGTTTTCAAATTCTGAATATACCAACTTGATCATCTCATCAAGGCGCATATTTCTATCCTTTCGGAAGTTTGAAATTCAAAGTTTGAATTTTTGAGGTTTCTCTGACAAACCCTAATCCAGCTCCAGGTCCAGTTCTTGCAAATCAAGTGGATTGGGTTAATCCTAGAAGAAGATGGATTGGTCACCTGCATAAGTGAAAAAGTTCCTGTCTCAGAGGGAGATGAGGCTAAGGCCTTCCATAAGAAGATTACAAGCAATCTCGACAGGTATGACTTATCCAGGTATATTTTAAGATTTGCTCATGATTAAGTCTACGGTATGTTTGTCTTCATATTATTACGGTTAGTACAATCTTGTTTAAATTTAGACTTGTCGTATCACCTTAATAAAATTATGAACGCATGATAGAAGATATTCATTGGTTAGGGTGTTGACACTTATGATTGCACTAATGCATTATGCTGTTGTATGAGGTTTATGTTGTCCGCTAACATGAAAGGTACACCAAGAAAGAAAAATCATGTTCTAGTTCAAGAACATATGATCATGATGACATGAAGACAAGGATTCATCCATTGTCATGGATCTCTTAGAAGATCTACCTACGAGGTATGTATAACTTGGTTCTACAATGGATAACTTATGAGACATGCAGGTTACTAGCACAAGTCATTGAAGAGAACCAGAAGACATTATGCGGGTATGTCAGACATAACTAGCTAGCATGCTAATCCAGGTATGTTTTTTCCTATATCAAGCTAGAATCCTACCTTGTGTTAGGATCTTATACTGTTGTGTTGTTGATAATGATTATTCATGAAGTCATAGGTTTGAATAGTCATGGTTGTATGCATATTATGTTTCTTACCATAATTGATGATATGACTAACCAGAAGAATCATGAAGGTATAGGTTTGAGTAATCACGGGTTAAGGCATATTATGTTCCTTACTTTAATATATGATATGACTAACCATAAGAGTCCTATATAAACCTTGAATACTAATGCTTATTATTTCTGTTTGAAATGATCATGACTATACATGCTTAAGATTATTGTGTTTTGATAGTATTAAGAATATACTAATGAATGTATGATTATGTATGAGACCTCAACGATACCACAATGATGATACTAATAAGCATGCATAGTGATTAAGGATGAATATAAGTTCAAGGACAGGTAATCCAGGAAGCAAAGATCAAGAGGGAGGACACTCCAGTTGTTCTTGCAACGAAGCAAAGATCAAGAAGGAGCACACTTCAGTAGTTTCTGCAAGGATGCAGATATTCAGAGGGAGTTGACCACTTCTCACAATCCACATCAGAATGGAGTTGCAAAAAAGAAGCAAAGACTGAGAGGGAGTCAACCCAACAACCAAACAAAGATAAGTATTTGAATTATCATTTCTTACATATTTGTTTGTTTAAATAATGTTATTCAATGATGTATATGCTTATGTTCCTAGACTTAGGTTGTGTATTATGCATATTAGAATAATTGCATTAATGAACAGTATACTACTAATATGCATGTGATGGGTAAGTGCCCTATGGCACTATGCAACATTCCATTGCTACTTATCTAGAATGAAACCTCTTTGCTGACATGTTGGGAGTAGTGCAAACTCTTAACAATGTTCTGGTAGAGATTGGAAGGCATCTAGAAAGTTACAAGATATGGATAAATGTTGTATTGAAGCATTGGCTAAAATAATTGCATGACTGTATGACATATTTCTTTATGTGTAAGAGTTTGTTCTGAAAACTATAAGATGTTTTCTAATCATGCAATTTAACTTCTTGTGTAGGAAAGATCGTATACCATCACCTACAAAAGAAGGACTACAACATTTGTTCATCAACAAAGTTATCTATTAAAAATATTGAAGATATTGAAGTTCCCAAGATCTGGGAAGAATGCCATGATCGAGGAGTACCAGTCGATCATGAAGATGTTTTGGGATACAGTCCCAAGACTTGAAGGGGAGTCTGCAGTGACTTCCAAGAGAACCTACAAGATCAAGCATGCTGCAGGTGGTAGCATAGAGACTTTTGCTCCTGTAGCCAGATACACTTCCATTAGATCAGTACTTGCTCCGGCTACAGTGATGAAGTGGAAGATACACCAGATGGATTTCAAGACAGCCTTCTTGAATGGTGTAGTTGAAGAAGAAGTGTATGTGGAGCAGCCACTTGGTTCTGAGACACATGACAGGGAGTCATATATGTCCAGAACTTGGTATGGTAGGATAGACAGCTTTCTATCCAGTTTGGGCTTTACCAAAAGTAAAGCGGATTCCAACCTTTAGTACAAGGTTGAGGAAGGCAATCCAGTGATACTACTTTTGTATATGGATGACCTGTTTATTACAAGTGAAGATAGATTGATTGTCGACACGCAGCGAAAGCTTGCTGCCAAGTTCGAGATGAAGAACTTGGGGATGATGCAGTATTTGTTTTTTTTGGCATGGAGGTGTGGCAAAGTGCAGATGGAATCTTCCTTGGACAAGGGAAGTATGCAGTAGAGATCCTGAAGAGGTTCGGGATGATGAACTGCAAGGCTATGGCCACACCTATGGCATCGAACCTGAAGCTTCTGTGTGATGCTTCATCTGATCCGGTTGATGTCATGATGTATCGTCAGATGATTGGGTCCTCTATGGACCTGACGAACACGAGACCAGATATTTACTTTGCGGTGAACACATTGAGCCAATTCCTGACAGATCCGAGAGATGTTCACCTGGTTGATGTAAAGCATATTCTGAGGCACCTGAAGGGTACGGTTGATTATGGGCTCAAGTATGATGCGAATCAAAAGTTTAACCTGCAGGGTTATGTTGATTCAGATTGGGCAGGCAGTGCTGCAGATAGGAAGAACACATTTGGGTGTTGCTTCAGTATGGGATCAGATGTGATCTCTTGGTTTAGCAGGAAGCAGTCCTGCGTAGCACTGAGTATAGCTGAGGCAGAGTATGTTGCAGCCTGTTCAACTAGTTGTGAGGCAGCATGGCTCCGGAAGCTACTGTCTGAGTTATTTGATCTCCCGCTAGAGGCTACTGGTATCTTTTGTGACAACCAAAGTTGTGTGAAGCTGTCTGAGAACCCGGTGTTCCACGACAGGTCAAAACACATAGAGATCAAATATCACTATATCAAAGATATGGTGCAGAGAGGAGCAGTGAAGCTCCTGTATGTTGCGATGCACAAGCAGATTGTAGATGTACTGACGAAGCCACTAGCCAGAGTGAAGTTCGAGTACTTCAGGGAGAGGCTTGGTGTTCTTCAGATCGACGACACTTTGCGGAAGAAGTGATGGACACATTTGCTGAAGCCATTCCAAGTATGATGGAAGGAGGATCCTTCACATGGCTGTGGATGTAAGCGCTGGATGATGAGCATCAGGACGATGCTCCAGTTACTGCTTTGTATATGCATCAGGTTGATGCTGGATATGATCAGTTGGATCATTTATATGTATATGTATGTACGCATCATGTTGGATGCTGGATATGATCAGTTGGATCATTTATATGTATATGTATGTACGCATCATGTTGGATGTTGGATATGATCAGTTGGATCATTTGTATGTATTTTGTATATGCATCATGTTGGATGCTTGGACCATGTATCTGTGTATGTATCAGGTGGATACATTGTATGATGAGGTGGATCATGTATGATGATATGTATCAGGTAGATACTTGGTATGCATCAGGTGGATGCATTGTATGATCAGGATGATCATGATGACGAGCTTCAGGATGTTGCTCGAGATGATATGTACCAGGAAGGTACAGTGATGATGATCAATATGATCATGAGCATCAGGATGATGCTTCGTGCGATGATGATCCGTTGGATCATGAGTATCAGGTTGATACTTGGAGGTCAGAGATGATATGTGGCAGGTTGTGCAAATAGCATGTAATCAGTCCTCAGATATCCGATAGGTTGAGCTGTGTGCTCGTAATCAATCGTGGGATGAGGTATTGCTATGTAGTATGTAATCAGTCCTCAGAGATCCTATAGGTTGAGCTGTGTGCTCGTAATCAGTCCTCGGATGACGTATTACTACGGAGACATGTAATCAGTCCTGGAGATCCGATAGGTTGAGCTGTGTGCTCGTAATAAGTCCTGGGATGCTCTTTAGAGATCTTGCCAGTCATGCTGCGGCACATAAATGTTCCTGGGATGTTCTTTAAAGGTATTGTCTATTCACATGTAATTAGTCCTGGAGATCTGAGAGGTTGAGCTGTGTGCTCGTAATAAGTCCTGGGATGCTCTTTAGAGATCTTGCCGGTCGTGTTGCGGCACATAAATGTTCCTGCGATGCTCTTTAAAGGTATTGTGAAGGAAATGCATGTAATCAGTCCTGGGAGATCTTATCGATTGTGCTTAGGCACATAAATGTTCCTGGGATGCTCTTGTCAGGTATTGCATCTGCACATAAAATTAGTCCTAAGAGACCACCTCTATCAGACCGTTCACACAGATGATGAAGACCTGTAGGTGGTGGGCCTACATCCAGTATGAAAAAGGACTGGCTCTGTAGAACTTCCTATGACGAGTAGATTCAAAGATTGATTGAGATAGCAGCAGCAGTGACGATGACGATGATTCGAGGATGATGATTCGCTGATGATGATCCAGCAAAGAAGACTTGTGCTAGCAGACCTGTGTCGAGAAATACCTTCCTAGTTAAGAGGGAGTGTTGATGTATATGTAACTTCGGAATGTATTTTACCCATGTATTTCATATATGTATTTTGTACTCCTATAGAGATGGCATTATTCCTCTATACGGAAGTGTTTGTATTCCTATAGAGATGTTATTATTCCTCTATACGGAAGTGTCGTCACTTATATTGTAAGTGTCGTAACTTATACTTGATGGGTTATTAGACCACCTTGTTGGGGTCGGCCCTGTATAAGTCATGTGGGTCGAAGGGTTATTAGACCACCCTATTGGAGGTCGACCATGTGGGCAAAGGGTTATTAGACCACCAAGTGTGGGGTCGACCCGAATTAAGTTAACCATGGGTTAAGCTAGACATGTAGGCCCCATTAGTTTATTGGGCAGGACAGAACAAGTATAAATAGAGATCGGGAGATCTCTATTTGATCATTCATTCACACACTTCTCTCATTCGGAAAGTGGCGCACTTGTGAGGAGGAGGCTCTGTTGCTAGAGAAGACTATCTCTTGTATTCTGGTTGTATCATTGCTCTATCTATCTCTGAGGAAGTTATTGGGGTTTTTCACCTTTATGGTTTTCCCCAAGTAAACTCTGTGTCTCTTGTGTGCTTGCATTATTGTGTCCATGATTGATATGCTATAGATTTGTTGTACATGTTGTTCTCTCAGTTAAGATCCTAGATCAGATTGAAGTAAATTCTGAAAATTTAACACTATGGACAGTTATAACTAATGTGGTCCAGTGGTTGTTGGTTTAGCCCATATCCAAACCTATTTATAGATGGTCTATTAGATCGGTCTATCACCACGGGATCATCAGATCATTGTGCTCTTATGGAGCTTGCTCAGTTTGCTTAAGTGTTGTAACAGTGTCTATTGACACCACCACTACTATTCTATGTTCTCTTCTATTGTCCACTAAACTGTTCCAACATGGTGTCAAAGCTTGATGGTTCATGATCAAGGGTTTTGCAGAATATGAGAGAGATTCAATAGGTGTTGGTGGGTGATTCAATATGTGTTGGTGGGTTTGATGGGCTGAGAGGTATGGTGAATCGTAGCGCCCCTGTTTATAAACTGACGACTTCGATCACCGCATGCCCTAGCTGAAGCGATCCGGGAATTTCTTGGGTGTTATTTACCATACTTGACCACGTAGTCTAGGTACCCCACCATTGTATCAACTAAAACCATGGGACACTAGCAAATCAACGAGTGTTTAGTAGTCAAGCAGTTTTATTTTATGTCAATAGTATTATACTGACTAGAACCATCACCGACTGGTAGTTTAGTCGACAGAGGTTTAACTAGGAACTTGAGTAGTGTTTAGTAGTCGATCGGTACTATTTTATGTCGATAGTATTATGTCGACTAGAACCATCACCGACTAGTGTTTCCTGGAGATGTGTGCGGCTCGAGTATTGAGTGACTTGCAGCTTGTGTAAACGTGGTCAAATTCTGGTGGTTCCATTAAACTTGTCGACCGATATCAACATCGCCTGATGGATCTAGGACTTGATCTAACGCCTTAACTATTAGAAGGATCATTGACCAATGCTCGACATCTAGCTGAATAGTGAATACCAGTATTGTATCGGCCAAATATGATATTGACTTGCATTTTCATGGTCATATCTAGATGGGATAGTCAACTAGAGAAACATCGACGAAATCGACTCGACTGAAGATTACTCAACCAGAACCGTCGATGGGTGAGTTCTTATCAATTGGGATCAACAGAGGTCAATCGTCTTGCTTGAGTCAAATTGCATATAGAATTGAATTTATTGTGTGCCCTTTGCTAAAAATATGGGTGTTATTCAGAGGCTTCGTGCAGAGAAAGAGAGAAGGCTAAAGCAATCTCTCAAGAAGAAACCATTGTTGAATTGAATAAATTGATTTATTGGCTTCATTGTGACATTGATGAGAAAGATCGGACCATGCGGAGGTTGCAGTAGTACCTAAGCTGCGGAGGAGCACCCCCCCACCCTCAAGGCTTCACTCCCAAAGCGCGCTCCCGGAGGGAGCAATTAGGAACCGCCCTCGGAAGCGCTCTTCCTAATCACTCCCTTCTGGGAGTGTTTTTTGGGAGCGCACTCCCACGAAAAAAAAAGCGCTCCCTTCCAAAATAGGGAGCTTCGCTCCCTCAACACTCCCTCAATACTCCCAAGAGACAAAAAAATGCTCCCTCAGTGCTCCCACCAGTTAGAGGCACTTCTTTTTTCTCTCTTTCTTGTGTGAACCAAGGCAAGGATTCAATCATTGGTCTAGACATGACTAGGGTTCCTTTAGTTGATTAAAACACTCATTCACCTCATTTTCTCTCATTCTATTTCTCATTTCACTCATGTTATTCCTCTTTTCTAGGGTTTTGAGTGGAATGTTAGCTAGTGTTAATGAGCAAATTTGTGAGAGCTTGGAAGGTAGATTGAAGGTTGTTGTTTGTGAGAGCTTAGAAGGGAGATTGAAGGCTTCCATAGTTACAATGAATCATTGTTGGGGAGCTAAGGAGGTAGGCTCTAAAACCCACTCTTTGTGTGTTTTTTTTAAATTCCACTATGTTGAATCTTGACTATTCTCTTCTACTCTTTCCCATTTCTCCTTCTCCATTATTCTATTGCAGGTAGCAAGTTATTCTCATCTTGGATCAAGAAGCATGATGGCTATGTGGTTTTTCCTTTTGGTTCCATTTTTTTATTATGGTTGTGGTGTTGGGACGCTGAAATACCAGTGGTGAGGAGGAAGAAGTAAGCGGTGGCACATACTGTTGAGAGGAGGAAGAAATGTAAGGGGATGTTGATAATGAAGCTAACAATGATGATGGACAAAAACAAGGAGACTTTAACACCCTTGTGGAAGTATGTGACAAGGCTTGGGTGAGGGAAAGAGGGTTTAACCACAATCAAAGTTTATATGCCCCCATTGTAATAAAACTTACATAGGTTCACCCATGTGAGAAAGCATCTATATGGCATTACGCCTTGGGATGATGGTAAGACTATAGGAGTCAAAACATGTGACCCTGTGCCAGTGAAAGAAGAAACAAATACAAGAAGAGGTTGCACAAAACAAATCCAAAAAATCAAGGGTTGAATCTAAGACTTCAAGCTCACATAGAATGTATGGTGGTCAATCCCCAACCTCCCCATGGTAGTGGATTCTCACCTATGCTTAAAACAATATTGGATTCCCTTAACGGAAGTTGCAAGGATGGCGTGGATGCAAAACTTTAGGTTTCTCTATGCAAGTGGTGTACCATTCAATGCTCTTCATTCACCCTATTGGCATGAAATGGTACAAGCCATCAATGGTGACCCTAAAGGATACAAGAGCCTCGCATATGACAAAGCCAAAACCATTGACTTAACAAGGAAAGAGCCAAAAATCCTTAGTGTTCTGGGACATTTTACAAATGATTGCACTGAATATGGAGTACTAGTATCCATTCACATTCTATCTGGTGCTTGGACAAATGTAGTGGCAGGCCATTGATAAATATTCTTGGTGTGTTTGCTAGTGGTGCGGTCTTCCTTTTAGCCCAAGACTACTATGTTACAAGACTAGTATTAATATTGCAGAACCTTTAATTAAAACCATTCAAGAGATTGGGTCGAACAATATCATTCAAGTCATCGCTGATAACACTACTAATTGTAAGGTAGCAAGAGCAATCATTGAGGATATGTACCCTAACATATTTTCATCAGGGTGTTCGGTTCACACACTAAACCTTTTGGTGCGTGATATTATTAAGATGAAGGACCCTAGTTATAAATAGAATGGTGCATTGTACAAGAGGGAAGAAAATGATAAAATTCATAAATAATCATAGCATGGCCCACCACTTTTTTTGCAATCACTCTAGGTTGAAGCTACTTAAGATTGCGAATACCATATTTGATAGCTACCACCTCACCTTCAGGCGCCTTTTAAAGTAAAAGAATCATTGGTTAGTATGGTCTCAAGTGATTCATGGCAGGGTTTGAAAGACAACGTTGCATTGGCATTTGCTAGACATGAATTTCAAGAGGTGGAGGACACTATTCTTGATGGTCAGATTTGGACACAAGTTAGGTTTGTTCTTGATGGTCAGTTTTTGGGCACAAGTTAGGTTTGTTCTTGATGGTCAGTTTGAAGTTTGAACCTACCTTTGAAGTTTGAATTGTTGATTACATATTGCAATTCTCTGGTAATGAATATAATGCTCTATTTCATTGTGGTTGATAATATTTGTTAGAGTTTGTTGATGGCAAATGATGGCAATGTTATAAGTTATAGCTACTAGATTATTAATGGTATGTGTATTAAATGGTTGTTGATTTAATAATCATCATTAATCCAATAGTTAGATCTATGTTTTCATGTTTTCTACAACTAATTTGGCATTCTGCATGTTTTTTTATACACATGTATCAAAATATATTAAAATATGTATTATATAAAAAAATGATTCCAAAACGCTCCCAAAATGGATGCTTTTGAAAATTTCGCTTTTCGCTCCCATATTCGGCTCCCAACAGCATAGAGTAGTACAAGTCAAGCCTTGTTGCAGATGCATTATCAACCTCTATCTTAAAGAAGTTTAATGAAGGTATTATGTAGATTGATGTCCTAGAAAATACCATGGAAACCATTTTCCAGAATTTGGTAGATAAGTTTGGGGATAAATCAAATCAGGTTGATCATCTGACAGAGGAAGTTAAACCCTTTTTCATGTAGAAAATGATGCCTTGAAGGAAGAAATCAATAGGCTAGAGGAAAACAATGTCCAGCTAGTTGATGAGGCTGCCCATTTGCAGGCCTCATTGATGAGATTCGTGAAGAAGTTGCTCCTCTTTAAGCAGAAAATAATAGGTTGTTTGATGAATATCAGTCCCTGAAGGAAGACTATGATTCCTTGTTGCTCCAACTAACTAAGAAAGATGAGACTAGTAATGATTTGTGAGATTGCAAGCAGGGTCTTGAACTGAAGATCATGTTGCCACCGAAATGCAAACCTGGGGGGAAACGCAGCAGAAATATTTCGAAGCTGCTAGGTGTGTCCTTGGGGGCAAGTCTCGAGTCAGGTGTTGTCACCTGATCTTGACTCATCTGTTTAGGCAAACAACTAACCGAAGGCAAGGGGGGTGGACCCTACTAAAAAAAGGTTTCTAAGGATTTTTTAGTTTGTTTAAATGTTACGGATGGGAATGAGTGTTGTTTTTATGAGTTTTTTAGGTGAAAATATGAATTGATAACCAAGCTTATTGCAAATAAATTAAGTAAATCAACAGCACGATATTAGCATGAAATAAACAACAATTGCGAGATTGATAATAAGCAAATAAAGATGTTGCTAAAAGAGTAAAACCAGTGCCAATGGGGTCACAGATCGTAGTAATGTTGTTGTGAATCGAAAATGTTTTGCAAGTGTTCTTGGTTGATTTTAATTAAGATGAAAAAGGATGAGTTGATTAAAGGGAAAAGGGGATTCCCGATATACCTTGTGGTACGGGGAATATGTCTAGATTTTGATCTAGGTGGTTTCGCACAAGAACATGTGGGCTGAAACGGAGTCTCGAGAGCGTGTTCAACACTACACCAACAAGGATGTAGTCTAACGATGCCCTGAGGTCACTTTCCGGTGGTTCCCGATTCCTTTGCAAAATTTCCCCAGTTTCGATCAAGTTGAGGTAACTCCGGAATTTCGTTACGGGATTTTAATTAAATGTTGTTAAATTAATTATTAGCCACTCTCAATTCCTTTTGATGCACCTTACTGTTCGAACGAACCGCAGGGGTGCAGAGCATATGGAAAGGACTCCAAATTTTACAAGTTTTTGAACAATGTTTTCTTGATTATTAAGCCCAGGAATCTCTTTCAGGTCAAAGACCGTACTCAAGAAACCAAGGGAGTTAATTCCAAAAGTAAATAACTGAAAACTGAAAAGATTCTTTAATTACTATGGCAAAGAGTAATTTTTCCCCTTTCGGGTACTTCAGTAGAGCAATGTTGGGTTAGTATTCAGTTTTGCCAAATATGAAAATAAGCCAAAGAAAATATAAACAAAACTAATCCAACATAAAAGAAACTAGTCTAACAATGAAAAACATAAGCTAATCTAATAATTTACCCAAGAATCTCTTTCAAGTCTGAGACCGTACTCGGGAGAGCAAGGGGGTTGAATCTCTTTCAAGTCTGAGACCATACTCGAGAAAGCAAGGGGGTTGAATCTCTTTCAAGTCTGAGACCATACTCAGGAGAGCAAGGGGGTTAGTAAATCAAACTTTCCAAATAAACAAAGTAAGTTACTTGAAAGAAATTTGATCTAACTCTAATTGCAAAAATTGAAACTAACTTAATAAAATGCTACTCTAATGCAATGCACGTATAAAGCAAATAAATAAATGGACAGATACAGGCTTCCCCCAAATGGGGGAAGAAGGGTGTGGGAGTTGTAATCCCACTTGCTTTCAATTAAATTATTACAAGTTTTTTAACTCTCCGATAGAGAGCGCTCTTGATCCGCAAAAGATTTGATCAAAGGTTCCTTGGTAACCTCGACTTGTCAAATCAAGGGAGTTGATTGCCGACTAAAATATGCATTGATCATGTACACTTTGAATTTCAAATCCACGTTCTATGGACAATTATAACTAGTGTAGTCTCGTGGTTGTTGGTTTGGCCCATATCCAAACCTATTTATAGATGGTCTATTAAATCGGTCTATCATCGTGGGATCGTCGGATCATTGTGCTTGCTCATTTTGCTTAATTCTTGTAACGATGTTCTATTGACACCACCACTACTATTTGGAAATCTTTGTTCTCTTCCGATGTTTACTTACCTGTACCAACAATAGGTGCTCCAATTCCTTTCCACTGATATACAAGTGGCAAGGTTTTGAAAATATACACTATTTGCACCATGATAAGTCTTTAACAAGCTCCATGCTCCTCCTCTCATCCAAAGATGATGTCTACAAATCCTCCAATCCAGCAAGAAAACAAGCAAATTCTTACCTAAGTTCAATTTGTATAGAAGTTGGAAACAACCTTTGGAAGGATTTCTTCACTTCATTGGCCACTTCCCTATCCTTATGCAGGGTACCCATTGCTTTGAGCAATAAGTCTTCATCATTAAATTTTGGATTTCGTACATGTGCCTAAGTGTGCAATGGAGTGTTAAATCCATTCCACCTTGCAACAATGATGAACCTCACATGTTCTACAAAAACATCAACAAAATGAAGAATTCTAAAGTGATTAGAAGTGTTCATTAGTCATTAATTAAGTGTTTTTATACTATCTAAGGGTCATGTTATCACATCCATAGTAGTCGGGCTACCATAATTGCAGAGCAGTTCAGTATATATTTTTGAGCTTTGCCTTTACACAGTTTTGATGACATCAGCTATGATGAACAGTATTACTTATGATCACTCACACATCAGAGCAGCGCCAGATTAGACATGCAGTAGACCTTATGCCAAGGCAAAGCCTCTTGACCTCAGATTTGATGATTGAGATGACCTTTTATCCCATATAGAGCAGTACAATGCCCAGGTTATCAACAGCAGTGTTTCAGTGGTTACAGGTGATCCAGATAGCAGATACAGGTATATGGCCCAGCAAGTATATGATGTGCATTGGTTTTAGTATCTTGCTCTTTTGGTCATTTTGATAGCTTGACTTAGTATCTAATAATCATGATCTAGCAGTATATCTATATAAAATGAATATGGTTTTTATTGATTATCTAAATGGTTGTATTACTTACATTTAGAAGCTTTTGTTTTATACTCGTTGGTTTTACCCTCTTAGGAGTGTGGACATGATCATTCCCACCTTTTATGGTTTGCTAGCTTAGGCATCACTTTTACTTTCCCCATCCATTCGTTATCTTTCCCACTTTTGATTTTTACCCTGACTTACACCTCAGCCTGTGATATGGAGGACTTTCCCACTTTTGCCTCTATGTTGGATAGCATCCTTGTTAGTTTGTGTCTCGGCTCTGAGTTGGAAACAGAACTTACCCTTTGGTGAGTTGGATTTGATACCTTGATCACTCTAGTCGGTTGCCCCGATGTTTGGTCTTGATTGTAGAGAGTCCCCCTAGTTGCTTGAGAGTCCTCGTCATAATCGGCATTTATTCTCATCATCCAGGTACGCTTGAAAGGTACGTATTTTATTCTTCTAACTTATCCATTTGTTCTCTAGATCTCAAACCCTCATCTTAGAACCCTAGATTTTATTCTTGAAAGGTACGCTTGAAAGGTACGTATTTTATTCTTCTAACTTATCCATTTGTTTTCTAGATCTCAAACCCTCATCTTAGAACCCTCATCTTAAGATCTGGCGATCGCATGGGCTTAATAATTAAAACCCACCTCTATAATAATTAATGAACCTTGGAGACCAAATTTGGTGGGCATCTAACTCCATTTATCCTCTGATCTAAGGCACTGGGCCTCTCCAAGGGAGGTCGCACTTTCGGGTAGGTGGGCTTTTTCCAGATCTGTGACGTGGGTATTGCTTGTTCCTCATCAAATCCATTGAGTAGCAACCCTTCTAGAGCCTTTTCATCTTGATCTTCACCTTGTGGGCCCCATTTTGACCATTTTCCATATTTTAAGGGTGGGCCCCACTTGGGTCTTTCTATTTGGCATTAGATCTATCTAGATCTACTAATCTAAACTCATAAGTGGCTTAATCTTTCATTGGTTGAACATTTGTCCATCTTATAAGCCTCTTCAACCAAGCCCTAACTCCTTGGGTCGACTTATCCATCCTAGATCTAGATCCATTCACTCTTGATCTTCTCCTATTTCACTTTCACATTTCCCTAGGTGGTCTTGAGTAGGTTTGCTAGCTTTCATTGGTTAGCTAGGGTCTCCCGTTTGGTCTTGCTTAGGATAGATCTAAAGTGAAGAGTGCCTCGGCTAGCGTGACAACCAATTGCATTGGGAACCGTGGGATCTCTTGGGTCACCTCTTTAGTTGTCCAACGCCTCTACCATCCTGGATAGGATCACCTTTTGGGACAGCTACAAGTTGTGTGATAACAGATCCCATGGTCCCTTGGGTGCTTGTAAGGGCCCACAAACAAACCAAAAATCCCTCAAAATGCAACCTGAATTTGCCAAAACAGTACAGAAACGCTGTCAATGGGTGCTTGGAGACTACAAACAAACCAAAAATCGCTTGAAACGCAAACTGAATTTGCCAATACAGTACAGAAACACCGATAGTGGGCGCTTGGATGGGCCCACAAACAAACCAAAAATCACTCAAAGTGCAGCGTAAATTTGCAAAAATGGTAAAAAAACATCACTAGTCGTACCCTAGGTCACATGGTTCGGATTCAAATTCGAGTTTGGCGACAATGAAATTCAATTTGAATTCGAATTTACTAATGAGATTCAGATAAGATTCACCATTAGATTCGTCCATATACATACTTCGATATTTTTAATATATATAAAATAATAAAAAATGAAATTTTTTATCTTTTCCATTAAAAAACACAGTTAATAAATAAAAAGAGTTGATTTTTTTTTAAAATCGCCTTGAAATTCATCTTGAGATTCGAATTCGCCTTGAAACTTGCCTTGAGATTCGAATTCACCTTGAGATTCAATTCAAGATTTGCCTTTAAAATTCACCTTTGAAATTCAACAAACTCCAACGAATTTCCTCTTTTTTGACATTCAACGAATTCCGAACCTCATCAATAAAAATTCACCAAATCTTGTGACTTAGGTCATACCATACAACATTTCCAAATCAAGAAACATCGTATGGTATGGCTGACGATGTTTCCAAGGTGTTTCATCCTAGTTTCGGTGTTTCCTAGCATTTATGGACTGGGATTTGAGCAATATGGATGTTTCCTACAATTTAGTTTTAAAGGACTCTATTGATTATTTCAAGACTATTCAATACAAAATTTTGAATGTGATGTGTATATATATCATGTAAGATGCATGGATGTATGGATCCACCTATTTGAGCTTCAAATTGGATAATTGGGATTGAGCATGTGTTCTACTTTGATCGATTATGATGTGTTGGTAACCGTAAAACCACTAATTTTTTCAATGTTTTCTATATCTTTTCTATATTTTGTGGGTGTGGATGTGGGTGGGGGTAAGGTTTTTTCTTGTGTACAAACCCTGAAATTTGGAGTGCTTTTCCAGCCATCCCTAAAAATCATCCCTCCATAACCTAACAGCTTTAAACAATTGCAATGTAGTCAAGATTTACAAAATGCATTTGCCAACAACTAGACCTGTACAATACAAAATGCATAGCTCACATAGTGACTGGTTTGAACATAGGCATTTAGGAATGAAGTCAACATTCAAAATCCAATCCCAAACAATTAGCTCAGTATAGTACAAAATGCATATCCTATACAATAAGTGGAATTGCTTTATGCAGTAGCAGTACTCATAGAAACCATTACAAAAAGTTGTAAATGTTAGAATTCATACATTCATAGCATAATAATATAAATGCATAACCAAGATCACTAGAAGAAAGACAAAGCACAAAACAATAACACGGAGTTTATACTGGGAAACCCAAACGGGAGAAAACCTAGCAACCTTCGTATAGAGATGATAATCCCGAGATCAGAGTACAAAGATAAAAGAGAAAATGTGAAAATGCTTTCCACAAGTAGAAACCCTAAAACAACTTCCTTCTGCAACTTGTGCGAACTTCTTCTCTCTCCCAAGTGATGCGCAAATGTGAAGTGAGTGAATGAGATAATGAGGTGCACTTTACCTCTTATTTATACAAGTGCTGACATGAAAAATACCCTAACTGGGCCGACTTCACCTAGGGGCAATAAATAATTTATTTTTAATATTTTTCTTTTGCTTATTTACACCCCGAGGTTTACATTGGTTCTTTCATGTGTTTACATAAGTACTTACATCGGGTTCATCTCCCTTAGGAGGTACAATCAAGTACAATGACAGTACAATAAAATACAATGAATAATATCTTCCGAAGTTGTACAAAATCCAACACTCCCTCTCAACGAGGAAGGTATTCTTCGGTCTCCATCTGCATCACGATCATCTGGGTTTCATCTTGTACATCCATTCTGTCTCCATCATCTCTATACATACTGAAGATTGTCCACACAGTCTTAGTGCATCGAGAAGTGTCGTCATGCATCATCTTCACCAGTCCTTTGGTGAGTCCAGGAGAATCACTCAATCCTGGATTCAGGAGAATCTCTCAATCCTGAATATCTGAGACATCTTCACCAGTCCTTCGGTGAGTCTAGGAGAATCACTCAATCCTGGATTCAGGAGAATCTCTCAATCCTAAATATCTAAGAAATCTTCACCAGTCCTTTGGTGAGTCCAGGAGAATCACTCAATCCTGGATTCAGGAGAATCTCTCAATCCTAAATATCTGACATCTTCACCAATCCTTCGGTGAGTCCAGGAGAATCACTCGATCCTGGATCCAGGAGAATCACTCATTCCTGGATATCTGAGATTATCAGTTGTGCCATCTCTGCTATATCATTTGTTGCATGTCTGTCTCATCTGTCGATGGGATCCTCCCATACCTGGCTGAGATCTCAAACGAGTAAATGTGCACAACCATCTACTGACTATCTGACTCATCTGCCTATGGAATTTCTCCCATATCTAGTTGAGTACCAGGATTGTAGAGGTACCTGTGCAATCACACGGCCGACTGCTGACTGTCCTACTCATCTGCCTATGGGATTTCTCCCATATCTAGCTGAGTAATTGGACTGCAGAGGCACCAGTGTGAACCCGAGCAACTGTTGACTGTCCTACTCATCTGCCTATGGGATTTCTCCCATGTTTGGCTGAGTAACTAGACTGCAGAAGGTACCTGGGCAAAGCAAGGCAAGCATCTCAATGTCATCTTTCCCTCTTAAGGAGGGACACATTCTCTTCGAATCCAAGTCTTTCGCGAAAGTGTTCGAACTTCATCCTGGGAAGGGCCTTGGTGAGAACATCTGCAGTTTGGTCGTCTGTCGGCACATACTGTAACTCGACCACACCTTTCTGCACCATATCACGAATGAAGTGATATCGAATCTCGATATGCTTCGACCTGTCGTGAAATTCAGGATTCACTAACATCTGCACACAGCTCTGGTTAGAATCATGGTCAGCTCTGGAATCTGGTCGAACAATCCTGCCAGGAGTTTACGAAGCCAAACTACTTCTCAAGCTGCTATGCTAGCAGCCATGTACTCGGCCTCTACAGTACTGAGTGCTACCGAGTTCTGCTTCCTGTTGCACCAGGAAATAACTGCAAACGCAAACTGAAGCAACATCCGGAAGTACTCTTCCGATCTGCAACACATTCGGGCCAATCTGAGTCTGTAAACCCCTGCAATCTCAGGTCACAATCTGAAGCATACTTCAATCCATATCCCACAGTGCCACGTAAGTATTTGAGCACATGTTTTGCAGCAATCCAGTGAATCTGCCTTGGTTAGCACATGAACTGACTGAGGGCATTCACAGCAAAACATATATCTAGTCTGGTGTTGGTCAGATACGTCAATGAGCCAATCAACTGGCGATACATGGTGGGATCAATCAAATCAGAATCTGAAGTAGAATCTCTCAACTTCTTCCAATTTGCAACCATTGGAGTAGCCATGGACTTGCAATCCAACATTCTGAATCTCTTCAATATATCAATGGTGTATTTTCCTTGTCCTAGGAAAATCTCTTTCTGCCTCTGCCATACTTCTAATCCCAAGAAGTAGTGCATCAATCCAAGATCCTTCATTTCAACTTTGGAGGTGAGATTCTTCTTACACCATACAATAAGTTTCTCATTTCCTGTGAGAAACAAGTCGTCAACATATAATACCAAAATCAGTGGCTCATCATCTACAACCTTGAAGCAAAGGTTGGGGTCTGCATCACTTTGATGCACCTTCAATCTCATAGCTGAAGCAATAGCAATGATCGATCCGATGGAAGTATCTCGAGCCACAAGAACAAATGTCTCATCATAATCGACTCCCTCTTTCTGAGAGAATCTTCTGGCAATAAATATGGCATTGTATTTCCCATGTGCTCCATGCAAAATCTCTTGTGCCCAACTAGACCTATCTCTGGGAACATCAACTAGATCAAATAGAATCGATGGGTTCATCCTTTTCTGCTGACTCCCTCTTGAACTGGAGGGTGAGATGATCTCATCTCCTTTGGTTCTAGCATTTCATCTCATCATCGATCTGCATGTCTGATCCTCTGACAGACATCTCTTCTTCAAAGGTCACATCCTCACTGACTTCAATCTGTCTGGATCCTGGGATGTAGTTTATGTAGGCCTTTGAAGACTTACTGTATCCCACGAAAGTTCCCTTCTAGCCTGAAGGTTCTAACTTCGTCCTTTTTCTTCTTGGGCACATGTATGAAGAATGGACAGCCAAATATCTAAAGGTGGCCCACTTCTGGATTTACTTCTGTGAAAGCTTCCTCCGAGGTCATCCTTCTAGGCTGAGAGTCATATTCCAGTAAGCTTCTTGTTGAACATCAACAGGATTCATGTGTCCTCCACTTGTTCATCCGGAACAGGTCACATCATCCTTCTCTTGTAGGCCATGTCACATGGTCTTTTCCCTACAAGTCAAATCCCGACCGATGATCAGTGACATTGTATAATTAAATGTAAATACAATAGTTTACACAGGCATCTTAGCTAATACTTTATCACAACAATCATAAGCATGTCTACCAAACACTTCTGGGAAGTATCTAGATGTCTGTTATCTCCAATAGGACATGTCGTCAAGAGTGTGCACTACTCTAAACATGCAAGAGAGAGATATCATTTAGATTAGCTTCATCATGTGTTCATGAAGTGTTGTGTAGCTCATATGCATAATGAATATAATAATGTCAACTATATCAACTGCTCAACACATTAGATCTGCATATAATAGTTATGAAGACATATAAAACAAGACAAATCTATGTAAGCAAGAAAACAAAATACTTATCTCTTATTGTTTTTGTGTGTGGGCTCCCACTGCCTTCTTGTGGGAACCATGAGAAACTTTTGTTCTTGCAATCTGGATCTTCATATCTCCTAGAAGAAGAACTCCGAACGATCATCATCCCTTGGCTTCTTGTGATGATGGTCTTCTTCTACATCAGCAGTTGAGGCTGCATGCTTCCTTTTACTTGAACTTCGACAGCTACTGGCGTAGTGTCCATATTTCCTGCACCTATAGCATTGAACTTGAAATAAGTCCTTCTTCTCCTTCTTCCGATCTGGGGAAGGACTAGATCTCCTATCTTGGTGGTTGTGTTTATAAAACTTTCTTCCCTTTCCTTTGCCTTTCTTGGCATGGGATATGAATGCTTGATTCTCCTCTGGTTGAGTGCCATGGAGTCTTTGTTGTCCTGCAATCCTTGTCTCCTCCTGAGTACAATCTGCCCATAGCTTATCAAACTTGGGTAGTTTAGATCTACCACTTATGCTTCGAATAAAGGACTCCCAAGATGGTAAAAGACCATTCAGAGTGGTGATGACAAGCTCCTTTTCATCAATCTCCACTGGTACTAAGCTTGTCCCTTAGTTTTGTGATCCTCATGAAATATGAGGCAATGGATTCTGATTTGAGAGTTGGTTTCTCAATGTCATGGATACATTGAGGCTAATGTGTTCAAACAACTTCTTTATGGTCTTGAACATTTTCCTAGCAGTCTTCTTTTCCTAAAATTTGTGGAACCAAATGATCTCTTACTGAGTCCACTAGAATCCTTCTTGCTCTAGCATCATTCTTCCTCCATCGGGATTTGTCTTCTTCGGCTTCTAGTTTGGAGACCTTCTCATTTACAATTTGTAATAGGTCATTTTCTTCTAGTAGTAGAAGAACCCTAGACTTCCAAGAGATAAAGTTGGAAGCTCCTTCCAAACGATCTTCAACCTTCATACCAATCATCTTGTCTGCAGATCTGGTTTAGAAACCCTAGCAGGAACTAGATCAAAAATGAAATTTGAAATTTTGGAAAACTGATTCCACGGGTAGATGCGGCCTAGCAAGGCGAGTTGAGATATGGTAGGGCTGATCCAAATCTGTGGAGAAAATTAGGTCAAAACTGAAAACATTATTTCTGCTCTAGCTGTAGAGTTAGGTCAAAAACTGAAAATTCTCGGAATTGAATTCCGTCTTCACCAAAAGATGTGCCTTGCCAAAAACGAAATTCCATGGCTCTTGTTCTCCAAAATGTTGGGTGAAGACTTCACAAGATGAAACCCTTTCTGGTAGGGTTCCGACAATGTTTCGGCAATGGCTTCTTCTAGAACTGCTCTGATACCATGTTAGAATTCATACATTCATAGCATAATAATATAAATGCATAACCAAGATCACTAAAAGAAAGACAAAGCACAAAACAATAACACGGAGTTTATCCTGGGAAACTCAAACGGGAGAAAACCCAGCAACCTTCGTATAGAGATGATAATCCCGAGATCATAGTACAAAGATAAAAGAGAAAATGTGAAAAAGTTTCCACAAGTAGAAACCCTGAAACAACTTCCTTCTCCAGCTTGTGCGAACTTCTTCTCTCTCCCAAGTGATGCGCAAATGTGAAGTGAGTGAATGAGATAATGAGGTGCACTTTACCTCTTATTTATACAAGTGCTGACATGAAAAATACCCTAACTGGGCCGACTTCACCTGGGGGCAATAAATAATTTATTTTTAATATTTTTCTTTTGCTTATTTGCACCCTGAGGTTGACATTGGTTCTTTCATGTGTTTACATAAGTAATTACATCAGGTTCATCCCCCTTAGGAGGTACAATCAAGTACAATGAAAGTACAATAAAATACAATGAATAATATCTTCTGAAGTTGCACAAAATCCAACAGTAAACACTTAGGGTAAGGACCTAGACAGTAGCAAACCTGACAATTTACAAGATTCATCAAACATATTGAAAGAGAGCAATGCCAATTTAAATATTATCATCACTCATATAATATACAATCTAGCCAATGAGACTGTGGTTCACTCGGTAGTCAACAGAGTATTAATCCATCCACCATGGTTCCATTCTCGCTGTAATCTGCCCTATCCGAATGGCATCTCTCAAAAAAGGATGAGGCCAGGTGCAAGTCCTGAGTGATTTTGGTGAAATAATTACTGCTTGGACATGGCGCCTAAGCCAAAGGAAGCCTCTATTATGGAGCACAGCCTCCGACCTCGGGGCACATTTTTTGAAGCAATATTAACAAAAAAGGTACACAAATCTAGAACATTGCAATGCCATCCAAAACAAAAACACAAGAGTTCAACATTGTATTTCATAAGGCAGCTATATACCTGGGATACTTTGTTTACTTCTTGCAATGTAAGGTCTTTTCCCCCAGTAATGTTGTACACAACACCGGTGGCACGCTCTATCGATCTTTCAATGAGGGGAGCTGAAGTAGCTTGCTGTGCAGCCTCCTCTGCTCGGTTTTTACCAGACGACACACCCACTCCAAGCATTGCAGTTCCTGAATTACTCATAACAGCCTTCACATCTGCAAAGTCCACGTTCACTAAACCTGGAATCTGCATTTTTTATATGCATCATATCAACACCTTGAAGCTTGCAAACCGCAAATATCATTTATTTTAAATATGGTTTTACCAAATATCATGGTAGAAATCCATATAAACTTGAGCATAAAGTTAAATTTGCATTCCACTTACTGTTATTATATCAGAAATTCCTTGTACACCTTGACGTAGGACATCATCAGCAAGGATGAAAGCATCTTCAAGAGGTGTCTGCTCTTCAACAACATCTAGTAACCTATCATTTGGAATGACAATAAGAGTATCCACACATTTCTGTAATCTCTCAATTGCCTCCAATGCCTTCATACAATTCAATCACTGAGTCAGTTTCTAATGGATTAAGTGTTACGGGCATCATCCATGCATGTCAATACAGTAAAACATTGTAAGGAATTTCCTTAAAAATATTCAGAATTTGATTTGAGCCAAGAGTTTAACATTGAAAAAGCATGAGCTATCATTTTTGGGATCATCTGTGTGAAGTCATTATTCTATAACCCATATCCCATGAGTATTAGTCACAACTGACCAATTTCTCATGGCTTTGGATAGTCCACTTAGCACTCATTGCATCGGATGATACTCACAGGGATATGGGTCATAGATTAATGACTTACTCTATACAAATAAATCCCAAAAATTATATCTCATATGTTGGACTGTGAAAGCCCTTCAATAATACTTGAATTGAAAACCTTGATCAGCCTAGAATCTTTTTGAACTATTAATCCCAGATATCTATGTTATCATTAGGAAACTTGAAATCCAACCCTTGCATCATTAAAAATATTGAATGCTCACCAGCATTCTTAATAGGCACAATTTAGTTGCTACTGTAAAAGAATGCCAAAGCATGCCCACCTGTACAGATCTCCTACGACCTTCAAAACTGAAAGGATAAGTAACCACACCGACAGTCAGATTGCCCGCTTCTTTTGATAATCGGGCAACAACAGGAGCTGCACCTGACCCTGTACCCCCACCCATTCCAGCTGTAATAAATACAAGATCTGATTCCTTTAGAACTTCAATTATAGCTTCCTTTGATTCTTCTGCAGCTTGTTCCCCGAGTTCAGGATTTCCACCAGTACCTGCATTTCTGAACCAAAAACTATCATTATGTTGCCACCGCAAGAATGATGAGGAAAAGTGCATGTTTACTTCCTTAATTGCCACAATAGCAAAGATGTCATTTTCTAGGCAGAATGATTACACCGATGCATCCCAAGGGTTGGGGATTACATCCCTGTCATTCCCCATCATCTTGGGGCCACGAGGACTGGGGAATGTCCAATGGCATCAGGAACATTCTCAAGTACCGGTGAAACCAGACGATGTACCCAGTATGGTCAGTGTATGTTCCTCATGCACTGGGGATGTCTGGTGTCCACAATGCTATAATAATATTATTACTTTTTTTATTTTCTTGACTCAAAATAGGAACGTAACCATAAAAAGAAAGAAACTAACCTACAGGTTTGGAAAGCCTTGAGGAAGAAGATCAAGCACATGCCCTGTGATGTATATTGTATTTTTGATATGTATGCTTTGTGTTACTAATAATGCTTCAATTTCATAAAAATATCTGATATTAGAATTTACTATTTTATCTATTGAGTACTCCATATGAACTGAATTTTAGCACTGATGTACGGTGTACTGTATGAAGTATGACTTTGTTCATGAATGAATCTGATGTTTGATTTTTCACTTACTTCTATTTTCACTACTAACAAGAACTCTATCACTATCCATTATGGTGCGTGGAACATACTACATAATACATATATATTTCTAATAATCCAATTTGATATTCATGCATATTAAACATTTTTTGCAAAACATCTTATAT
Source organism: Larix kaempferi (assembly GCA_027924585.1). Lineage (NCBI taxonomy): Eukaryota > Viridiplantae > Streptophyta > Pinopsida > Pinales > Pinaceae > Larix > Larix kaempferi. The sequence continues at coordinate 8,240,271 of BSBM01000318.1, read as the reverse complement.
ATACAAAAAGGTATTTAAAAATGTATGTACAAAACAACATTTGCATGCTTTGGCATATTATACATTTTTCACATTTCAAACCCTAAAACTTATTCCTATATTTATAAATCTTTAAACATTGATTTCTACTCTTTTCTTGTATGGTCATTATTGCCGTCCATGTCCCTGGGAATTGGTGGGGTATATCCACCAGTCGTAATGTAATGCTATCCCTCCATCCCCAAAGATAGAGTAACATAGTGAATGTTGTGGGCTTTGAATTCCTTTCCTTGTGCTTAAAAACCATGCTATATCTCTATAAATCATGCCATTCCATCCTTCTAAAATTGCAAGCTTACCATCCTCTAATCTGCTTAATAAGTTCTACTCAACCTTACATTAAACATCAATTACCTAGCAAGCAGGTCAAAATAGTTCTAAGGACTATTCAGCAACCTCTAAGAGGTGATGCATGTACTCATTTCATCTTTATGAACCAATAATCGCCCTATTCTATTGCATCTTTTAGATATACTTTGCACTTAGTAAGCAGTTCTGTGATTTTGCACTTGCCTGCCAGTGAAGCAGGGGCCTAAATATGGCTCCTCATGGTGTTGGCCATTCTTCCATACCCACTAAGGAGAATGGCAGCTCTGGAAAAGGCAAGGAAATTTGTACTGAAAATACATAACTTGTTTCATTTTGAGTTGGAAACCCTGTCAAGATTTCTTTGGATTAATATTGTGGTGCATGTTCTGAATATTTACTTGGTTGGGTGCTTTGTAGGTAAGGTACTTTCTGAGAATATGATCAGGAATTGCGTTAGAGTGTCATGAATGCCTTTCAGTTAGCATGTCGAAGGCATTGACAATATGACAGAAGGGTTTTTTTTCTGTTCACGTTTAAGGATGTTAAGGATTACATGGAAGCTAAGTTGCACTGAAGCAGATACCAAAACAGATACGGAAATGGGGGGGGATACGGCAAATTTTCAAAAAAACCAGATACAATACGGCGGGGAAACAGCATATTATAAATATATATATATATATATATCAATGTTCCCCCAAGTTTCCGGGACGCGGGGACGCGAGAGCGAGGAAATGCAGAAACGACATATGCAGAAGTACCCCCCCCAAATCTTAAGAAACGTCGAAGAGTACGTCGGGGTCTTCAACATAGGGGACCCCACCAGGAGAACTACCAAATTTATATTAGAATACATAAAAATTGAAAGTTGGAGCATAAGTCATTAAAGTCTTTAATTTTATAATCTAAAGATTAATACAAATTTACAACATACATCAAGTGAAATAAAATGAAATACAACTATATATAAGCTATAATTGATAAAACAAATTCGGAAACACAACCATATTGGACAGCGAAATGAAATCGAGGCTACTGAGAAGGGAAATAGTGGACAGTGTGTCCCTTTATCATTTTATTTTTTTATTTTTTGGTAAAAACTTGTCAAAGCAAACGTGGGGACGCCATTTTTAGGAGGGAAACGTTTCCCTTATGTGTTTCCTTGAGTTTCCTTCAAGCGGGGATGTGGGGGAAACGTTTCCAATGGAGTTTCCAAGTTTCCGAGACGTGTGGGGACGTGGAAACGCGTTTCCTACCCTTGGGGGCGCTTACCCGTGTAACACTAATATATATATATATATATATATATCATCATCATCATCATAAATATTATCATTGTCATCATAATCATCATAATATTATCATTGTACATCATCATCTGACACTACTATCTAATATCACCAATCATACATGTACTATGATACTGTGAGAACTTTTAACTAATATCATCAATAACACATGATACTATGCAAACTTCTAAGTTTTTAACATACTTAATTAGGGCAACCTACTATCATATTCATAACTCAATGTTCATTGTTCACGAGTTAAACTTCAAAAGTTAAAACATCATTACAAATTAAATTCACAGAATCACATATCATCAAAAAAAAGTCTTCGTCTATGTAACGAAGCTCAACATCATCATGTTCATCCTCTCCACAACTAGGAACATTGCTGCCATGTCCACTTGAAGATGCAATTGTTGGTGCCTCCTCATCAAACAAATTAAGGTGAGACATGGCACTCAATGCCATATCCAAGCCAGCCAACTCTGGTTCTAGATCCCATAGTTTGGTAGGCCCCGATTTGTATTCATCCTTCTGATGTGATAGAAGGCGAAGGTTGGAGTGAACATACACAAGTTCCTCGGCCTTCTTGGAGCCCAATCTGTTTCGCTTCACTAAATGGATGACGCCATATGTACTCCAGTTCCTCTCTGTCGATGAGGAACTAGCAACCTGTGACAAGATCCTGATTCCCAATTTTTGGATATTTGGGATTTCCCACCAATCAATTGGAGTTAGTGAGGTCTTGCCCCACATAGCCTCAACATCTGGCACCCAAACCCTCAGATCCCACAAAATAAGAAAACTCAATATCAGGATCTAGAAATCTGAAATAGTTCTCTAAAAGATTTTATAAACCCAAGGGACACTTATGGGTCCTTGTTTGGTGCATATTTGTTTGGATCAATTAGCAACTCTACAAAATAATATTTGGGATCATAGTTATCAAAACCAGACCGGTTATCGAATAGACCGACCCCGGGATCTGGAACCGAACAAAAACCAAAAAACAAATGGATCACAACATTGGTTGACCAAATTACATACATACATGCATACATACATACATACATATATATGCGCATCCATGAGAATTCAAACCATTATACATACATACATATATATGTGTGTGTATGTGTGTGTGTGTGTGTGTGTGTGTGAGAGAGAGAGAGAGAGAGAGAAAGAGAGAATTCAAACCATTATACACAAATGTGCAAAGTTTCTCATGTATATAGCAAGAGTGCATACAACCAAAATAGCACAGAGTGCAATCCATATCTCACAACCAAATTATACAAATTTTGAAAATGTATGTGTGTGTGTGTGTGAGAGAGAGAGAGAGAGAGAGAATTCAAACCATTATACACAAATATGCAAAGTTTCTCATGTATATAGCAAGTAAGAGTGCATACAACCAAAATAGCACTAAGTGCAATCCATATATGAACCAAAGTACATCAATAAATAGGCTATAAATGGCCTCTATAATCAAAATACAGGCATATAACTATAGCCTAAACTCTAGTCTCTACAATCTAATCATATAACAGAATCATCTAAATCCTCATGCTCAGAATCAGAGTGATCATTTATGTCCTCAACAAAATTAGACCGAAAATAGGGATCTCAAGCATGACTTGATTCCCATGGACCTAAAGGCACCTGTCCAACACCAATATTCGCATCCTCGGGCTATGGAAGTGGGTCCAAGTCCATCCAAGACAGGAGTTCAACAATTAGCACCACCAACATCAAGGTACATAGATGGGTTTATGTGCTTAATTAAATGTCAATCCCATACCCTCATGTATGATAGAATCTAGTGGAAACGTTGCAATCCTAAAATCCTAAACTCTCTGGAATTCTAAATGGGATAAAAAAAATTACTTTTTGCATGTGAAGTCTGATGAGGTTGGAACTACTCTCAAACATCCTAAAACAATTAATGGTAATGTTAAAAATTTAAGTAAAATGATAGAAAATGAAAGATAGGAGAATGTCACTTTTACTTTAAGAATTTAATATTACCATTTGATATTCTTTTTAACTTCCATGTTCTAAACCATGGCATACTGCCTTTAGCAAAATAGACTTGTTGGAGGGGTCGTGGGCCCCTTAGGGTTTCAACGTAGATCACAAAAACAATTTAAAAAACGATTTCAAGAATAAAAAATCGCTAGTAACGTAACCCTCTCTCTCTAACTTGAAACATATCACTTCTAGGCTAAAACGTATCACTGTCATTGAAACGTATCCGGTATCACTTTAACCCTTAAACGTATCACATTTTCCCTGAAACGTATCCAAAACCCTTGAAACGTATCTGTACTAATTTGATACATATTTGTGACATTTCAGAGCCAATATCCCCTCCGTTTTAGGATCCAAAACGGGGAACGACGTTTCTCGAAGGCTAATGGGACGTTTCTAGTAACTTTGAATGGAAGTAATGCAACAGGATCCATGGACCTGACATAGACGGTGGTCATCTTCTCCAGATGGGGAGAAAACCTTTAGAAAAAATGCCTACCAGACTCCATTGGCCCATTTGAGTGGAGTTCCCTCGTCTGCTAGTCTGGCTCTTGCATTTCCTGAATAGGTTAGCACGGCCCTCAAAGAAGTTTTTGTGCCACAATCACAACAGGTTGTTTCCCCAAGGCAAAATCATAGAATCTGTGTCCAAGTGAATTTGTTAAATTATATGAAATCCAAGATGAGAAGAAAAATCATCTGCCAACATGTTCGTTACATAAATATCCCAAATACCTTTTTTGTTGCCAAAGTCCTAATCAATGTATCAAACACTATCATCTAATGGTCAAAATGTTAAAGTTAGTGCAGCTACAAGACCCATTCTCAGAGACGATGGTACCCTAGTCAGTTAACTAGGGTTCCTGGTCAAGTTAACCAGGCAGAGTAAAGAGTAAGACCCTAGAAGGTACTATTGGGCCTGGCCCAAGTGGGGCATTTTTGTGCAAGTCAAGTTTCGGAACTGCGGAGTTAAGCGCAGTTCAGTTGAAGACTTTTTGTACAAGTCAGTTTTGGTGAGCTGCGAAGTTGAGCGCAGCGCAACGTCAAAAGAGCTGCAAGGTGCAGCGCTACGAGAAGTACAGCGCTGTGATGTGCCCAGTCTACAGAGATCCGGCAAGGCAGAGTGTTGGACGGAAGACAGCACATATTCCAGTTAGACCATCGAGCCCCCAGCTGTCTCCAGGGGTTCTTGGTCGGGTACCAAGCAGGTTGATGCCATGGCAAACTCCCTAGCATGTGGCTAGGGCCCCTAATTGTCTCTAGGGTATTCTGGTCAGGGACGAGACAGTTTCTTGGTCACAAGGACCAAGCAGGTCCTACAGGTTGAGACAGAGACCTCCTGGTCTGGGACCAAGCAGATTCTTGGTCACGAGGACCAAGTAGTTCCTGTAGCAACATACCTGGTCAGTTAACCAGGTGGACCCTGGTCAGTGGACCAAGATGATGATGTGTGATGTCCTCTTCTCCTAGGTCTTCGAGATGGTTGAGCTAGATGGTCTTCTCATGGGACTGGCCACCCCATTGATGGAGCCACTAGCATTTGACCTGAGGAGCGGTCCAGAGGACCACATGATCACATCATCCAGTGTGGACCCATCCTTATATAGTGATGATGAACTTTCAGGTTATATGGAACACTTGTACATTTGAGAGAGAGATTACTGGTTGTACCTTCCCCACCTTGGTTGATTTACTTTTGGTCCTTAAACCTTGTTGATTATTGGTCTTGTGGTACCTTGTCTTTGACTTGTGGTTAGTAGGGTCATTTACCCACCTTCAGTTGTTTTTTATTTGTACCATCTTGATGTTTTTGGTCCTATGAGTACTATGGTTGTTTGTCCACTTTGTGGTATACCCTTGGTCATAGGGTTTATGGGTCATGTACCCATACGTATAGGGTCATTTACCCACCTTGAGTTTTTTATTTGTACCATCTTGATGTTTTTGGTCCTATGGGTACTATGGTTGTTTGTCCACTGTGTGGTATACCTTTGGTCATAGGGTTTATGGGTCATGTACCCACACGTATCTTATGTTGGGTCATGTGCTGGTGGTTGTACCCTCACTAACTAATTAATTGATCCTAGTACCCACCTAATGTCACCCTACTTATATTTTATGTTATTAAATGTGACGTTATTGTTTTGACCATAATGTGTTGGTGCCCATCTAGGTCATTTATATTTTATATTTTATAACTTGTGTGTTTTATTTTTTGTCCTAACTAAGTGGTACCCTCCTAAATCTATGGAACCCTAACTTAGTTAAAAGATTAATTTAATGATCTTTCTAGAAGATCTAAGATCCTATATATTGAGATATTTTATTCCTCATTTGACATTAATTACATCCACTCATCTCACCTCTGCTTGACGCAAGGGTTTATGGGTTTATGCTGCTCATCTACGTTGTCTACCGCCTGGAGATTACTTTCATCTCAGATCTGTTTTGGCTTGTTTGACTGCTGAAGGTTGACGTCTAGCTTTTCCACTTCTAGGGCTTGATCAAACACTTCACTGCTGCCTTCTCTATCTGAGTCGTGAGCCATATTTTCTAACCCGTAACTTCTGTTGAAGTTTTTAAGGAGGGCCGCAGCCTGTTATAGTCTTAAGCCGTGACCTGTTGAGGTCCGATCTGCTCTTTTGAAGTCAGATCTGCTACTGTGGGATTCGATCTGTACTTTGTGGTTGATCTATGATCCGATCTGTTGTAGAAGTTTACTTGGGATCCGGTCTGCTTATTTAGGGTCTGTTTGAAGACCGATATGCTTGGTATAAAACCCAATCTGCTGTGTGAGAGGTCCGATCTGTTTAATGAAGGGTCTGATCTGTTTTATTGTGTTTTTATTGGAGTTCATTCAGCCTTTCCATGACCCAGCCGTGAGCTCTAGAGTTCAGTCCAGCTCAGCCATGAAGCCCTAGGGTCTGGTTAACCCTGCTGTGTGCTCACTTGGGAGGCCATGAGTCTCTATGATCTTGATCTGATAGTTGACTGTTCATTGGTGAGGACTTTAGCTTGTATGGACCGCTTGAACTGAACTCTTAAGTTATTTGTTGATGCTGAGTCTTATTTTGCCCAGATCTAATTGTTAAGACTTACCCTGGTTCAGATTGTTTATTTGCTGCCAGATCTATCTGTTTGTGATTGTGACCAGATCTGATATACTGAGAGTTACTTGTACTGAGATTTTTGTTGAGATCATATTTTTGTGACTTTATTGACCTCTGTTATGTTAAGACTGTAACTGTGCTTTTGACTGTCATTGACTACCACTACTGTTGCCTACAACCTTTCATCTCTCTCTCTCTCTGGTTTGTACTTACCCTCTAAGTTAGGGTCAGTTGGTTCCTAGTGATTGACTGACCTCTGAGAGGCTCAGCTCATTCTGAAAGTAAAAATTTCTGAGTATAAAACAGGAAGGATCCCACACTTCAGGTAAGTACCCTAACTTGCTCTTCTTACTAATTAGATTTGTTATTGTTAGTCTTATACTGCTGGTTACATGTTACTGAAGATTACTTTAACACGGTGACCCAATTGGTAGTGTTAAAGTTGAAAAGTTGAAAGAGATGAAAATTATTGTTTTAAATTATCTTGTTTAAGTTACTGCTGAACTATTATGCTCCAGTATAAATTTGTTATGTTGAATTTTTGCATTAAAGTATATAAGATTTGATTTTTCTGCATCAAACCCTAACCCTAACAAAATTTAACACAAAAATCTTCCAACCTCAGTCAAAACACAGATCTCTCAGGAAAACTGAGGCCCCATGACCCCCTGAAGTTAACCAAGATGGCTGTACTTGATGACAAGGGAAAGCTCTACATTGAGTAGGACCTTTCAGACACAGCCCTTGGCGGCCTATCAAACTAAAACAACACAAAGAAACACAAAAGTCACATGCAATCCTCTCAAGTTGCAGCTTTTCCTTTGGTCCCCGAGGACCTCGGACTTGGCCAAATGCCATTTGGAAACTTTGATTGGCATCACCTCTCTTGAATCCTCATTGTGAGAACTCAGCACAGGAAGGAAAAGCTCCACCCAAACAACTTGTACTACTGAATGATTTTTTCCACCCATGAAATTCTAGTCTCAAACCTTATCAATTCTGGAGGAGGTAGACAGGATGTATAAATTGATGGTGGTGTTAGCAAAGAAGGAAAAGAACTTCCTTCCATGTCAAAGAATTTTCATGGCATATAAGGGGGTCTCTCAGGCACATGAAAAAAAGGCACAGATAGACACAGTTGTTCCAATCTGTTTAGAGTATAGATTTGGTGTTTTCATTTTATATGCCCAGGTACCAGTACCTTTTCCACTTTACATAAGAAGGAAAGGAAGGCATAACCATGCTTCTCTCACCCAAGCTCGTTGCATGTATTTCTGAGTGGGTGCAGAACCCCAAAAAGGCTTGCATGTATTTTGTTAAGCTTAAATAGCCATACTCTACATGTGGCTAATATTATGCCTTGAACAAAGCTTTTGTGATGAACCGAGTGTTACTCATGAGGAGATGGACCCGGTGATATTCATGAGGAGCCATCCTTAAATTATAAGAATAGGGTCAAACCCAAGTAATCCATGAAGAATAAAATATTATAAATATATGTCAATACTTGGTAACCAAGATGGTAGACAATATGAAAACAAGTCTTCTAGTGGGTTCTCTACTGATTTAAAAAACAACCATCCTAGCAATGCTATAGAATTCAGCAAATGAAAATTTCTTTCAGTAACTACCGCCTCTCCAAAATGTGTTTATTTTATTAGAAACCACTAGATTGCTATAGAGCACTACCATACCCATTTTTGATAGCGATTCCTTATTTTTGTTGGTGATTCCATACTTGTAACATCATGTTGCAACGTTCTTTTACCACTTTATCAAGCATGCTACAATAACCTCTTTGTTATTGAGTCCTCAATCACTCCAGCATGGTGAATTATCAAGCTTGATGATGACTCAGCCATTACACAATTTCTCTTCCAGATTATTCTTGCTATCTTGCTGATGCTACATACACTAATTGCCAGTAAGGGATTGTTGAGGAGTCGAGATATCTTCCACTTGTTATTGCTAATATTGTTCACTAAAGTGATTGCTAAGGAGTCAGTTCATGCTCCAACCTGCCACAAAAATGAATTCTTGCATTTACATCTCTTCAGCATTTAAATCAGGCAGGCAACTCAAGTATATATATCACCTTTTTCTCAGTAATTTTGCAACAATATGTTTTCAATTTAATTGTTAGATTAGACTAGTATGCTTATTTTTCCGACCCTGTACCATTCCGTAGCTTCATACATCACCATTCCCACCCTTGTTGGGGCTATCTTCCTCCCTTGCTATGTTCCCCAAGGATTGCCAACACTTCAACTTCAATTGGGGGAAGTGTTATCTTGTCAACAGTACAACCACATTTAACTAATCTACTGATTGGAAATTCAATTAGATAGTGTCGAATCATGTGGCATGTCATTTGAAACAAACAAAATAACTGAATTGAATGTTGCCTAAGTGTGAAGTGATGGGTAAGGAGTTGGAAGGACAGAATTAAGTGCTTTGAAGTGTGACTGTGTGAGGTGGTGGGTGAATTAGTTGCTAACAAACTAATAGAGATATGGCGGATTCAATGGAATGACAACCTGATCCAGCATAACGGATAGGCCAACACATCCATTAACTTCGACATCGATGGTGATCTTACAACTTAAATTCTGCATGATAAGGAACTGAGGGATGCCCACAAGTTTAAAAAAAATGCCAACAAGCAATTTTTGCATTGAAAAAACACCAAGCTACAAAAAAATTGAGAGGAGGCAGCATCTTACTTGCTAAACATAGTTAAAAAGTTCAGTTGCAGAGTAACAATGGGGACTGGATTAAATAAGAGAAAGTCCACAGTGACTAAATTGCCACAGTGTAATCCGGCAATGCTCAGTGGATGGCATTCTTCAATCCACTACAGAGTTAAAGTGATTTGTCGGCTTGGAATTCACACAAAGTTTATTGGTAAACATTTCAGTAGTTAAAGGTGTAGAGGTAGAAGTCCCTGAGGAGTCAATCCCTAGGGCCACAAGCTTGGCATTAGGAGCAGTGGTTCAAAAAAAAAAAGAGGCCCATGAAGCCAAGAAAAAATTTCCGCATGCTATGGAATCAATAGAAGATACAGGCCAAGGTGTTAAACATATTACATTGCCTGTGCCATCAGATGAAGTAGTGATGCATCTCATGAGATATATCACATGCGAGGGAAGGCACAATTTAGTGTAGGCATACTAATTTAAACTGCTAGTACATCTGCATCACAATCAACTTAGCATTCCCTTTTTCTTGCTCCAATGCATACAGAAAATGCTTGTTGAAGTTCAAAATGGTAAAGACAGTACCCTTACACAACACGGGCTGATTAAATTATCAGTGAGTGATGCTTTACTGCAGAAACAACCCAGGATGACCTGAGAACAATCCGTGGTTTTAAACGCAGATAGAAGTTGAGAACAAAACCTAAGGAGCTTGAAAGGTCTCCTAAGGAGTAACCTGAACCTGAAAGACTCGCTGAGGAAGCCCCTACATCAAGCAATTGGACTCAATGAAAAACAGGTAGAGTGAAGAGCAGAAAAACTCAGCATGAGTACAAAACAAATGCTGAGGTGTCACGAATCAATGAAGCTAGACCCTACTCTTCACAAGTTGTTGAGTTTCCAATCTAGATTGAGGAGTCCCCCAATAGAATAGGTCTCGAAACTTTGTTAGGATTTTGTGTACTTATAGTTGAGGAAAGAGAAGATCAGAATGTTGTTACAAAGGTGCCAACCCCTGTAAAGACATGAGCAAAGTCCCTGAAGAGAATGAGAGGCTCTATCCCACAATCTCAAGGAGCTAGGAGAAGCATGCATCCACTGTTTCGACTAAGGAGGCTGAGAAGTTGATCAATCGACTCCGAATATAAAACAACAAAAACTGGAAAATGGAAGGCCATTGCGGAGTTGCATCGCAGAGTCATTCCACTTGGGAAAAATCATCAAGCAGTCTCTTCGTTAAAAGAGAAATCTGCTATTTCATCAATATTCATCAATACAACAATTGGATATTGTTAGGCAGCTCGGGACAAAAGATTTCAGTGTAAGAAAAGAGTTGAAGAATAAAGAAGAAAAATTGAAGGAGAAAGCTAAGAAGATCGTCATCTTGAAATATTTATGAGAATGTTATGGAGAGTGTAGCTGAAAATTTTGGCATGCAGAATGCCTGATACAATATATACACTTTATCTTAAAGAACAATGGCTTAAATCCTTGCTATAGAGAATCACCTCTCACCTACCTTCTGTAAATTTTCCTAACCCTAGGTGAATGTTGTCCTTATGTTCTCAAATAAATAAACAATTATTTAATTTGCAGAAATTAATTTATTCAAATAGCAGTATTCAAATATATAGTTGGAAAATGAACAATGTAAGCATAAACACAGTACACACAATTTACTCCTTCAAATCAGCTTTTCATTAATACATTGAAGCTTACAAGGAAACCTCCACAGCTGCCAAAACTAACAACTATACGATGTTGCCGCCTGGATGCACACCTGGGAAAACGCGGCAAAAATCTTCAAGCCGCTCGTTGTGGCCTTGGGGGCAAGCCAGAGTCAAGTGCTGTCACCTGAAACTCAACTCATCCGTCTAGGCTTACTCCTAGTGAAGCCAAGGGGGGTGGACCCTAAAGAGAAAAATATAAGGTGTTTAATCTACAAAAAAAAAAAAAAACTAATCTAGGAGTTAGAAATTTAATCACAAGAACGATGCAATATTCAACTTCATATGATTCATTATCCAACATCATCATCATTGAAACATCAACATCGTAAAATAATCAACAACAAGACCAGTGCTGATAATGGAGTCAAATAAAGTGCAATTGAAATGCTTGAAATAAAATGACAATATTTTGCAAGTGTTCTTGGTAAATTTTATTATTTTTGTGGTAATGAGTGGATTATGAGGGAGGGGGGATTTCCAATATACCGTGAGGTACTGGTAATATGTCCGGAATATGACAAAGGTGGCTCCTCACTTGGAAATGTGGGTTGGATTGGAGTCTCTGGGAGGTGTTCAACACTACACCAAACGAGGGTGCAGTATAACGGTATCCCGAGGTCACTACCCAATGGTTCCCACTTCCTTTGAGGAATTTCCCCGAACAGTGTCAATAAGCAATTACGTCGTATTTTCGTAAATAGGAGGTTACTTAGGAAAAATGAGACTAATTACTAGTCACTAAGTCCCTTTCTGGTATGATCAACAGGTTCAGTCGAGGCTGCAGCAGTCTAGAGCATACGGGGACGAAGCCTTGTTAATTTTAAGAATTTTTTAATAAGATTTTATTGTTTATTAAAACCCCAAGAGACTCTTTTTTGGCCAGTACTCGGGCAAGCCCTTATCCTGAAATCTGTACTTCGGGAAAGCAAGGGAGGTTGATTAAAACTGAAAAAATGGAAATTGTTAAAAAATGTGAAAAACTAGGTCTTGAGTGAAATTGTGGCCCACCAATGGAACGGACCAACAAGGTAAATTTTATTCCTAGTTAAATGTTAGTAGCTGCAAAAAATGAAAATCTAAACTTAAAATCACAAACCACAAAATTTGAGTTGACACGGTTCCCCCCTAGGGAGATGGGGTGTGGGCGCTGGGTAGCCCACTTGCTCTCGTTTAATTTTCTTTTACAATGCAAAGAGAAGTGCCTTGGTCCTTGAAAAATGGACTCAAAGGGTTACAAGAATTCACAGAACAAGTTTCCGGCTGAAGGGGAATGGATCTAGGGTGCTCCAGATGGCCCAATCTACCGAAAATCGATCAAAGTTTCCTCCTACCTGTTCATGAAATGCTGCAAAACAGCGAGCAAATGTTAGTAAAAAGTGCCCAAAAACACTTAGAAAGTGATTTTGGGTCACCACAAAAATTTATAGAAAAAATTACCAAGTTAATCTATGATAACTCAACGAAAAATAACCAAGGAAAGCAAGCTTTCCTTGGGATCTTGGCTTGGTTTTGAAGGCAGCCAATAAAATGCACTTTTTAAATTTTTCAAGATATAAACGTTTAAGAAATTAATACTAGCCTACTACTTAAGCCTTATGATAAAAATGACTTTTGTATGCAAACTAGTAACTAGATCTAGAAAAAAAGATAAATCTTGTAAAACAACTAGATCTTAATGCAACTAAACAGTAGATCTACTTATGATTTAATCAGAGAAGTATAGATCTATTATTTTAATTGCATAGAGTAACGAGAACAAGAAAATGTATGAAAGAGAGAGGGAGATAAGAACGAGTTTTTTTATATGTTCTTGAGAAGAGGCTTTGGAGCCTTCCGGAGGAGAACCGAGGGACTAAGTCTGCAAAAAGATGTTAGAAAAATGAAGGAAGCAAACAAGATCCTCCACTAATCCACTTGAGATAACATGCAAATCACATCAACTTGAACACAAAAGATCAAATCTAAACATATACATATAAGAAATCGAATTTATAATGCTCATAAACAAATGAAACATCAAACTTGGATCTCTACACATGCATATATAAAAGATTAAAACAATAGAACTATTGCCTAACCGTTCTTATAAATCGATACTAATCCTTACAATAAGCTAGATTTAGATGAGCCCATGGGGGGCAGCTCAAATGGTAAATATAAGAAGGTGTAATCGGTTGTAAATGGAATGTCACAAGTTCGAATCCCCCCAAATTTACCCGTGCGCCATGGTTCGGGCCCTATGGATGCACCTAGGGGTATAGTGGTAGCGAGTTTGGATCCCTGGACCCCGTGTCACGCGAGTACCAGCCCAACTCCAGTTGTCGATTTCCCTAGTAAAAAAAAAAAAAACTAGATTTAGATGCAAGAGAAAAACTAGCAACGCAAATACATGTTACCTCAAGGAAGCTCGTGATATTCATCCACTCATCAAAGGACTACACTAAGCTTGACCTCCAAAGTATCTTTTATTCTCATAAAATAAGCGATTACAATAGCGAGCTCTCAATCTCAAACTCCAACTAGAAAACAATGAGAGGGATGCCTTGCTTAAATAGCCAAAATGAGAGAGAGGGCACTCATGTTATGGGAGAGGGAGGGCGAAATTGTGGAGAGAATGATGCCACCATTTGGGGCTTGATGGAGGGGGCTGCCACCTCTATTTGGGCTGCTAAAATCAGCCACAAATCAGCCTAAAAAACTGCTGCACACTCCACCATTTATGGGCCCCCCTTCTTGGGAAATGTGCACTCCTTTAGAGGAATGCGCCCCCGTCTTTGTGGGGACATGATTCCTTAAGTTTAGCTGCCCACAAACTTGACAAAATTCATCTCTTACAAAATTCTGACCTTATCCACTTCCAAATTCCATCAAAATAGGAATTGAATTTTTTCCCCATTTTCACTTTTTTGGCATTTTTTATACTTTTTGACTTTTTTGGGAAAAGTGAAAACAAAAAGAAAAAAAAAGTGCAAGAGAACTTGGGAAAGTGGGTCTTGAGGTAAAGTGGGTGCCATGAGCTTGAAAATGAGCACCACCATGGCAGAAAAGACCCCTAGACCACACTCTTACAACATTTTTAAAAAAATTAATTAAACCATTAAAAAATGGCTTAATTTTATGAGAAAAATATTTTTTCACGGATCATTAAAAAAACCTAGGGGGATCTAGCACATGTCCATACAACTCAAAATTAGTGTCCAGCGTGTTCATATACATTGACCCATGGACTTTAACAACCTCCTAAGGCCTAACCACCACACCAGGCATTCCAGCTTTAGAGGAGTAGGAGAAAAACTCAAGAATTATGTCCTACTAAAACGCAAAACATAATTAATAAGTGGAAAAACTCCTTGGAATATCCGATTTGATTGACAAGTCCTAGGAAGCCAAGTCCTTTACATAGATATACCATGCTAGCACACTTTATTACAAACCCCGCAAGGCATGGACATGTGAAGAAAAAATAAAAATAGAAGGCCTTGAAAAAGGCCTGATGGACTTCAGATCACTGATAATGAACATGGAATATGTTCATACTTTACCCGCTCACTTGAAAGTCCAACTAAGTACAACTTAGCTGGTAACATATGGTACACTCAAATGAAACAAAATCTGCACACTTACTAAGGAAATATGCCTGCTCAAAACCGAGAAATCAGACTGATGTTTCTTGCCTGTCGTACAGACTATCTGTACGCTTGTTCGTACGGATCCGTACAATTGTATGGATCTGTTGTAGTATGTATGGTTACGTACGGCTGTACAGATCCACTTCCACTGCCTGCTTACTGAAATCTGCCTAGTTGCTAAATTGGGCTCCTCTCCGGTGCTCTAATTTTGCTCCTCGGATGAGTTTCTTCACCTTCCGACCGAACTGTCTTTGAGTAAAGAATGAATGTGTCTTTACCTTCTACCTTGACCAGTCTTTATATACTTGAGTTGAAGACCTAATCTACCAAATCCCTAATGTCACAGTGAGATCCACAACTGAAATTAGTCTAAATCGCTAAAGTCTTAAAAATACACTTTATTAGACTCAACAACTAAATAAAAGACTTCAACTTTATTAATAAAGTGAATTACAAAATAGATTTGACTTGGACGATTTCCTGCATGTTTGACGATAAACCTGTGTGAAGTTCCTGTCCAATCTACAAACATCAACACATTTTGGGATGAGAAACTAGACAAAATTTTGTTAAGTTTACTTCAACAATATTACAGAAGGCAAAAATTATTGTATGAATTCTATGTGCACAATGATGCAATGGCACAACTCCCTAAGAACCTTGTAGTTGCATATACAATGTGCAGCACCTCAAAGCTAATGCACCCACATTGACAAATTAAAGAGAGCTCATAGGTTTCAGCGGCAGTTATATCTGTTGCAATTTTGTGGCCCATCACTCAAGATGGATTCAATAGTGGAATGATGTTGCTGCTCAAACAACTTCCTTCCTTCATTGTTCATGTAATTGTAACTTCGAAAGATATTCACTTGTATTTTATATTGTTATTATTATTGTATTTTATTTGTACCTCCAACGAAGATGTTTATTCCTCCGGTCAGAGATGTAATTATTACATTTGGTCATGTAAAGTCATTGAGGTAAATCATCCATTGTAAGTCGGGGCAATAGTTCCCCCTAGAGTCAGTTGTATTAGGGTTATTGAGTCCCCTAGAGAAGTCAGCCCAGTCAGATTTAGCTGGGGCCGACCTAGCAAGTGAAAAAGGTCAAGTGAAAGTAAAGTATAAATAGAGAGCAAGGCTCTCTCATTTGAACACACACTCGCACTCACTCAAGTTCGCATAAGTGAGAGAGAGAGGACAAGTTCGCATAGGAGAAAGAGAGAGGAGCTGCAGAAGACCATCTTGTTTTGGGGTTTTACCTTTTTTGATATTATATTGGTGACGATTCTATCTCTGAGGAAGTTGCGGGGTTTTCTCCTTTATGGTTTCCCCGAAGAAAATCTTTGTGTCTCTTGTGTTATGTTGTGCGTGTTATTCTTTCAGTTAAGATCCTAGATAATATTAATTAAAAGTAGAAAAACTAACATGGTATCAGAGCTAACCTGAAAAGAAGACATTGTGCAGCTGCGGGAAGCTAGGGCTTCTAAGTTTTGGGTCTTCTCTCCACAGATCATCAAGGAAAAGAGGCTAAGCTAACTCGCCCTAGGAGGGCACATCTTTTTGTCGAAGTAGAATTGGATTCTGAGAATTTTCATTTTTTGGCTTGTCACTACTGCCGGAGGAAAACTAGGGCATCAACAATTTTGGGTTTATGTTCACTGATTTGGAGAAGTGAGTACATTGGGCAACTCGCCTTGAGGAGGCGCGTCTATCTATCCAATCAGAAGTTCCAAATTCCAAGTTTGGAAAATTAGAGTTTCTCTGACAAACCCTAGGCCAGCAATAAAAATTAGGGTTTCATTGCAGATTCCATTAAGGATCATCTCATCCAACATGTGTCATCTCTGAAGGCACCTAAGGAAATGTTTGATGCTTTGACAAATCTATTTGAAGGGAAGAACATCAATCGAAAGATGACCTTGAGGAACCAACTCAAGAATGTGAAGATTCAAAATGCCGAGACCATGCAGTCCTACTTTACAAGGGTCTCTCAGATCAAGGAGCAACTTGAAGTTGTTGGAGAAAAGGTAGAAGAAGGAGAGATTGTGATGACCCCCTTGAATGGTCTCCCAAGATCATGGGACTCATTCATCCAAGGGATATGTGCCAGAAAGAAGTTAATCACATTCAATAGGCTATGGGAAGAATGCTCACAAGAAGAAGCTCGACTTGTAGCTCAAGAAGAGAAGATGGGAGCAAATGATGATCAAGCTCTCACAGCACACACCAGAAGGAATAATAACAAGAGGGAGCATCAACATCACAGTAAGAGGGAGAAACACCACCACCAAAGTCAGAGGGAGAACATTAGAAGATCCAGGAGAGATCTATCTAAAGTTAGATGTTATACTTGTGATGAGAAGGGACACTACTCCAGAAATTGTCCCAAAAATAAAAATGGCTCCCACAACAAGAAGAACAACAAGAAAAGGCACCATGCTCACACCGCAGAAGATGATGATCCTCCAAGGAAGAGAGCTAGAGAAGAAAGTGATGCATCTTCAAGTGATGAAGAGTATGTCCTAATATCGGCACTCACGGGCACTGTCACACATGGAAGTAAGGATTGGCTTGTAGATAGTGGAGCTTCCAAGCATATGACGGGATATAAAGAATCCTTCATAAACCTATCTAAACATGAGGTGAAACTTGGGGATGATTACCAATACACCATAAAAGGAAGTGGAGAAGCTTCTTACAAGCTAGACTCTGGAAAATCTCTGAAGATGAAGGATGTCCTATATGTTCCAGGACTAAAGAAGAACCTTCTCTCCATATCAGCACTAGATGCTAAAGGTATGAGGGTTGCATTTGTTGATGGCCAGGTCCTAATGTGGCCAAAGGGAAAGACTATAGATGATGCAATTGTGATTGGAGAGCAAGAGGGAGGTTTGTACAAATTGAAGGGCCAACCTGAACAAGCCTTGGTTCATGACTCCATGGAGCCAAGTGAATTATGGCATAGAAGGCTTGCACATGTGCACTATAAAGCACTACCCATTGCAGGCAAAGCAGTTGAAGGACTTCCAAAAATCCAGTCGAAGCATGAAGGCGTTTGCAAAGGATGTGTGAAGGGAATGAACGTGAAGAAGGCATTTCCAAGTAGCGAAAGCAAAGCAAAAGGAATATTGGAAATCATCCACTCTGATGTATGCGGTCCTATGTCATCTAGTTCATTGAGTGGGTATGTATATTATGTTTCATTCATTGATGACTTTTCCCATAAGACTTGGATATATTTCTTGAAAAGTAAAGATGAAGTATTCAGCAAGTTCAAGGAATTCAAAGCCTTGATCAAGAACCACACTGAGAAAAGGATAAAGACCTTTCGATCAGATAATGGCGGAGAATTCACCTCGGAAGATTTCAAGAACCTATGCAGAAAATCTGGGATTAAGAGGGAGTTGACCACTCCATACAATCCACAACAGAATGGCGTTGTAGAAAGAAAGAATAGAACAATAATGGAAGCAGCAAGAGCAATGCTTCATGACCAGGATCTTCCGATGCACCTATGGGCAGAAGTGACAAGGACAGTTGTGTATGTACAGAACCGTACTCCTCATAGAGTACTAGACAACAAGACTCCAGAAGAAGTGTTCTCCGGTGAGAAACCAGAAGTCAGCCATCTCAGGATATTTGGCTGCCCAATGTGCTTACACATTTCGAAGGAGAAGAGGACGAAGCTAGATCCTTCGGGAAAGAAGGGTATATTCATAGGATATAGTGAAAGCTCAAAGGCCTACCGAATATATTTCCCAGGATTCAAGAAGATGGACATCAGCAGAGATGTGACATTTGACGAAGACTCAGCCTACAACAAATCCAGAAAGTTACCTATTGAAGACACTGAAGTTCCCAGGATCAGAGATGCAGTAATGGAAGAAGCAATTCCAGAAGATCACGAAGACTGCGAGATGGAAGAACCACAAGAACCTGTAGATCCACCTCGTGAGAAGAACTCCCACAAGAGGAAACCAACATGGGTACGAGAAGCAATACAAGATGCAGAGAAGTATGGCGCTCCAGAGGAGATGCACAGAGAAAGCAACAGACCTAGGCCATACTCCAGTTATGTAGCCCTGTTGTGCGACATCATTGACAAAGAACCTGCCAACTATGAGGAAGCAGCAGAGAAGAAAGAATGGAAGGATGCCATGATCGAGGAGTACCAGTCGATCATGGAGAATGATGTTTGGGAGGTAGTTCCGAGACCAAAAGGAAAGTCTGTTGTGACTTCGAAGTGGATCTACAAGAGCAAGCATGCTGTAGCATCAAGAAACACAAGGCGAGGCTTGTGGCACATGGCTTCTCCCAGAAGGAAGGCATAGACTATGAGGAGACATTTGCACCTGTAGCCAGATACACTTCCATCAGATCAGTACTTGCATTGGCTGCAGTGATGAAATGGAAGGTACACCAGATGGATGTCAAGACGGCGTTCTTGAATGGTGTAGTAGAAGAGGAAGTGTACGTGGAGCAGCCACTGGGATTTGAGACACATGACAGGCAGACTCATGTGTGCAAGTTGAAGAAGGCCTTGTACGGATTGAAGCAGGTACCCAGGACGTGGTACGGCAGGATGGATAGTTTCCTAATGAGCTTGGGCTTTACCAAGAGTAAAGCAGATTCCAACCTTTACTACAAGGTTGAGGTGGGAAATCCAGTGATACTTCCTTCTACTCTATGTAGATGACCTGTTTGTAACAGGGGAGGATGGGCTCATTGCAGATACGAAGAGGAAGCTTGCCGCAGAGTTCGAGATGAAGGACCTGGGTATGATGCACTATTTCTTAGGCATGGAGGTGTGGCAAAGTGTAGATGGAATCTTCCTTGGACAAGGGAAGTATGTAGTGGAGATTCTTAAGAGATTCGAAATGATGGACTGCAAGGCTATGGCCACACCCATGGCATCAAACTTGAAGCTACTGTGTGATGCTTCATCAGAGTCAATTGATGCCACGATGTATCATCAGACGATTGGGTCATTGATGTACCTGACGAATACGAGACCAGATATATGCTTTGTTGTGAACACATTGAGCCAGTTCCTGACGGATCCGAGACAAGTTCACCTGATTGCTGCAAAGCATATATTGAGGTACCTGAAGGGTACAGTTGACTATGGGCTCAAGTATGAAGTGAATCAGAAGATTAACTTGCAGGGTTATGTTGATTCGGATTGGGCAAGCAGTACCGCTGATAGGAAGAGCACTTCGGGATGTTGCTTTAGTATGGGATCCGGTATGATCTCCTGGTTTAGCAGGAAGCAGTCGCGCATGGCACTGAGTACAACCAAAGCAGAGTATGTTGCAGCTTGTTCGACCAGTTGTGAGGCAGTATAGCTTAGGAAGCTACTGTCTGATTTGTTATCTCTAGTTAGAGGCGACTTGTATATTCCGTGACAACCAGAGTTATGTGAAGTTGTCTGAGAACCCGGTGTTCCATGACAAGTTGAAGCATATTGAGATCAAGTACCACTATATCAGGAATATGGTGCAGAGAGGAGCAGTGAAACTCCAGTATGTTGCGACGGATGAGCAGATAGTCGATGTGTTGACCAAGCCGCTAGCTAGAGTGAAGTTCGAGTACTTCAAAGAGAAGCTTGGTGTTTTCCAAATCGAGGTTCCTTCCAAGAGGAAATGACAAGTCTGGAAGACGCAGATGCGCATGGGCCATTCTCGCATAGTGGTAGGAAAGTCCTCCTATGTTGGTAGATGTAAGGGTCGAGCCATTCTCGCATGGTGGTAGGAAAGTCCCCCCATGTTCGTAGATGTAAGGGCTGAGCCATTCTCGCATGGTGGTAGGAAAGTCCTCCCATGTTGGCAGATGTAAGGGTTGGGTCTCACATGATGGTAGGTTTGTGCCTCCCATGCTAGTAGACGAGGTCTCGCATGGTGGTAGGTTTGTGCCTCCCATGCTGGTAGACGAGGTCTCGTATGGTAGTAGGTTAGTGCCTCCCATACTGGAGACGTCCATCGGTCATAGGACACTGTGTGTGAGCCTAGGCAAGATCTCGCATGGTAGCAGGCTTGTCCTCCCATGCTGGTAGACGCGGGTTGACCGTTGTGGGACATGTGATGTGCATATGGGTTGTGCTCCGTGTGACGATGAGATGATCTGAAGACAATGAGGTGACAGTAGGAGACGCAGGTGTTTGCAGTGGCAATGTAATGACTGGTCTTGGGTTGTACCTACTTGATGGCTTGCTCGTAGAGATGATGAAGACCTACATGAGGGCTAGGCCTACATCCAGCATGAAAAAGGGTTGGCTCTGTAGAACTTCCTATGACGAGTAGATTCGAGAGATGTCACCAATCAATGATCAACATGATGAAGATTGTAGCAGCAGTGACGATGATGATCCAGTGTTGATGATGATGTTCCAGCATTGAAGATGATCCAGTGTTGATGATGATGTTCCAGCATTGAAGATGATCCAGCAATGATGACTTGTGTCCAGATGTGTTGATGACTGTGGCAAGAGAATACCTTCCTAGTTAAGAGGGAGTGTTGATGTAATTGTAACTTCGGAAGATATTCACTTGTATTTTACATTGTTATTATTATTGTATTTAATTTCTACCTCCGACTGAGATGTTTATTCCTCCAGTCGGAGATGTCATTATTACATTTGGTCATGTAAAGTCATTGAGGTAAATCCTCCATTGTAAGTCGGGGCAATAGTTTCCCCTAGAGTAAGTTGTATTAGGGTTATTGAGTCCCCTAGAGAAGTCGGCCCAGTCAAGTTTAGCTGGGGCCGACCTAGCAAGTGAAAAAGGTCAAGTGAATGTAAAGTATAAATAGAGAGCAAGGCTCTTTCATTTGAACACACACTCACTCACTCAAGTTCGCATATGTGAGAGAGAGAGGACAAGTTCGCATAGGAGAAAGAGAGGAGCTGCAGAAGACCATCTTGTTTTGGGGTTTTACCTTTTGTGATATTGTATTGGTGACGATTCTATCTCTGAGGAAGTTGCAGGGTTTTCTCCTTTATGGTTTCCTCGAGGAAAATCTTTGTGTCTCTTGTGTTATGTTGTGCATGTTATTCTTTCAGTTAAGATCCTAGATAATATTGATTAAAAGTAGAAAAACTAACATTCATGGCCTCAGGAGAGAAGCCAACCATCAAAAAGAGGCATGAAAAGGCTATGAGGAAAGAGATCGAATCTATTAGTAAAACGGCTCCAATAGCCCATATGATGAAGAGTTGCAAAGTCAAGCAACCAAGTTTGGCATGTCGTAAAGACAATAGAGGTCGGGAGATCCAAAAATACTCAAAGTAAAGCATGCCTCAAGTTACCGCTCAAACTAGCAGCCCTAACACAACTAGGTTGTGTGGACCAAGGATAGTGTCGGTAAGCTCGAGAGAGAGTTAAACCCAGTAAGCTCGAGAGAGATTTAAACCCAATGTCACCATAGTCTAACCTCTAAACACTTTGGGTAACTCGAAACCCAGGGGGGAACCTAATCAATGAAAGATACTTGCAACCACCAACAAACCACAAATACCTTCCACAAAACCTTAATAGCTATGATCAGTGCCTTATCAGAGTCAAACAATATTAAACAAGACACAATAATCATGCAATAATGGAGTTATTCACTTTATCACAAATTCCAAATAATATCATGCCTTTCAAGGCAATTTCACGTCTCCCAAGGCAATGTCACACTTCCCAAGGTAGCCAGTCCAAAAAGTGTGCCCTCAAGGAAAAGACGACAATCAAACTAGAGCGAAGTTGTAGGAAAAGCCAGAAATACCACACACCCTCTAATTCACAAATTACAAGAGCTTTACGTATCCCAATGCACCTCCCTAGAAGAAGATGCCCTCTAGGGTTTGTGGATAATCATAAAACCCTAGGGCGAAATTTTAGGGTAGACCAAAAATACCAAATCACAGCTATTTTTGGATTTTTGTATTTATTTAGTTTTTTAGGGCTTTTTCCAATAGAAAAATATGTTATGTATTTTTTTGCATAAAATAAAACATGTAAAAATTGATAAAAGAGGATTGACAGATAGGGTATTAGATTCTCGTCACAAACCTTAGGGCTATGAGAGATCGAGGCTAACATCCCTCCTCTTAAGATGGTATTCAATACTTGCAACCAAGGCTAAGCTAGCAACCCCAAGGGTTAGGTAGCGAAACCCTCATTAGGGCAAATAAAGAAGTCCAAGGCCCAACAAAATAAAGGAGAGTTGGTAGGAAGGTCTCCTCAAGCAAGTTGATAAAATGCTAGCAAACAAACCCTAACTCAATCCAATGCACTTCAAGAGCAACAATAAACTAGGGTCAACAGATACACTTACCAACCAAAGTCACCTGGTTCGAATTCGTGTTCGAGTTTGGCGACCTTGAAGTTCGACAAAAAATCGGCAATGAAAATTTTGGTGATAAAATTCGGCATTAAATTCGAGAGTATATATATATATGTGTGTGTATATATAAAAAATTTAAATATATATATATATAATTTAATATGCCTATTAACCACATGATAAAAATGAAACTATAGTTTATACCAACAATATATATATATGAAATTATTAAATAAAATTTAATATTTCCATTAAACACATTATAAAAATTAAACTATACCGTGATATTTAAGAGTAGATATATTTTAGTGTTCTTCATTAAAAATCGGGTTGCATATAAATTATATTTAACTGTATTCTTCACAATGTGGGTTACAACTCATGATATGGGTCGCAACATCAGCTGTATGCATCGCGGTATGGGTCACAATACACTGAAGTTGTTCGAATTTCTGTTCTAGTCAATCGACAGTGGAGGGTGAGGGCGAAGCGCGATCAACATATTAGGCGAAAATCGAGTTAGAGTCTGGACAATGGAGGCGGTGAACAGCGAAAGGTGACTGGGCAAACTTGCAGGGTAGAGGCGGCATCCAACAATGGCAATGGCGGGAGATATGAGCTAGGGTTTTCTCGTTTTCATGTTTTCCATCAAATTTTAAGACACATTTAAACCAAATTCAAACGCATTCCAAATAATTCGAATTTTGATGGCGAACTTCAACGATTAATTCGGCATGCCTTGAAATTCGCCGAAATTTGAATTTCATCCTTGAAAGTCGCCGAATCCGGTGACTTAGTTACCAACATTAATCAAGAATGAGCAAGATAGTGCATCTTAGGTCACCCTTGAGCATGAGTTATTACAACTAGTCTAGCATCAACTTAGCATGTGCAAAATCAAACCCTACAACATCATCAATTCATCCTTCAAGCAAAAGAGACATCCAAGAGAGAGGTGTGCATAGCTTCAAGTGCTCCAATATATCAAGAGGAAAAGAAAAGAATACATAATTTGAACCCGTGTCTATGATTTACAAAAGAGGTGAGGTTGTCGTCTTTTATTTATATGAGACAACCCTCAACCTTTTACAAATTTGAGCCTACAATGTTAATGACGAATTATAAAATTTAAGGTTAGTGCACCCACAAAATGGGGACTAAACCATACAATGACATAAACTAAGAATAAAAATGTGCAATAAGGCTCCACCAATTGCAAGGTGAACCAAAAGGAGGGCATCATACCCCAACCAACCCTAACAAATGCTTGTCCCTCAATGCCCTCCTTTTTAACAATGTAGGCTTCTTCTTTAAGGAATGGTGTCATGGGTATGGAGACTAAACCATACAATGACATAAACTAAGAATAAAAATGTGCAATAAGGCTGCACCAATTGCAAGGTGAACCAAAAGGAGGGCATCATGCCCCAACTAACCCTAACAAATGCGTGTCCCTCAATGCCCTTCTTTTTAACAATGTAGGCTTCTTCTTTAAGGAATGGTGTCATGGGTATGGAGACCAGGAGGAGGGGTTTTGCATCAAAACAATAAGTCCAAGTGGAAAAAATGAGGTGTGCTAAACCAAGTATGACAACCCTTCTCGCGCAATCACCTCTACAAAGCAAAATATGAGTGTGGCCATGTGTCCCAATGATTTGCCTCAAGGGCACTGGACACCCACCCAAAGTATAGTCAGCAAAGCCACAAGGCCAACACCTCCTTGAGGTGGAAACCAAGGGGACCTGCCATGGTCTAATTAGGGGTATTTAGCCCCAAAACCAACACTCTACATAATATAGCCCCAAAAACTTGGTCGTTTCGAAAGAAAAACAAACCCCTCACTCTGGTACATCTAAAAAGAATGCTTCAGACAGTCTAAGGCACAACACCTCAAATTTCACACTTTGGCCACCAAAGATATTTTTGAGCCAATCTCGATGTTAAAGGTGGATAGAGGCATGAATCAAGATATCCCGACAAGTTGTCATTGAAAGGGATCATGTCAATCATTACAAACTTGTCTTTTAAATCCAAAAGATGACCCACAATATAAAGAGCATGTTAACCTATCTTGACATTGTTCATGGGTTATCAAAATCATAAGCTTCCATGTGTGATTGTCCTTTTGTCCTGGATGAGTCTCATGCAACCTTGTCTGATGTGGCTAACAAGAAATCCCTGAGGTTGGACAATTTCCCATGTGAACTGTACAAGACCACTTGGAGGTTTGTGGGTCCAAGCCTTTTACATGTTTATAGAGAGAGATTGTAATGAAATAGTCTACACCCTAATCAATAGAGGCAATTTATCATAAAGGTTGGAAATTTGGAGAGAATTTATATTAAATTTATCTTGAAAGTTAGAGATTTTGAGAGAATTTATAAGTAGTGGCTAGCTACTTTACTCAATGTCTCTTACAAGATTTTGTCCAAAGTTATAGCATTCAAGGTGAAATACATCCTTCTGCAAATTATTCACCCAATGTGGACTAGTTTTATCAAAATATCATAGTCAAAATAATTGTTGTCTAGGAAGAAATTGAATGGGCCAAGGTTAAAGAGAAAAAACATTATTGCAAAAATATCAACTTTGAAAACGCATATAATCATGTGGAATGGCCCTTCATTTGGGCCATGCTCTAGGCCTTGGGTTTTGTCCCTTTCTTTCTTCAGGCAATAGAAACTCGCTTTGCCAATGGTGTTGGCTTGCCTCACTATCAGTACTTTCAGGATTCAAAAGGTAGAGATTTTTCACTCTATTAGACCAGGCAACCCTCTTACTCCAGCACTATATGTCATGGCAAAAAAAATCCTTACGCTATCTCTTATGACAAAAAGTTGGTCTAGGAGGCCTTGGGTCTTGTCCCTTTCTTTCTTCAGGCAATAGAAACTCGCTTTGCCAATGGTGTTGGCTTGCCTCACTATCAGTGGTTTCAGGATTCAAAAGGTAGAGATTTTTCACTCTATTAGACAAGGCAACCCTCTTACTCCAGCACTATATGTCATGGCAAAAAAAGCTTTGCGCTATCTCTTATGACAAAAAGTTGGTCTAGGTTCCCTTTTTCTAAGGACTTCTTCCTCATTATCTAGCACAAAGTATCATACAAGAACTCCCTCTAGTGCCAAGATACATTCTATCTTGCCTCAAGTTGAAAAATCCAATGGAATAAAACAAACTATGAACAACAAAGTCTCAATCCACTCTTTGAGTGGCTCACTAGCTAGATAAGATAAGATAATTTTATTAATGTCTAATGAATGACCACAAAAGTAGGTCAATGGGACTAGATGATACATCCAGTATGAGTACAATGTGGTGGGAGTGCAAACACAACTCGTAGAAAGTGTTGAAGCTAAAATAAAATATAATAAAGAAAGATACAAGAAGTGGTACGGCGTCATAAACCTGTATAAAACCTGTAGAGAACACAAGCTTGATTTGAATTCAATCAAGTCAAGTCTTTAAGTTTCTTTGGTTTCCTTTTGATTTTGATGTCTCTACTAAAAGGTGTTTGGAAATTGGTGGTGCAAAGAACAAATTATAAATTGGAAAAATGGAGTACCAAACACCTTTCCACAGCAACCTACTCGCCTACACATATTTATTACTCCTCCTGTCGGGCACTTTCAACTCCAACTTTTGGTAGTATTGAAATATTTTTGTGATCCTTCACATTGGATAATTGGAAGGGGAAACTGGGTTTCATCATGTAAATCAAAACCTTTGTTGTACCCAGAGGAGCAACGAGATCTATGAATCATTAATGTCCATACACAGGCCCTAGCTCTTTGCACAAAGTGGATAATTTGATCCCTTGAGGGGAATGAGGTATGGAAGTTGCCTTTGTAAAGAAAGCTTAATTTACAAATTGTTAATTAGCACATCAATTAATATTGAAGATTTGATTGAGGCCCATGGTATCTAGAACGCCTAGGAAGTGGTTATGCCCTTTTGCTTAATGGAGAGGATAACAATTCAAGTATGGACTTTCAGTGAATGACCAATCATCATGGTAGTCTCGTGTCCTCCTTGAAAGGGTAAGTAGCACAAACAAAACACATTCTTTGGCCTGCATTTTTTTTATAGGGGATTAGAACACTACAGGACACCTTTTCCTCCAAATCAAGCAAACCATAAGCTTGAAAAATCATTGTCGACATAGATCTATGAACAGTTCAGTTTGGAAGGTCTTGTTGGAGCTCTGAGAGGCCAATTTCTGCGTGGTCTTTGTTGCATAGCACCCTTGCTATTGGACAGCGTATGTGGATCTAGGTGTGGCCTTACTCTCTTGTATTGCAAAGAAGACAACACTGGCCTAGAGTAAGTCATTGATATTTGTAGCCAACCGTTGCAAAGCCCCCTTACTTCGAAGGATGTTCTAATGGGCGATAAAGAAGTTGTCCTATCAATCATGATGTCGCTTGGTAGTTAGTCAAACTAGAGATCTCATTTCATCTCTCTAAAAGCCATAATAAAATAAAAATCAATGTACATAGATTGATCAAACTTGTGGAAATCATGAATAATTTGTCTCTGCTTTCAAATTCAACTTGCTAAGTCACCCTGAACTCAGAGCATTTGTGCCAACTATTGGAATACCGCGGTAAAGCACAATGTACAATGAGTAGGGCCCCATCTAGCCCCCTCCTAAGCTAGGCCACCAAATCCCTCTCAACATTCTCATTGAGGATAAAGCTAGCGTCGACCACATCATCAAGTAAGCATAGATTCGTGAAAGATGTAATGTTAACCACATGGTCGACACATGGAGAGACTGCATGACATCTCCTGAACAAGAAGTTCCCCTGGGGCCTACATCTCTCTGGCTATTTCTAAAAGTGACGAAACCTCAAGAGGAGGCTAATGATGGATGTGACCCCTTTGTGCTTGATGAGCATTCCCCAACTCTTATGTGGCCCAAAATTCCTAATGATGTGGAATGCCCACCTATGAATCTTGAACATATTTTCAGCTCAATCAGGACACCTTTTTTAGACTTCAAATTTTGTAGTGTTATTATTTTGGGGGTGCTAAGGCTGTTAATGTTTTGCTTAAAGCTAGATTAAGTAGTTGCTTGAAGGGAAATTTTCTTAATTAGCCCTTTAATGATTCTTTGGCGATGAACTACCTGTCACCCACTTTTCTGTAATATGCTTTTTATGTACATATTGCTCTATTAATAGAATTTAGTAAGCATTTAAAAACAATTATTAAATGCATACCCCTTTTGGATTAAACACCTTGTTATTTGTAGACCAAATCATGGTTTGTCTAAAATAAGATATAACTCCCTGTATTTTCATCCATGCTATTAGGACATCATATATATGAATTTATAGGAGTAGAAAAAAATAGATTAGAACTTCATATATCTGAATTTATTATAGGATTGGACTAGTTTGGATTAAGACTTCATATATCTGAAATTCTAGGAGCGGAGAAGATTGGAATGCCCTCTTCTGATCCTTTGAGAGATCTGAATAATAATATGCTAACAGATTCCCAAACCCTCTCTCCAACAAAAGGGTTGACAGATTCAAATTTTAATGATTGCAAATTCTTTCTGGCAATATAAATGTTTTCAGTTTCAGCATATGTCCATGGGAGATGCTCTTTTCTCTTCTTGTGACAAGGGGGAAGTATCCTACCCAGTCCACGAGTCAATTGTTCTCCAATTTGAACAGGGTTCTCTGCAGCTGATTGTAGCAGAGCTTGAGCATCTGTATTTATGGCATAAAATTCAACACCCTGCAATACAACAAGTAACAATGCAATGTCAGTCACGTCAATAATTTGACAAACAATTTGACCTTTCCATTGCTATTACAGGAATGCAAACAAGGGAAGCTAGATAATAGAAATTGCAATTGATAGTTTCTTACACGCAATGAGACACATTACACTTGGCAAGGAAAAGAAAAGAGTAAGCATGTCTACATATTCAACTAAATATAGAAGGGGCATTCAATAACTATGTTTAGAAAGAAAAAAGTATGTGTGTGTGTCCCCACAAGTGACCAACGTAGGTGAAAGGGGTTAGAAAGTACAGCAAGTAACAACAGCAACGAGGGAGTGCCCATAACATCTCCAAAAAGAAGAAAGATCATAATCAAAAGTGATTCAAAACCTAATAAGTGGACGCAAAAGGGTAAACCCTGGTCAATCTAGTAAAGACAAAAAAATCCATAAGAAGCACCCTGTAGCAGGGGAAACGACCAGTATCATGAACAGCAAAGTTAGTTTGTTGCTCCAAATATGTCCTCCATATCATTTCCTTCATTTGGCATCATTTCCTATGTTTTAAAGGTTTCCTAAATTTTAAGGGTTTCTAACTTCCTATTTACAAACCGGTAAGTAGAATAGTGATTAGTCATCATTTGGTTTTTGCATAAATAAATGTAAGGGCACCACATTTAGAGAGATTCTCTCAAGATCCCCTTGAGATTACTCACACAGTAGCAAGATCTAGGAGTATTTCTCAGATCTAGTCAAGATTACTTATTATTGTTAATTATTTTCTAGTATGTTTTATCTCCTGAGTGCAACAACCTCACTAGGAAAGTTAGTTTTCCAAAATTTGAATTTATGAGTTAGTTTTCCAAATAGCACAGGGAAACTTGAGTCCGAGTTAAGTAATGTGATGTCACCAACGGAGGTCACTCTCTTTAGCTAGGCACTACTCCTTTCTTATTCATTCATTGTAATTCGTTTTCATGAACTAATAGAAAGTTTCTCCTTGCTGGTCTAGAATTGCAGCACTGCTTTTGTATTTCAGCAAGGAAAGAACTCAGATCTGCTGCTCAATACTTGTCAAATCAGTCTCAAATTCAAATATGATACATCTCTTTCCCTAATCTATCATTCTACAGTGTTTGTTTCCAAAAAGATACAGTTTTGATTGGTGTTTTCAGAGTTTTTTCAGTTTCAGTTTTAGTTTTAGATCTTAGAAATCGGATCTGCCTATAATGAGTTAAAACTCTAAAATAGCCAATCTTCAAAGCCACATAGGTATTAGCAACTCAGTCAATTACCATGAGTATATTTGGACAACTCTAGTGACAAACTAATGAAATGTAATATTTAAATTTTATTCATGTCCTTTAGTAACCACTAACAGCAAATGTGATTGTAAAAATAGTAAATAAATAACAAAGACAAGGGACTAGATTGGAATCATTGGATTAAGACTGAATGGTCACAGCAGCTGAGTTAAGCAATCAAGATCAGCTCCTAACAACCAAGGCCAGGAAGATGAGATAAAAGATCTCTCTCTCTCTCTCTCTCTCTATTGTCAGCCTCCAGACTGAGCAATTGCACTGCAATTAGTAATAAGATAATTCTCAACTAAAATCTCAAGAAGCCTGTAAGAAGGATCTGATAAAACAAGTTTGAGATCTATGGCTAGTGTAATGTCCCCAGTTTTGACCCCTTGGAATAAACTGTGTAAATGATGTAACATAATTCACTATTGTTAGGAACATGGTAGGGAGCTCAAGTCCAAGGCCCTACCATGGATATCCCGGATATATGTGTAGGTATCAGCAAGTAAATATGGTAGTGAGCCATGTGTTGACAAGCATGGTAGAATCGTAAATGTGATGTAAATGTGCATGATATTAATAAAGAAAACCACAGTTGACTGTGCAAAGCAACAAGAGCAAGGGGCATGATTTTCCTAAGGTTAGGGAGGGACGTATTGAACCCATGAAGCTAAGTTGACTCATGCACCCCAATCGTTAATGCTTCCAAGGGGGAGGTAGTTGAGGCAGTTATTACCTTGGGGAAAGGAAGGCATGGGTCTGAGACTTCTTGTGTCAGTTGCCTACAGAACTGGGACTGGGGATTGCTTATTGGGTAAGCGATCAATTGAATTAAAGTCATCCTTAATTATCTATCAGTTGGGGGCGGGCACAATCTGTCAGTCCGTCAGTATGTCAATCTGTCGGCGCAGACAGTTCTTTGACCTAAGTAACCCGACCTGTCATGGGGTGTGTATCTATATTGCAGTGCATCTATCTCGTAGGAGGGAAGGAGAGTCGACCATGGCCTGAAGAGAGGTCTATCTGATCGTTGTGGGGTATCAACTTTGGCTTTGGTGTGTCTACCATCGTCTGACAGAGTGGTATCAACTTTGGCCTGGGGAGAGTCCAGCATCGTTGGGGCAAAGTGATATCTACCTGAGAGTGGTTTTGAGCTCTGGTTCGTGGTCAAGGCCGAGAATCGAGAATGGAGTTTATGAGCATAGCTATTATGAGTTCCCTTGCCATGGTATGTGACAAAGAGGTATTGTGCACCCTGTTTTCATGTCTGTATGCCAGTGATTGAATGACTGATCCATGAACTGTCTAAGTGTGTCTGCAAGTGGGAAGTTGCCAGTGAGTTCCCTGTAGCACGCCGAGAACTATTGAATCCTTCCCAGATCGATTCGCGCACTGGATGTGTCTTCTCCTCATTGTTAATGTCATACTGAGTATGGTTGTCTGTTAACCTTGTTATAAACCAAGTGGTCTATCAAACAATGTTGGGGTGAATCCTTGGAAGTCAATTGATTGTGCGCGGCCAATATTTGTAAGCCTTAAAAAGAAAAGACCTCTTGGCAGATGATCCGGGGTTTGGGTGATCTTTCTACACACACACACAGATTAGCACCTAGAGGAAGGTGACGCCTAAGGGACCGTTGAGCGATGAAGGGGTACCTTCTTGGTGTTGTATGGGGCAGGCAATGTGGAACCCAAGCTAGTCGATTCTGCATGAGGTGTCTGTAATTTTGAGGGCAAACCAGATCTGACCATTATCCTTGTTTCTAAGTTGTGTAACCTCTGTGGTGTTGATTGAGTGGTATTGAGTACCAAAGTGGTATGGAGTGCGGAACTGGCTAATGAGACTAGTGGAGGTTGCATCCTCCTAGCAGATGACTGGGTTTGGGTGATCTTTCTACGCGTACACTGAATACCACCTAGAGGAAGGTGACGCGCCTCATTGTTGTTATTCAGTTCTAGTGTATGAATGTTGATCTACAATGATGAAGATGCATGTTGTAATTAGTTATGTATGGATATATGATATTGCACTTCATGAAATGCTTGCTTATAGATGTATGTCTTACATATGAAGTCTCGTTACGCATACAGCGCTAACCCTGTAGGTATTCAATGACTGGTCATGGGAAGTTAAGTTGCCACATAGTGGTTATTCTGCGCAATGGGTAAAGGTCGTTGTGCGATGGATCATGTGACAATCCGACTCCATGCACACGCAGTGTATCCACGTGATAGAGAAATTGATAACCACAAAAGTGTGCAAAGTTAAATTAGTGTGCACAGCATTGCGCATAGAATTAAGTATGATGCGCACAGTGCGCCGCTTAGTGACAGAGACTGCTATGCAATAATAAACTCAAGAAAGAGACATAATTGTCTTGGTATCAAAAGTAAGAAAGAAAAGAAAAGATCCCTCGTGGTCACAATAGGCCACTAAGGCCACCGAGGACGTGATAGGGTGGTATCAGAGCAGTGGTTTCAACACTAGGCCTCTGAGTGCAGAAAGAACCCATCGCGGTGATATTAAAAGTGACTGTCGGTATGTATTAATGTGTTAGCTAATAAAACTTTACTTTTTGCATAGTGCTAGCAGCAGCAATAATACCATTATAACAAAGGAAAGAAGACAACAAGCAGAAGAATCAGGAAGTTTTCCAATGGAATGATCACCATGGATGATGCACAAGATCCCTATGGACATGAAGATGTTATGGAAGAAGATGTGCAATGTGGTAACGTTGAATCAAAGTCCAATGGAAGGAGGGCGCAAGTCACACTTTTGGATATGGTTGAGACCATGAGAAGTTTCAATGAAAGGTTGACTAAGGCACAGGAAGAGCAGCATTAGACCAACACTGCCATACTGCAGAGCCTAACAGACCTTCAACAGAAAGCTAATTTGGGATCAAATCATATTAATGGCAGTAAGGATGCGAAGAGTGCGAGTAGTCACTCTAGAGGAAGATCCTGATGCCAAGAAAGAGGTTCACGTCGGAGGAAACACGTCCCCATCAGACACCTCAAGCGGCAGATTGAGTAGATCCGGAAACTCGACAGAGAGTTCCTCTAGAGAATTCAGGAGAATTCATACTTCCTGACCTTAGCAACAAAGGCAAATTATCTAATAAAAATTAGTACTCTTACATTGGTCTCTATCAATTTTAAGCCTAGATAAGATGATGTCGAAATCTTTCTTCATCTTTCCAAACTATCATGCAATTTCGCCAAATTTTCACTTTGAATATCAATTTCTTCCTCCATGATCTTTTGGATTTTTACTGCGTTATGAATTTGAAACCGACGTTTCGAGCAGAAACCCTGCTCATCTTCAGGGAAGCAAAATCCAAAGAAAAGATTATGAAGAAGACAAATGAGAGGGTTCTGCCCATCTTGAAGAAGACCATAGTGAGAGGTTTCTGCTCATCTTGAAGAAGACCCTGCTTATCTTCTTCATAATCTTTTCATTAGGTTCTGCTTCCCTGAAGATGAGTAGGGTTTCTGCTCGAAACGTCGGCTTGGTCTTCTTCAAGATGAGCAGAACCCTCTCATTATGTCTTCTTCATAATCTTTTCATTGGATTTTGCTTCCCTGAAGATGAGCAAGGTTTCTGTTCGAAACATCGATTTCAAATTCATAACGCAGTAAAAATCCAAAAGATCATGGACGATTTAGAGAACTGCGAAAGCCTGAATCATCTTATAACAATTTCTTTGTACCTCAGCAAGATTGTACTGCACTCTAGGAAATTGCCACAAATCATGTATGCCATCGTGATGATATAACCCATTCTACTATAGTCGATAAATTGAGCAAGGAGGGACAGCAATGTCAATCTCTATCAAGTTGCTTTTATCGAGCTAGGGACTATTT
This sequence comes from Larix kaempferi, assembly GCA_027924585.1. Taxonomy (NCBI): domain Eukaryota; kingdom Viridiplantae; phylum Streptophyta; class Pinopsida; order Pinales; family Pinaceae; genus Larix; species Larix kaempferi. The sequence continues at coordinate 8,206,201 of BSBM01000318.1, read as the reverse complement.
TATAGTTGGGAAAATGGTTGATGATTACCAGCAATTATATAGGAAAGGAATGTGTAGTGAGAAATGAACTATGGGTCAAGAAAGCCAACAAGGGAGAAAAATTTCAAGGATTAAGATTGAACTTTCTCATAAGTTTTAATATCAAAGAATTACATGTAATGTGCCCTATGTTTGTGTGTAGTGTGTACCAGCTAAATATCTTTAGTAGCTCACAATGTCCTTTCACCTCCACCAATCAGATTGTAATTTTTTAATGGATGGAAGATTACTCATGTTGTTTGAAAGTAGCTTTTGTAACTAAAATTTTTCTTTAATAAATTATTCTTGTGCGTTTCAATTTTTTGCAATCTTTAAGGAACAAGATAAACATTTCAAAATTGTTTGATATTGGGAATAAAATCTAATGAGAAAGTGATTGGAAGATTCCTTATTTATCCTTGTGATTTCAACTAACCAAATTGATGCAACATTCAATAATGCAATAGAATCATGGTATGTGCCCGCTGCTTGAATCTAATGATGGAAATTTGTGCAAATCAGTGATCAGCAATGATTTCGGGAGCCAAAACAATCGAGTTTTAAGCATGAGTTGCATATCCAAAATATCAGACAGCTACAGATTGTTTGTGATGTACTACTTACATATATTTTGGGAGTCAAATCGCATGATAGTTACATCATCCCTTCGCTCCCAAAATGAATGATCTGCCCACATTGCGACAGATTGTCATTTTGGAGCAATGAAGGACAGGTTTCAAAACCGAAGTTGAGTTTCCAAAACCACCATATCAATCCATCGATTTTGATGAAAATGTACCATTTGTTGATTGGTGCATGACATGGCGTACAGGTGTTGGGTCATTTCTAGTTCAATTCAACATCAGTTCGTCATCATTTATCAACTAATATGGCATTTAACACATTCAATTAGGTTTTGTAGGGTTAGAACACTTCATTTGGATGAAAAAGACAAATTTATCTTCATTTTCACTCTTGTAATCGTCAAGTTCTCGCACAGAGGATACACAGGAAGCTTGTAACAAAGAAAGGGACTGTTGTTTTCGATGTTTCAACATCAACTGAAACAACTAGGCCACCCGTGCATACTGTTTTGCATTCTTAAGGCTTTGTAGAAGCAGAAGTCGGGACTAATGGCTCCTAAGCGGAGGCCCATCTCTTCTGTGGATACTGTTCAGCCATCCCCCGGGCCCCGAGTCTGATAACTTTGTTGACCCCTGTTCAGCCATCCCCCAAGTCTGATAACCTTGTTGACCCTTCGAATGATGTATTTGAAGCAAAACTGCCCATACATTTGTTAAGGGAATTAAGTAATGTTGCTTAAAAGGATATCTTAATTGGTAATGGCCCTCTCCAAAGAAAGCAATGTGGCTCTCAACTTCTCATAAATAAGCCTACTTTAACTTTATGGTCCATCAATAAATGCCCTTGCCATGTCATGCCAATAAGGTGATTGAACCATATTGAAAGGGATCCCACATGCAAATAAGCATCTAGCAATACACTTCACCTATCCCTCCAATATCGAACACTTCTTCCAATTGATGCACCTTTTATCTCTTCACTATCTCTTTTATAATTCATGGCTCTATGGGTGTTTGGTGTAGGGGTTGATGGAGCTCCAACTCTTCTCTTAATCCTCTTCTAATTGGCCATATTTGCTTGTTATTGCTCTCTTGTATATTTAATCAATTATTATGGATTTGCAATTGTAAAACACCCCTCGACCCCGTATCCACCTTCATGTAAAATATGAGCCTTCACTTGAGTGCGGCACCCATGATAAACTATTCCGTATAAACTGCATCTCCCTTCTTGGGACACTTCTCCTTGAAAGGCCTAAAAATTCCTAGCATGCTCCCACAGGGAATAGTCCTCTCTCATGGCCATATCCAAGGATCTTGAACTTTGAAGTGTCGTTCACGAAAGTTGTTGCAAGTGAATGAGAAGAAGCTACTCATGAAGTTCACTGCCACACACAAATTTACCTCATAATTGTTGCAAGAGATGCCCCTCAATACCAATTAGTTCACAAGTATGACTTAAATAAAGTTCAACTCTAGTGCCACATGGCATCTTTTCATGTAGGGCATTTTTCCTTCACCCCTTTCCTTGCCACATGTCATGCTTTGGGCCTCCAAATAGGCATAGTGCTCTTCTTCTAAGTCTCCCTTCTAACTCACATAATTCGTCCATCAATCAATGAGTAGGGCACTCCATCAATGGTGCAACCCCATGGTAATATAGGACAAGGTACATGGCCTCCTCTCAACTTGTAATTACCATTGAACTCCCATGGATAACCATTATATGTTGGTGAGAGAAAGATGCCAATCAAAATGCCAAATAAGCCATGCATTTTCAGGGGGTGACAATTCTTTTGCTAATGAGGAGAAACTCTAAATGGTGGCCCACCATGCTAATGAGGTCTTTGTAAATGAAGGTCGGCACAAGTCCCCACAAACTCTAATGAAATCAAGAACCCTTGATCATGGCTTTTATTGTTAAAATTTTAATTCATGATATGTGCAAAATTGCAAATATGAGCTCAAGGATCTAACCTAGAACTAAAAGCAAAAACAAAACAATCAAAACTTTTCCTTTAACAATCAAAATTTTTCAGGGGGTGACAACTCTTTTGCTAATGAGGAGAAACTCTAAATGGTGGCCCACCATGCTAATGAGGTCTTTGTAAATGAAGGTCGGCACAAGTCCCCACAAACTCTAATGAAATCAAGAACCCTTGATCATGGCTTTTATTGTTAAAATTTTAATTCATGATATGTGCAAAATTGCAAATATGAGCTCAAGGATCTAACCCAGAACTAAAAGCAAAAACAAAACAATCAAAACTTTTCCTTTAAATTAAAAATACCATAGAAGTGTATATCATAAGTAGAGATACTACATATCTAAATTTGGGAGCAATTCACCAAGTAATGAGCAGTAGATCTAAGAAATACTAATGCTGAAAATGAAAACCAGCAAGTTCAAAATCTATAGCAACAAACAATAATCGTCTCATCAACCATGAGAGTGATTACAATGATACAATACAAGAAAGAGATACCCTAAGAACGTAGGCACTCCACTCACTTTTAGTTCTCTCAAGTTAAATCGCTCTCCAACTCACCATCTGCTAATCAAGAATCCAATTGGAAGAACAATGCAACCGATATCAAAAGTCTCACTTAACTTTGCTAAACTGACACACAAGTTAAACTAAGAAAGTCGCCCCACATGAAGGATTGCCTCGTTGAAGTTTCATTGACATGCATCAAGCAAATTTTAGTAGATCTTACTTTTTCTCTCTAGATAAGGTGCAATGTGCATGAGTGACGCACACAAGTTAAACTAAGAAAGTCGCCCCACATGAAGGATTGCCTCGTTGAAGTTTCATTGACATGCATCAAGCAAATTTTAGTAGATCTAACTTTTTCTCTCTAGATAAGGTGCAATGTGCATGAGTGACGCACACAAGTTAAACTAAGAAAGTCGCCCCACATGAAGGATTGCCTCATTGAAGTTTCATTGACATGCATCAAGCAAATTTTAGTAGATCTAACTTTTTCTCTCTAGATAAGGTGCAATGTGCATGAGTGACGCACACTTGGAGAATATTTCTCTCTAATTAAAGTGCTATACTCATTACCACTAGTCAAATAAGCCCTAGGGGTTAGCTCAACCCGTTGTTACCAATGTTGTTGGGCATTAGATTAGTTTCATGCCAGTAGATAGTTGGGTCTAATGCCCCTAGGTGAAGCGCACTATTCTACGTCATCCCTTTAGCTTCCCCGTGAGGTTTTAACTATAAAATTGAAACAATTAACTATAATCTAAAAGTAGAACTACTAAAAATTGAAACCCTGAACTTTAGGAATTGAAGGAAAAGATGGCTAGTCACTAGTCCACCAACAATATAAAAATAGAAACTCCTAAAAAATAGGAAACCCTAACCTTTTAGAGATGAAGGAAACCATCCAAGGCCATTGTTCTCCTTTGTACTCTGTCTCTCAAGGAATGATACCTAATCTCAATGTGTTTAGATCAATCATGGATAATTGGATTCATAGAGAACTTGATGTGACTCTAATTATTACAATAAATAGTAGTGAACTCCAGCGTCTCACCGGTCAACTCATCTACCAACTTCCGAAGCCAAATTGACTCACAACTAGCTAAGGAAGTTGCAGTGTACTCTCCTTTTGTTGATTTGAGGGCAATTGTATCATGTTTCCTACTAAACCAAGAAATCATACATGCACCTAAGCTGAAAGAGCAACCAAAGGTGCTCTTTTGTGTCCCTACTTCACTTTCACAATCTGAATCAACAAACCATGGAGTGACAACTCAACATCTCCTACATACTACATGCCATAATGAATAGTATCCTTCAAGTACCTGACACATACTTACCATCTTTCCAATGAGACTATCGAGGCTCTACCATAAACTAACTAAGTGTAGTAATTGTATAGGCATAGCATATATCTAGCTCAATATTAACAAGATACATTAACAATCCAATTAGTTCCTTGTATAGAATGGGATCAACAAAATCAAAATCCCCATCACAAGTCAATTTCAAATTTGGAACCATGGGTGTAGACACAAGCTTGCAATCCAACATCTAAAATCTCCTCGAAATCTCTAAAGTCTACTTCCCTTGTATGAAAAAACATCACCTGCAACTTATCAAACCTCTAATCTCGAAAAAAAAGCATAGTAGACCAAGTCCTTCATATGAAACTCACTGGCCAATTACTTCTTACACTGTGAATTGAGTTGGATAGAGGTTCCTATAACGATAAGGTCATCTAAATAGAAGACCAAGGCAAGCAAATCAAATTTATCAATCACAAAGTAAAGAGTAAGATTTGCTTATGTCTTGAAAAAACCCCAACTTATGTAAATACTCACCAATCCTGGAATACCATGCCCAATGTGCTTGCTTTAGCCCATAAAGAGCTTTCTTCAACTTGCAAACATAGGTGTCCCACACATGTATCTCAAGCCCTCTTGGTTGATTTATATGAATCTTGCCATTAAGGAATGTAGTCTTCACATCCATCTAGAGTAAAGACCAACCAAAACAAGAAGCCAAAGACATAATGGCACGAATGGAGGTACACCTATCAACTAGAGCAAATGTCTCATAATAGTTAACTCCCTCTTTTTGAGGGAACCCTCTAACTCCAAACTTGGCCTTGAACTTCTCAATGTTCCCACAATTGTATACTTGGTCTTGTAGAACCGTCTAGAATCAATCATTGATTTCCCATATAGTCTTGGAACTATCTCTGAGACATCATTCTTGAAAAAAAAGTTATACTTCTCTATCTTGGCATCACACCATACATGCTCTTTAGCCATCCCTCAAAGCTAGAAGGCATTGTCTCGAGAATGGAAGTCATCAACGCAAAATAAGTAGGAAACTTCTTAGGTGGATGACTCACCCAAAATATAGATTTTGGTCTACCAATATATTCCTATGCATCTTACAGGACTTAGTAAAGCCATCTCGACTTCCTAGTTGAATTGGAAGGTGGTGATGCCTCTCCTCTTTGGTTGAGTACTTGTTGATCTAAATCTAATTTTAGATCTAAATTTGGAACAACAAAATTTTCAACATCTTCGATCATTGTTTAATGCTCCAAAGTCCTTGAGGACCACCTATCCTCATCAAAATTCACATCATGATTCCTGACTTACCACTATGTGTTGGAATGTAGATCTCGTGGCCCTTGGAAGTTTCATTGTGTTACCCTTCAAACTAGCAATCTTGCATAAGCACGCAATGTCAATGTAATGCTAGTGATTGGTAAGCCTGTAGGAGAGGTTTAGGCCCAAATGTCACCACAGCCTAGCCTCTCAACTTCTTTGGGTAACTCCTATACCTAGGGGAGAGCGCCTGCAAACTCCAAACATGCCAATACCTTTCCACTAACCTTATAGCAGAGATCAGTGCCCTTTATGGAGTCAAATAAGTAATAGCAAAGACACAGACAGTGATCACATGGAAGGAGTTAAATCCATTATGTTGGATACCATTAGTAAATATTCAGGGCTTTAAGATCAATCTGAATGTAAGACGGTCATCTAAATAGAAGTGCAGAGATATAACAGCTACTGTAACTAATTTCTATCGTCTAACACAGAGAGTAACAGCACTTGAAAATGATTCAGAATCCACAGAGAAATTCGCCCTTGGAAAGAGGACTGAAATGTGAATAGGGCGAATAAAATACCCCAGTCTAAATTGCAAATCAAGGTCTGCTAAAACTAAGCTGCCACTGTAAATTAATGTCCTGTTATTTAATGCAGCAATTATCAGCACTGAAAAATGCTTTGTAGACCATATAAACACTGGGCCTTGGGCTAGTGATAGGTGTATGAGAAGGGCGAATTGAGTTAACCACCTGTTACCAGACGAGTTAACCACCTGTTACCAGGCGAACTAGCAGGGCTAGTGTCCAATAGATAAATGTAAGGAGAGTATGACCACTCTCACCTCAGCCACACCTCCAACTTCTTGGGAGTGTCGTAACCTCATGACCACTCTCACCTCAGCCACACCTCCAACTTCTTGGGAGTGTCGTAACCTCCAAGGGGAGAGCCCTTTTTGTATCTCTGTAGACACTTAGACAAAAAGACTATATCCTCTACACAATCATTTTAGTGACCAGTGCCTTTAATAAATCAAATTAAGAATGAAGAAGACATACTATGTAAATTATAGTGTTTATAGATGTCGAACAAATGTACCAATGTCAATATCAAGAGATCATTCACACCACATATTTGTAGGCAAGTAACCAGTTCAACTAGATATGTATACAGCTGTTAGGTAAACAGTGACTTTCCAACAATAAGCAGTTCAAGGGTCATTCAATCACTTATGGAGTCATTCACCATCAATAAGAAAGCATAGAAGTCTTCAATAGCAACCACTAGTTAAGATAACAATCTACAGCAGTGAATAATCTAGTTATGACAATGATTTTGCAGCAGTAGGTAGTAAAGTAATTAGTAATTACAGTAATCAATCACACTCAATGCAGATCAAATCAACTTAAACTTTGAAGCTTTATCTTCTAGCAATATAGGCAACTCAGCACTGAAAAATGCTTTGTAGACCATATAAAAACTGGGCCTTGGGCTAGTGATAGGCTAAGTCACACGGTTCGGGTTCGGGTTCGGGTTCGGCAAGGATTAGGTTCGGTTCGGGTTCGAATTTTCCGATGAGGTTCGGATGAGGTTCGTCAATAGGTTCGACTATAGCAAAAACAAAGAATTATATATAGAGAGAGAGCAAAAACAAATAATGCAGAAACATGATCAATAAATATTTATGACATAAATACATGAGCCAAAATTTAAATATACAGCATAAATAACATAACTATCAAAAAAATCAGCATCAATATACATGATCAATAACCAAGAATAAGTATGAATCATGATCAATAAATAATTCATATATGTTTAATAATGACAAATTCCAATCATCAATGCTTTTTAAAAATTTAAACACACGGATGATGGAGTGATGGAGTGGAGTGCAGTGGCCGCCTGGCAGTCGGGTGATGGAGTGCAGTGATTGTGCACTGTGCAGACGCGTCACGCAGTCGGGTGATGGAGTGCAGTGATTGTGCACTGTGCAGACGCGTCACGCAGTCGGGTGGTGGAGCCGCACTCACACACTGCGTCTGCAGTCGGCACTCGGTGACTCGGGGTTGCAGACTTGCAGTCGAATCGTGGCCCGTGGAGTCGGGATGCCAGCAGGCTGCAGCTAGATGGAGGCGGAGCCGGAGGGAGGTCGTCGTCGCCGCGTCAGAATGAACCGTGGCCCGTGGTCCGTGGCTAGTCATCTGTCCGGAGGAATGGCTCGGGGTTGCAGTCGGGACTCAGGATGAATGGAGGCTTGGAGCTCGGGGTTGCAAACTTGCAGTCGCATAGCTGAATGGAGCCGGAGGGCGGTCGCGGAATGGAGCCGGAGGGAGGTCGCAAGGGTGCAGAAAAGCGGCGGGTGGAATGGATGTTTTTGGGCGGTTTTGCCCTAGGAAAAAGCCCGAACCTCATAAAAAAACGAACCCTAACGAAAAAATCGAATCCCAATCAACAAATTCGCCTTCAGGTTCAGGTTCGGGTTTGCGAATAGGTTCGTTTTCAAGTTCGCGTTTAGGTTCGTTTTCAGGTTCGACGAACCTGAACGAATTTCAAAATTTTTTTGAGGTTCGCCGAACCTCGAACCTCAAAGATTAGGTTCGGCGAACCCTGTGACTTAGGTGATAGGTGTATGAGAAGGGCGAATTGAGTTAACCACCTGTTACCAGACGAACTAGCAGGGCTAGTGTCCAATAGATAAATGTAAGGAGAGTATGACCACTCTCACCTCAGCCACACCTCCAACTTCTTGGGAGTGTCGTAACCTCCAAGGGGAGAGCCCTTTTTGTATCTCTGTAGACACTTAGACAAAAAGACTATATCCTCTACACAATCATTTTAGTGACCAGTGCCTTTAATAAATCAAATTAAGAATGAAGAAGACATACTATGTAAATTATAGTGTTTATAGATGTAGAACAAATGTACCAATGTCAATATCAAGAGATCATTCACACCACATATTTGTAGGCAAGTAACCAGTTCAACTAGGTATGTATACAGCTGTGAGGGAAACGGTGACTTTCCAACAATGAGCAGTTCAAGGGTCATTCAATTACTTATGGAGTCATTCACCATCAATAAGAAAGCATAGAAGTCTTCAATAGCAACCACTAGTTAAGATAACAATCTACAGCAGTGAATAATCTAGTTATGACAGTGATTTTGCAGCAGTAGGTAGTAAAGTAATTAGTAATTACAGTAATCAATCACACTCAATGCAGATCAAATCAACTTAAACTTTGAAGCTTTATCTTCTAGCAATATAGGCAACTCATCAATGTATGATATATGTTTTATGTGGCAAGTAAATAAGACCAAATCAGTCCTTAAGCAAACAGTATCACAGTATCCTTTTTGCTAACCTTTATCAACCTCTCTTAATTCAAATTTCAGTCTAACTTATGTTGAGTTTAACCCTTTGATGAGCTGATTAAAGTCTTGTTTGTGACAGGTGTAAGGGCTGTCAAGAAATGGTAACAGTCTGCAATAAATTGCAGACCTCAGAACAGTGGTTAAAGAGGACTGTAAAAGGCACCAAGGGAGCTGCAAAAAGACTTGTAAGGGCTGCCAAAAAGAGAGGGGAGGCTCCCTAATCCAGACCGAGTCTAGGGCAGGCCTGGGAGAAGAGGGTCGAGCCCTTTTGGAGGCAGGCCGAGGGTTTTCAGGGGTGCCCGAAGGTAGGAGGAAAGGATAGGAGGTAGGCCGAGGGGGTTTAGGACTAGGCCGAGGGTAGAATAGGGAAGGAAAATGAGGGCCGAGGGAAAGGATGAGGCCGAGGGCAGGAGAAGAAAGGGGAGAGGGACGTGAGGGTTAGGAAGAAGAAGAGGGGCTAGGGTAGGAGTTAGGACTGTTTTTACGGTATTTTAGGGTTTTATAATATTTGTTTAGGTTTTTATAATAATAAAAACATAAACCAAATTAACCTAAACAGTAAAATAAATTGCAGCCCTAGCTAATTGACCTAATCTAGCATGAAATGCAAAATTTACACATGCACATGCAAGTAATTTTGGTAAAAGGGTGATAACAAGGGTTTTTATGGATAAGACCCTCAACCCTAGCCCTAGAGGAAGGTGACCAGCCTTCCTCTTGGAGTATTTTCTCCTTGTCTACTAAACTAGGGCTTCCTATAACAACCTCTAGGGTTCGTTATAGAGCCCTAATCTAGGACAAAATTGGAAATCCAAGGTTAAACTTGGGAAAACCTCCTCTAGGGAGTGTTTTCCACCATGCAAAGGAGAATAGAATGAAGACAAAAAGGCTCTATTCAAAAGAAATGCAGCTCTAGGGCCACCATTCAATCATTTAAGAAGCATGAATTCACCTACCTTTCACCAAGCAAGGCTAAAACCTAGACTTACTTGAGCTTGTATTCTTCCAACAATTCCTAGCATCCACCAAACATGAACAAAACCAAAGACAAAATTCCTATAACAACCTCTAGGGTTCGTTATAGAGCCCTAATCTAGGACAAAATTGGAAATCCAAGGTTAAACTTGGGAAAACCTCCTCTAGGGAGTGTTTTCCACCATGCAAAGGAGAATAGAAGGAAGACAAAAAGGCTCTATTCAAAAGAAATGCAGCTCTAGGGCCACCATTCAATCATTTAAGAAGCATGAATTCACCTACCTTTCACCAAGCAAGGCTAAAACCTAGACTTACTTGAACTTGTATTCTTCCAACAATTCCTAGCATCCACCAAACATGAACAAAACCAAAGACAAGCATCCAATTTCATCCACAAGAGCAAGAAGAGCCTACTTCAAGAGGTGTGCATCACTCCAAGAAAGCTATCTAGGGTAAAAGAGAAACATAATAGAGTTTTATCTCATGAGTTATGATTTACAAAAGAAGTGAGGAGTTTAATTTATAGTGTTCTCAACTCACTTTAAAAATAACCAGGCCGACAGGCCAAATAAATGTCAATGTAAAAATATAACATGAAATAATATAAAATAGTCTAAAGATGGCTTAAAGATAGCTACCGGGGGTATTTTCCCCCTAAGTGCCTAAAAACTACTAAAAATGACTAAAACTAAGCAGAAAGCTTTACTCCGAAAGGTAGAGTGAGCAAGGGGGATCGCCATGCCCCATTTAACCCCGATAATGTTGAAAATCCCTCAACGTCCCCCCTCAATAAGCGTGTGGGTCTAGTGACCAAGGATGGCGTCATCAAGGAAACTGCACCAAGGAGAGAGGGTGCTCTGCTGGAAAGGAGCAAGGATGGGTGCATAAGGTGACCTAAATGGGAGGCATGAGCCTCAAAGCTAGAATATAGTCATCGGTGTAGAAAATAAGCAGGGGTCATGTGACCCAGTGACCCACCCCTAGGAGCCTCGGACACCGACCTCAGGGCTACAAGCCCTAGAATGAGGCAATCAGCAATGCCACTAAGCCATAGTACTCCTAAAGGAAGGACCAAAGGGTCTGGCCATAACCACCGTCTCAGAAAGTACTGATAGCACCCCATCATGTTCCTGAAGAAAGATACAACCCCTCTCCTTGGGCAATATCTGAAGGTGCACTGGTACTAGTACCACGTAACACCACCCATATCTGCCAACATATTTTGCCCTAAATTCGTGTGACAATTTGCAATCAATTATGTATTTAGGCACTTGTACACATCCTAATGTGACAGATGAAAACTCCCTTGAGGATTTGTGGATAAATCCATTAAGGCGCACCAGATTTGTGGATCAGATTTGCCAATTTCAAATTATTTTTTGAGTTTTGAAATTTTCACATTTTAAGGGTTTTTAGGGATTTTTATCGTAAAAATTGCATGTAAAATAAAAAAAGGGTACAAGAATTTAATGAAGAGAGTTGAAGGGTTTTAGTCTTTAGATTATCTTCTCTAACCCCAGGGGCTATGAGAGATCGAGATCAACGTCCCTCTACTTAAGATGGCTTTCAATATTTGTAGCCAGGGCATAAGCTAGCAACCTTAGGGTTAGGTAGCAAAGCACCAGCTAGGGCAAATATGGAAGTCCAAGGCCTAAAGTGACAATGGAGAGCTCCTTTGTAAAGGAAGGTCTCCCAAGCAAGCAAACAAAATGCCAACATAAAACCCTAAATCAGTCTAAAGCACCTTATGAGCAACGTTCAACCTACCTTAAGAGAAAATATGCCAACATTAATCAAGAAATGAGCAAGAGTTAACTTAGGTCATCTTCAGCATGAGTTATTTCAACCATTCTTGGCATCTACTTAGCAAGGGCACAAAATAAACCCTAGATTCATCCACATCCATCCACCAAGCAAGAAAAAAACTCATCCAGGAGAGGTGTGCATTAACTCAAAAGCTCATAAACCAAGAGAAATATGAAAGATCTCATAATTTGAACCCTTGTCTCTTATGTTTTACAATGAAGTGAGGTTGCTCTATTTATATGAGCAAACCCTCAACTTAACTTAAAATTGATCCTACAAGATAATGATAAAATAGAATATTTTTGGGCTTGTACACCCACAACTCGGGGACTAAACCCTAACAAGACATAAAATAAGAATAAAATATGCAAAATGACTTCACTAAATGCACAAGTGGGCCAAAAGTACGCCATGCCCCAACTAACCCCAACAATGCTTGTCCCTCAACGTCCTCCTTTTCAGGAATGTAGGCTAACGTCATGGGGTCTTGAGACCAAGAGAAGGGGTTTTGTGCTAATAAATAGGTCCAAGTGAGCATGTGAGGGGTGCTAATTAGGGTGTGACAACCCCTTTACAAAACATAATCACTCCAGGCCATGTGTCCCAATGGGTCTACCCCTAGAAGCCCCAGACACCAACCCTTGGGCATATGGCCTATCCATGAGGCAGTCAGCACTACCACTAAGCTAGCACTCATAGAGGCAAAACCAAGGGGACCTTCCATGACCTGATCTAGGGTATTTAACCCTCAAAACCAATATAGAAGCTTCAACTTGGCCTTTACATCAAAATTTTGAAACCCCTTTCTCTAGTAGACCTATCTGGGAAAGCTGCAGATACTCTGTGGCGTAACACATTGTATCTAACAAAAATCTCCTTGGTACTAGAGGGCTCAAGGTCAATATGTTTCTCATCAAGAACACAAATATAAACAAGTCAACAAAAAAACACAAAGATGACATAGTTGCGGCCTAAGTCACCTAGTTCAAGTTCGTGTTCGAATTCAAAGACCTTGAAATTCGACAAAAAATCGGCAATAGAAAATTTGGTGATAAAATTCGACATTAAATTCAAATGACTATAAAATTTAAAAATTAAAATATATTTAAACTATTTAGCATCCCAACAAAAAAACTTATATTCTTACCAAATCACATAACATCATTTTAACTTTGAATGTAAAAATTAACATTGATTATTAAACTAAGTTGTACTCAACTAACAAAAAAAATAATATCATATAAATAATATTAATAGACTAAAATAAATGATCATTAATTTTTTATTATAATTTTTTTTTTAAATTTTAAAATAAATTATTAACATAAAATAAATTTAGACAAAATAAAAATATATATTTATTTAGACTTAGTGATCATGTTAATATAATCTAAAAACATATTGAACTAACTATATCTAACTTTAAAAAAGCATTAATTCTCGCCTTTATTCTACATCTTCGTAAGCCTTAATCTAACACGAGAAACATATCTCCGTAAGTCTTTATTACCACCGACATTGTTGTGCCTACTTCAATGTTCAATTGTAAGTAAACGTTGCCTGTCCCTCGGTGCCTCAACAATTGCAGACTCGAGGCTCGGCCCTCTGCGACTCACGACTTTCCTATCCCTCGAGGCCTCAACAATTGCAAACTTGAGGCTCGGCCCTCTGCGACTCACCGAATGATGGCTCCACACTTCAGATGGCGACCTCCACACTTCAATCTCCACTCACAGAAATTTTCAGGATGGCGGCTCACTTGCAGATTCATATAATGAGCAATGAGTTAATGCGGAGGTAGTTTAGATCGTAAACTAGGGTTTACCCAAGCGCTGCATGGGTTAACTGCCTTTAGAATCGCTGAATTTCAACAAACTTGTTCGCCAAGCATAGAAAATCGGCGATTTTCTAATTTTATGGCCAAAAATCGCCGAATCCGGTGACTTTGGTTGCGGCATCTCAGTAGTAAAGGAACTGGACTCCTCCAGTGTTTTGTCCTCAAGAATCATGTGTGGGCACATGTTTAGGACGTAAACAGTTGTACAACATGCTTCAACACGTGGAATTATGTTTTACTCCATGTCATGAATCATGGCCATAATTGTCTTGATGATGGATATGTTCTTTCTTTTGGCAACCCCATTTTATTGTGGGTTGTGCAGTACTACAAGCTCCCTCTTGATTCCTACTTGCGCACAATGAGCATCAAAAGCTTTGGAGGTATACTCTCTCCCATTATCTGATCTAAGCACCTTGACCTGCCTTCTTATCTAGTTTTCGACCAAGGCTATAAATTCTTTAAATTTACTAAACACTCACTCTTTGGTTTTCATGAAATAACCAACACTTATGAGAGGAATCAACAATGAAGGAAACATAATACAGGCTATACCTATCAATGAATGAGATGGCATAGGCCCACAAACATCAAAGTGTGTCAACTCAAGAATCTCTCTCAACCTCTACTCACTTGAAGGAATAGTCTTCGAGTGCTTACCAATGCACACCATTTGTACACAACGATATACTCCATCTTGAGATCCAACAATCCCTACACAATGTTTTTTAAGATGGGAATACTCCTTAGTGCAAGTGACCAAAGCGCTTGTGTCGAAGCTCACGGAACTTGCCACTATCATGCATCAAAGCTCCACGCTTTTCCGACTTGGCAAGAAGCCTCTAAAGGCCTCCTTCTTGTACTCCCTTAACCAAAACAAGTGGGTTCTTGGATGAAATCTCTAATGATGCACTAAAGTCAAAAGAAGATCTCTCTTCCTCCTTACCCTTCACGAGTCTCCTTTCCTTTCCACCTTTCTTCATCTTCCTAATGACAATACAATCTTGTGCCTCTTCTCTTCAAGCTAATATCATTTCCTGCCTTGTTTATTTTTGGATGAAGATATCCCAAAGCTTCTCATAAGTTAGAATATTTTCTCAAGCATAAACACCTTAAACAAAAGCTTTGCAAACACAAGACAATCCATTTAGAGCAATAGGTGCTAATGCCTCATCTTCTATCTCCATACCAATAGCAAAGAGTTTATCTCTAAGCTCGATAATCTTCATAAGGTAACTTGCCATCGTGTCTAAACCAGCATAGACCCATCTTAAACCCAGATCTATCAAGCACCGAGAGGGATCCAATTTTTCTTGAGGTGTAAATTTTTTTTATCTGAAATTTTTTACACATTAAGACAAAATTTACACCTAAAGCTATTTTATCCCTCTCGCTTCTTGATATATCTAGGTTTAAGATCAAATCAATGTAACTTTATTTTTTTTGTTTAAGCCGGCATCATTTTTAGTTTTTTAGTTTTTATATGAGAATGCCATGTTACATAACATTACACAACGTTATGCGTTACAACGTCTCCCCCATATTGGGTTGTAAGCACCTCACTACTCTCGGTGCAATCACCCATGCATGTTTAAAAAAGCTTGCTCTTCAAAAGCATCTTCCAAGAAATGTCAACGCTCTGATAAAGAGTAGTCAACACTTCAAACATCTCCTTAGTCAATTTGCCTACTATGTGAGAAATTAAGTTACCAAAATTCAAATTCGAAAACCAATATGTAAGATTTTTTAAAAGCCACAACTCTGATGGGGGGGAACGCCCTCCCCCCCCCCCCTCTCGCTCCCACTCCCGAAGTTCACTCCCTACGGAAGCTCGCTCCCAAAACGCTCCCAATTTTGGGACTATGCTCTCGAGGCGCTTCCAACCTCTCCTATACTAAAAGCTCCTATACTAGGTTGATCATTTGATGACAATGTTATGGTATGTTATGGTACGTCCCTTCTTTGCCAGGCTCCTATAAAAGTTGCTATGGTTGATCATTTGATGACAATGTTATAAGTTATAACTACTAGATGATTGATGTTATATGGTTTAATCCATGTTTTCTATAGCTAATTCAATATCCTGCATGTTTTTTAGATATAAATCCATCAAAATATATTAAAATATATACTATATAAAAAATGCTCCCCAAACGGGAGCTTTTGAAAATTTAACTTTTTGCTCTACTCCCTGCTCCCAATAGCATAGAGCCACAAAGCTGATATGGTAGGGAAACAACATGTATAAAAATATCTTTTATAAATATGCTTTATTATTCATAATAGATAGATAGATATAATTAGCCCAAGGGTTTAGCTCAAATGATTGCTACCAATGTTGCTAGGTATTTGGCTACTTTTATACCAGCAGGTGCCTGGTTTGAATCCCCCTAGATAAAGTGCACTAGTCTACGCCAACTGCTTTTCAAATTTAAGAATAAAAACAACACCATTTATGAATCATGTATGCATATATTGGCTCATAGGTCCAAGCAGGGTGTTGTTCAATTGTAAACACAATTTATGGTTTACAATTTATGAATCATGTATGCATATATTGGCTCATAGGTCCAAGCTATGTCACAAGGTTCGGGTTCGTGTTCGGATTCAACAACCTTCAGGTTCGATTCGGGTTCGAATTTTCCGATGAGGTTCGGATGGGGTTCGACATAGGTTCGTCAATATACAATTTAAAATTATATATATATATATATATGTATATATATATTATGAATTCAACAATGAACTTTAAAGATAAAAGAGTAACTCTGCAGCCTAGCAGGTAGCAAAGGGTCTGCGCGGAGTTCGAGTTCGAGGCATTGGGCAGAGCCACCAGTCCAGATGCAGTCGCGGCTAATGAATAGTTGAGGTCCAAGTAAGAGGGCCGAAGTCATGACTACCAATGAGTCGTGGCTACCAGTGAGTCGTGGCCGAAGTCGTGGCTACCAGTGAGTCGTGGTCGAAGTCGTGGCTACCAGTGAGTCGTGACCGAAGTCGTGGCTAGCAGGGTCGAAGGAGTCGAGTTCAAGGGCGGCAAGGAGTCGGTCGTGGCTAGCAGTGTAGCACGCAGTCGCATTAGAGAGCAGCTCGGGAGTGGATGTGCGTATTCTCTGTCGCCGCCGGAATGTAACTTCAAGTCTATCCGCCGAAAGGTAAGATCGTAAGACCAGCCGCACCAAAAACAAGAAACCACGCTAAAACCACGAAATCCAGACCTTCAGGTTTGAAATCAGATTCGCCCATCAGGTTCGGCGAACCACAACAAACTTTTCAAATTTTTTTAGGTTCGCTGAATTCCGAACCTGGAGGTTCAGGTTCGGCGAACCTTGTGACTTAGGGTCCCAGCAGGGGTTCAGCGAACCTTGTGACTTAGGGTCCAAGCAGGGTGTTGTTCAGTTGTATGATTAATTAATTAACTAGGGTGTTCTCTCTAGTTAAAATAGCCACTCACTGATGACTAATCGCTAGTCAAATAATCAAATACAATCTAAAAATAGACACCCTAAAATTTAGGAAATGAAAGAAACAATGGCTAATCACTAGTCCATTCAACAATCTAAAAATAGAAGCTCCTAAAAAATACGAAACTCTACTTTTTAGGAGATGAAAGAAATCATTTGGAGAATGTGTTGTAAGCAACAAAAACTAACATGTTGCCAAAGGTCTTGTGGTTGCAAAGATGATGTTGTAAGAAGTTTTGTGCCTTCTCTAGTCAAGAATAAAGAGAGGTTTATCCATCCGATAAAATAAAATGTGTAATTTACATGAAATCCTTGATTATGGGATAAAGAAGTTATATAGAACATGGACCTAGTGAATACAAGTTGGGCAAAGATGGAATGCCCTATCTTTCACACATTCAATATGGGAAAGAAGTGCCAAAATAATGATATTAATATCCCAGGCAAGTGTTGATGATTATCTCATGAAAGCACCTTTTGTTCATAACAAAGACCATAGATCAACTAAGTTACAAGTCTCATTCGATTAAGATTAAAGGCAGACAATACAATTCGATGGGAACCATTATGCTACCTCCATGCATGGAAATCTAACAACCATTAACTTGTTCCAAGGTGTTGTTCAAAACTTTCGATCTAAAAAATAAAATATTGAAAATCAGATTGACTAAGGCCATAACAAAGCACTTCTCCACGTGGCTCCCAATTATGCTAGTGTTGAATAAAGATGAGGCCTGAATTGCATCAATGCTCATCGATTTCTCCTTTGCCCATAATATGCAATGTCAAACTCAATACATAGATATCATAATATGCAATATCAAACTCAATGTATAGATATAATAAAATGCAATGTCAAACTCAACATATAGATCTGACTTTTTCTATCTATATAAGCCACATTCCGCAAGAGGAGTGAGGCGCACTAGGATAGAGAATTTTCTCCCTAATTTAAACAGTCAGCTAATTATTCAGTGCAAACAAGTCATTGATGGTTAATCACAAGTCAAACAGTCAAATACAATCTAAAAATATAAACCCTAAAATTTAGGAAATAAAAGAAACGACGACTAATCACTAGCCCATCACTAATCTAAAAATAGAAGCTCCTAAAAATTGGAAACCCTACATTTTAGGAGATGAAGGAAATCATTTGGAAAACAAGCTCAAAGCAACAAAAACTAACATGTAGCCAAAGGTCTAGTGGTTGCAAAGATACTATTGTAAGGAGTTTTGTGCCCTCTCTACTCAAGGCTCATAAAATATGCAATTTACATAAAATCCTTGATAATGGGATAAAGAAGTTATATAGAACATGGACCTAATGACAAAGATGGAATACCCTATCTTCCGCATCCAATATGGGAAAGAAGTGGTACCAAAATAATGATATTAAGTATTAACATCCCAGGCAGGAGTTGGTGAATTTGTCACAAAATCTCTTTTTGTTCATAACAAAGCCCATGGATCAACCAAATTGTAAGTCTCATTCAAGTAAGTAAGATTACAGACAAAGAATACAATTCGATGGGAGCCATTATCCTAGCTACATGGCAATCTAACAACCATTGACTTTGTTCCAAATTCGCTGTTACATAATGGTGTTGTTGAAGACTTTCAATCTAAAAAATGAAAATATTGAAAATCTGATTGACAAAGGCCATAACATAGCACTTCTCAATGTGGCTACCAGTTGTGCTAGTTTTGAAGAAAGATGAGGCCTGAATTGCATCAATGTTCATCAATTTCTCCTTTACCCATACTATGCAATGTCAAACTCAATATATAGATATCCTAATATCAAATAACTCACATTTCTTACAAGATTAATGAACTGCAATTGGTGGATAATTGGAATTTGGAAGCTGGGGGTGTCTTTTTTAAATAGGGAACTCCACTCTATAATATATTCACTAGATGAGATGATAAGGGTATGGCCAATCGAGGCACCAATAGTCCATGTGTTTTCATCTGCTCAGACCAAATGTATATCCATTCTAATAAAAATCTCTATTAGCGCTAAAAGTTACAGATTGCGGCTCTCATTTTCTGCCATAATTTTGAGAGAAATCTGATCTACCTCTAGAAATGAAGACTTTATTTGCATTGTTGTAAATTAGTCAAAAGATCAGCATTTACTGTGTTCTTCTCAATAACGCTAATGCTCATTGTGAATGAATTTCTAGACACTAGTTCATTATAGGGTTTCCATCTTTGGATCAACTCCTGAGCCGCATATTCTCTAACATTCAAGATATCTAGAAGTTCATTCTGCAAGCCTCTCATAAGGTCTTCCTTTAGAGATTATCCCAAAAAAAAATAGTTTAACTAATCAATGCATAAAGGCATGGTCTTTAAACCAACCTTCCTACTACCTATATACAAGGACAATGATATACAAAAATAAAACATAGACTGTCATATTCAAAAGCTTATTGGAAAATATAAGGTCTCATTATCGTCCAAGAGCATCTGTCTTTTACAATAGGCTTCTCATGACAGTGAAACATAAGCTTTTTGAAACTATATAATTATGTTTTCACTAATCATTAAGAAAATGCTGAATTTAAGCTTTTCCACACTTCTCCAAAACTTCCTTCAACAAAGTCAAGTTCCACTAACGCAGCTGGTATTCGAGGGGTTTCGTTTGCTAGGGTGGCCCAGGGTTCAAAACTCTGCGGGAGGAGACACCAAAAAAATCCAGCCATGCTAAGGGTTGGTGTGGCCCAGGCCGGGTACAATACCCGGGTGATTTTAACAGCTTAGATACCCTTGGGTCAAGATTTCTTAGACCGCATGCCTCTCCCGCAAGTTAGGGAGATTTATGCAAACAAACAAAAAAATTCCTCCACCAAAATTTACTCTGAAAGCCCACAGAAATGTGGTCTAGTGACAATGACAGGCAATGAGATGATCAGGTTTACATTAATGCGGAGACTCAAATTCAAAACCTCCCACGTGGGTGCTCATGAGGCGAGGTGCAAGTTCAAAGTGATTTTGACAGCATAAATACACCCTCATTGTGTA
Source organism: Larix kaempferi (assembly GCA_027924585.1). Lineage (NCBI taxonomy): Eukaryota > Viridiplantae > Streptophyta > Pinopsida > Pinales > Pinaceae > Larix > Larix kaempferi. Next base: position 8,186,035 of record BSBM01000318.1, on the reverse strand, counting down.
GCATCTTAGCAAGAGGGAGATCTGTAAGTTTCTATATTTTTATTTCCCACATACAAACGAAAAAACTAATCTGAAAACTTGTGTTTCTAAGCAGCTTCCGAATTTTCCATAAACAAATGCTAAAGATTTGCTTGTGAACAACATAATTGTTCAGGTGAAGAACCTAATAGCAAAAGTGTGAATAGTTGTTGATCCTCCAGGTTTTCAAGGACAAACTCAAATCGCCCGAATAGACCTAGTAGCTTTTCTTATTCGATTCTAAAGAATCATTCGCACAAATAAGCAAATGGATATTTAGAATAGAAAAGAAAGCAAACTCTCTGAATATTTAGAATGGAAATTTCACGGAGTACAAGGAAAAGTACAAGTACATGGAGACCGGCGGCAATCATTCGATTTACAGCATTGTTCCCTCCACCACCGATGCCGACGACCTTTATGCGAGCTGACTCCATCTGCCCGAACGGTGAATACGAGCTTCTGCACACTCTGCGCACCCTCAAACCACCTCCATTGCCGACAACCCCGCTACGGAACAATTTCCCCCCTCCAAAGGTAGAGCTCCAAGAAATAGCCATATTTGCCGCCATGCCGCCGGAAAATGGGGCCAAACTCCGGCCGAATTGGACAGAACTCGGAGAGAATCGAACATTGCAGAAAGAAATAGTTTCTCCTCCCACGGAAAGGATACTCGGACAGTGAAAGCATTGCATTTTCAAGATCTAAAACGTTCCAGAAAATATTGGCCGGGAGTAAATGGAAATAGACTTAAATTGCTATATAGTCTACACAACCGTGGACTCCATTGATGTTGGATTTAAAAGCTCGGAAATGTGAGCTTACAGAGCTGTGTGGTTCTACAGCGAATTTTAAAGAGGGATTTTTAACCGTGCGGTCCTGAGTTCAAATCCACTCGGCTTCGATTGCAATTTTTTGTTTTCCGGTGTCAAGGTTTCAAAATGCACGGTTAGTTGGTCTAGGGTTTCGCTAGGAGCATCAAAAGCTTGTCAAGGGATGCTGATGACAACTAAAAAAGCATTTTAAGCTTGTCTTAAAAAAGGGCATCCTCACTTTTGGGGTCTTAGCAAAACTATTAATTGACGTTTATTGGTATAAAGATTAAGATTATGATATATAAATTTTATGATATAATTTAAATATAACGTAATTAGTGGATATACTTTTATGATATAACGTAATTAGTGGATATAATTTTATGATATAAATATAAAGATTATGATTTAATTTTTATTGATATAACGTAAAGATTATGATATCTTAAATTTTATGTTATATAGTGGATATACTTTTTTTTTTAATGAAAGTGGATAATTAGTTTTTAAACAAGAGCCACGTGGATGTGAAATATTGTAGGGGGAGTAACAAGATCTTGTCATGTTTTATTGTTAATGAGATAATGGGAAATAAGGTCATGAATAAGCCTTCCACAACATAGAATTAACCAAACATACATAAATTATGCTAAAAAGGAATTTTATATCTATCTTCCTTGATATATCTAGGTCGGGCAATCAATGGTGAGATTGTAAAATATTTCTGAAAAATGACGTGGAGGCCGAGGCACTTATCTCCTTGTTAGGTAGAATCTTTAAGAATCCATGATCATAATTATTTTTTAAAGGAATAAACTATTGGATATTTGTGTGATTCATTGCAAATTGTTTCTTTTTATAAAGTAGATGTTGGCACATATGTCATACATCTCATTTGCAATTCTTACCATTGACAAATTGTCGTAATGATGAATCTAGCTAAGGATTCGAAACATTGACTCAAAAATGGAAGCCATAGTTTATCAGTGTCTATATACCCCCTAGTCGTCGTGAGCTTGAGATGCTACCGAGTAAAGATTAATGGTTTAATTTTAAAATTAGAGGTGTAGGTTTAAGTTTATGGATTAAATTTTGAAATGGAGCTCTAAAAGATAGGTATCCCTCCAGTTAAAGTGATAATTTGAGATACTAATACAATGGATCTAGATCTAGTGTAAGAAGATGACATGTATATGTTATAGGATCCATCTTAACCAGTCTAGAAAGCTTAGAGATGGATCAAATCCCTTAGGTGCAAAATTTTCCTCAAATTTGCATTTAAGTTTTACACTTAAAGTATTTGATCCCTCAAGCCAGAGTTAAGATGAATTTATATTAGTTTAATATATAAATCTTTGTTGTGGTCCAATCCCTCACATGTAAATCACGGTTTAATTATTATTTTTAGTTTTAGTTAATTGAAATATATATTGTTTAGATTAGAGTCAACATTGTAAAAATTTATTTACTTAATATTTGATCAAAGCGCTGTGTTTAATTTTCACATTTACCTTTTATGTTAGGGCTAAGACTTCTCTTTCATACTAAACTATCAATATAGAAAAATATGTTATAAGAAAACTTATAAAATATTAATATTATATCAAAATTGAATTTTGTTTTTTGAGTTTATATTAATGATTTACTTGCTATAGAGTTATAGATAAAATTATAAATGTTTATCTTTTGAAATTATTAGGATGTTTCAAAATTAAGAATGAAAAAAAAATGACAATAATATTTTTTTAAAATTTAAAATTTTAATATTTATATAATTTTGTAATATTATATATGAGTATTTAAAATATATTTAAATATATTTTTTTAAATGAAAAAATATAATTAAATTAAAATATAAATTTTAATTTTTCTATAATTTATACATTATGAATGAAAAATAAGAAATATAACAAAATATAAGTAAAAATTTTAAGCTTGTTATGATTTATACATGCTAAATGAGAAATAAAATAAAATGGAAATATTAATTTTCTATTTGTTATAGCTTATACGTTCGAAATCATTAGGTTTGTTATTTCAAAGCAATGTGAATTGGACACATAAGATGACATATGGCACATAGCATATGAGATGGGCATTAGTATAAAATATGAGCAATTTGTCATGAAATTCAAATTTAAGTCAGTTTTATATGTGATACTTACTATGTGATTTTCAAATTGGATTAGTTAGATGGTGTGTTCCAAATACATGTCCTTTTTATAAAGCTTAAAATCTTTACACAATTTTTTCATAATGAGTCTTGTTTACAAAATTATAATACATTTTGTAACAATAGAAGTTATTTATAATCCACCTCTACATGTTATAAGTTTAGCACCGTCACATATATCTATTTAGCACCCTCACATATATGCTATAATAGCACGCTCACATATATCTATACTGTATCAAGTACCTCCTTAGAACTATAAGTTTGGCAGCCTCATATATGTTGATTTCATGACCAATATCCATGCAAGTGATTAATGAAATTTGGCACCCTCATATATGTTCATTCCATTATTAATGGGTCATTCACCTTGATTCCACCTTGAAAATGACTTTGTGAAAGTATCCTCAGAAAACAATTGTATGAGAAATAGGCGAAGTTCATGCATTCTAAGAACCTTAAGAGGTAACAATATTAAAGAATCATATTTAAGCAACCTTAAGAGGTAACAATAGTTGAGACTCCCGTTTCCACAGCTGCCAAAAACCTGACAATACAAAAGCATATCTAAGAAACTAGATAATTGCCTCCAAAATAATAAGCATATTCCACCCAACAAGATGGACAAGATGCGAGACCTTTCGAGTCAAGCTTTAACAAATTGTCTATCTTTGTGTTCCTTAAAGTAAGAATTTTTTTAAGTGCTTCCTTTAAACTCCAAGAGCATTAACATCAGACCAAATCCATCAAGCACCTTAAGTGGCCCTTTTTCACAAGCGAGACATTCTTCAAAGGGCAACCTATTAATCATAGGCACTTTCGTTCAGCTGAGCATCCGTGACATGGGTTTCGCTTCTTTCAAAATTACCCAGGGCTTGCACCTTACAGTAACGCAACCTTTTATTCGTCCCTCTGTAATACTTGTACCTTGGTGGGTGTCCCAAGTCCTCACACGCCACTGCCTTGACTGCCGAACTGCAACCCAGTTGGTAGACTATTATTTTGACCATAAAATCCTAATTAATAAGCCCTTAATGATATTTCTAACCAAAAATCATTCTAGTGGCATGATTAACAAGCATGACCGAAAATATACAATCTAGTGGCAAGCGAACACTATAGGAACTTGATCCTATAGCTTATTAGAACATAGAAAGGGATAAAATTATGTGCTGGTATATGGATGCACCTTAACTCCACATATTGTCTCAAAGCACATGTTATATAGGTTGGTGCTCATGGAAATTGCATACCAAACTACCAAGTTTAGGGATATTAACATGAGGTTGAAGGATAAAAAATAGGTCTATTCCATTTTTATCCATTCATTGTTAATTCCTTCACTTTAATTGATTTTGCACATAAATAGACATTCATTCACTTCATGCACATAAATAGGCATCTTATTCATAAGAATTGATAACACATTCAAAGCAGTAATAGAAACACAAATTGCATGCGTGCAATACACAAAACATTCATCACATCAACCACATAAGATATTTGTTGTAAAATAGGTTCATTTCTATATTATTATCCCCTGGAACAACTTACAAAACCTGCACTGCTCATTGGATCTCTGCCACATACCCAGAAATACCCCAACATTACATAGCATAAAGCAAAACTTCTAGAGAAACAACTAATGAACGACCCTTAACCCAAATATTCCTTACATATTTATACATTTCAGAATGGTTTGAGCGTATTACAATGTGGACACAAGTGTCAAACTACCTCTAATTAACTTATGCCTTTTGCGCATGCTAGTCTTTTGTTATTGTGTGTGTGTGTGTGATACATTGTAATTTTTTTTTAGATTCTATTTGGCATTGCTTTTCTTACTCGTGTTTATGAAACTTTTTATCTCATTGCACAACTACAACATCATGGTTGGAGTTATTATTCAATAGCATGCTCAAGAGTTGCAGTTGATTACCCTTCTATCATTTTGAAAATATTTGAATATGATATGAAGTAGTTTACCTGGATTCCTTGGACATGGGCCCTTTCTCCTTAACTTCTTCCTTTGTTGGCTCACTGGTACCTTCCTTACTGCTCAACCCTTTCATGGCTCCCCGTTTGAGCCTCATTTGGGCATCTTCTGACATGGGACTCTGATCGGAACTCATATTTTATGTCGAATACTACCGATTGCTCTCTGAACACCCTTCTCGTTGATTGATTTCTCTATTGAATTGAATAAGCTTAATTCTGAACAATCTGCAATATGAATTGGTCCATTGACTCGGTGCCTTAGACTCCAATGCCACGACTATCCCCACCACCAGTGCACGGTACAAGTGTGTAGAGTGCATGATACAGGTGTATAGAGAATCGCTGAAATAACCCACACTTGCCAGTGATGCATCGATTGCAGGTTCCATGGATTGTCGTGAATGAGAGATGTAGATTGTAAGGGGAGTAATGAACAAAGTATTCATTTACCTTGACAATGTAATACTAACAATTCAAAATGCATATCTCAGTTTAATATTCATTGATCATGTTAAATACCAATATTGGAATTGAATATAGTGCTGGTGCAAACATGGTAATGACTCCCATAAGCACAAGGATTTCTGATTGTTTACATCTGTAGGCACATGCCTCAAAAATTATTTGAGACAAAACACTAACAGGCACATAATAATGTAGAGGGAATTTCAAATTGCTCATATGAGATACCAATGAGTGCAACGTAGCGATCTATGATATAGAAATGGCATTCTTTCAAAATTCAAGTAAAAAAGGAAGGCTTTGCCATTGAGTTGACTTACTATTTCTTCACTAACCAATGATGCTCATTAAGAGATCTTGCATGCACGGTAAAAAAGTTAAGGCTTTGCCATTGAGTTGGCCTATGTCAAACACAGTAAAAAAGGTAAGGCTTTGCCATTGAGTTGGCCTACTATTTCTTTATTAACCAATGATGCTCATTAAAAGATCTTGCATGCAAGGATTGCGGGTGATAGCCACAATAGCTCCCATGGAACACCTGCAAAAATGATTGTTTTATAAATACAGATATCAGAAGCAGAAATGAAATGAAAATCATGTCCACCCGTGACCAAACAGAGGTAAATGGAACTCCAGAGTATGGTCTGTAGCAAGTACAAATAAAAAAATAGAGTGCTTCACGCATCTCTCGGAAAGATAACCAAACTAGGCCAACAACAATGCAGAAAAGAACACAGTAAAGCAATTCAAGGAAAATGTGGCATACTGATTCTGCAAAAAATGCTGAAACCAGTCCGATGTTCTGATAGCCTGTCTAATTGATGGGTAACAGGCCATCAAACCTGCAACTGACATTTAAACGAAGGTTAAAGTTTAGAAGAATGTTGTCCTTTCAAAATGAAAGAAGAAACACATTGAATGAATTACTATTCGTTGTAGGAAAAACTTACATTATGGTAAGCACCAAAGAATTCCACTTTAACCACCTACAGGATGATCCCATGCCAAAGACGAGACAGGAATTCCGCGGTCTTTTTACACTAGATGTATCTTTTACTCAAAACAAAACGATAAGTTCCAGAGAACTTCTATTACTCTACAATTTGGAAAACTCATACAAATCACAATGAAGGGTTCGAAACCAAGAACGCTTTAACAGTTCAAACCAGAGGAACAATCCTCTTTTGACAGCGCCATTACAAAGGCTAAAACCTACAACTCAGATCCTATCTAAAGGACTCGAGGTCGAGACTTCTTGATAGCTACTAACCTAGAAAAATTTGGTAGCCTGTCGGCCTTACAACCCGTAACAATAGCAAAATGAACAACTTTCAATCTCTTAAACCAAATGACAATAGCAGTTAGGGATTGCCATCCAACGGTCGAAATGGTCTGCAATCAACGAGCAGGATGATGCCAACGAAGGGTATTGGGATAAACAACCTTTGCATTTATTATTCCATGATTCGAAACTAGTATGGGAATGTCAATTTGGCACCCAAACGTTCAGATAATAGCCAGCTCGGAGGAATGCTTTTAGAAATCATCACACAGAGATAGATTTGGCTAATAATACATCAACCTTTCAATTACGTGGACTAGCATTGATTTTCCGTATGCTGAGGTGTGAACCCAACTATTATTATAGGATCGAGACGTGATCTCCATAGCAGCTCGAGACCATGTCATATTAATGACCATCAACTCAAATCCTGCCATTCATTAAATTCATGTCAGTGTTTAAAATCACAACATAGTTTCCAAGTGGTAAAAACAATACACCCGTCAGCAAACATGACACTCGTCCAAGCATCGTACCCTCCGCACATTAAAATCACCATGACGTCAGCCCGCCGCCCCCTCTTGGGGTGGGAAAAACTAGGTTGGCGTCATTGTTTTGCAACCAATCATACTTAAAAAAAATACCAATTTAAAAAATCGAATTTAATACAGCATAGTTCAAACTATAGCTCTAGGAAAAATTTATAAGTTCAATAGGCAAAAAATAATAGGCCTTCAACGAAATATATATTTCCCCTTTGGGGACATAACAAAAATAGAGATATGGTTTAACGTACCAACTTGGGTGTGAAACTATTTTTGAAAATATACTCAGAAGTGTTACTTTTAGAAAAGACTGTTTGTGCCTTGGAGAGGTCAGTCTTTTGTAGGAACCAGCTAACCCTACAAGAGGGTGTGTACAAACCAAAGAGAGAGAAATGACTGGAGTTAATTAGGTCAATGACAGTCAAGCACAGTACATAACTTAACATAAATAAAGTCACAAAAATTATAAACTTCAACCAAGTCTTAGGATAAAAGAAGTGGTTATCAGCACATCACAACTGATCATAGGTGATCAAAGTCAAGTACTTTATAAGACCAAAAATTTAACAAGATGGTATTAAAAAAATGGAGGAGCGTAAATGGTCGCATTAACCACAAGTCAAAGACAAGGTAACAAAAGTCCAATAATAACTGAATCAAGGTGGAGAAGGTACAACAAGTATTTAATAATTCAATCAGTAACAAGTAATAAAACAAACGTATTGATCATATAACAATAAGAGAGGTATAGTTGAAGATCTCCACGTCAACATTAAACTAAAAATACAATAGCATACATGTCAATGGTAATTTGTTCGATCCAAACCTATCAAGTGTACTTTTACGTCAGCAGTATTTTTTTGTCCAAATTGTAGCTATAGTTTGGAGCCAAAAATACTACTGACCTAAAAGTATACTTGATAGGTTTGAATAAAAACCATTTTCAATGTTGATGCCACTACCCTCCTTATTGTCTTACAAAAAGGCATGAGAATAAGGAAAAAGACTTAAAACCATGGACTTCACGTTCAAAGAGTTCCTTACAATCACATTAATATGGCATGCCACAAGCATTTCTCTTGACACCCACTCTTCATTCATTCTGTATGCATTTCACTATGCAACTGTCTCAGATATTCACTGCGTTTTGCCTTGATTAGTTGATCAATTCAGTATGACCCACAACCGCTGACAACAATCCTCGAATGGCGGGCATGGATCATACTGAATTGATAAACTAATCGAGGGAAAATGCAATGAGAATCTGAGATGGTTGCATAGTGAAATGCATACAGAATGAATCAGGAGTAGGTAAATTAAATTTGCATAATGGTGATAAACTACACTTGTGTCTTCCATTGTCAGCTATAGTTCAAGCCTGAAGGTGGTGGCATGAGTCAGGTGGCATTAGTTGGGGAGACAAAAATCACGGATATGAAGTTGCAAAGCTTTTGTTAAAGTTTATATTTATTTGTATTTTTTGATTTTTTTTAAAGTTCATTTTACGTGGTTGTGGTTTCATGCTTATGCAGCGACGTTGGCCTGGGGCTATCTGCCCCAGGCCCGGACAGCAAGATGCCATTTGCTATTTTAAATGAGGTTTAAATGAGGTTTAAATGGTCTCGGGACTGAAGACTGCTGACCCATGACCCTTAGAACCAAACTGCGTACAAGCAGGTGCTGCTCCTCGGGTAAGAAACAAACTCTTTACTGTATGTTTTCTACGTTCGTTGGAAATGAACTCAAGAGTGAAAAAGACCCTTGAGTTGTGAGGATGCCACAGCAGTTGGTAGCTGCGGTCCAACTTGTCCAATTGACAATAGTTCTGTAGGCTCTGAACCTGATTATTTGCCTATTATTCTAGGCTGTTGAACGTAGAAATTTACCCTCGAGCTATAGTTTGGATATAGTTTGAATATGCTATATTAAATGCAGTTTTTTAAAATGGCATTTTTTTAAAATATCGTTGGTTGTAAAACAATGACGCCAGCCTAGTTTTTCCCACCCCAAGAGGGGGCTGCGGGCTGGAGCCATGGTGGTTTCTGGCTTCTGTGCAAGGAGTTGCAAACTTCGTAATGGAGAAAACCATTTTCTTTTATCGTTTGATAGCGAATAAATTTATTGTTGATAGCGAATACATTTATTGCTTGTGTAACCACATTATAGCCCAATGCATTGAGCGTATGGGTGGCGAGTCGGCAAGCTTATCCTAGCCCTCACACCATGGGTTTGGAAATTATTTAAAGCAATTTCGATTGCATACATAGTAACTTGGCATCTTATTATTATTATTACCATACAACTGTACCATATTGATACTAATACCTAACACACACATGTATATAATCAACGCATTACATAATCAAAGGATTAGACATGAATCGGGCCTGCCGATAATTTTCAATGTCAATTTGTAAAGTATTGGGTACTACAAACCATTGAATGTACTATATATGATTTGATTTATCTATATTCAAACATTTATAATTATAAACATATTGGTTACCGTAAAAGGTTACATGGCTCAACGCATTACATGGATTATTCACAATTTATGCATGGTATGGCCACCAGTAATAATTGAATTGTTGTCGATTCCATATATCGATGCCTTGCATTAATAATAGACAGAGTTATTGGTACAGGTTAGAGCCTTATTAATGAGTGCTTTAATTGTTGTTTATTGTTTATTATTATTGTTAAACAGGTGGCGTGAGTCGTGTTGGGCTTTTATAGTTTGATTTTATCATGCACATTGCATCTGGTAATAGCCAAGGTCTTGATAACAATACAAAGTTTAAACTCGTAAAATGTGACCGAGGATGTGAGTCACCACCCTGCTGCTGGAGTTTTTAATAAATGTTAATAAATAGTGTTATGATGGCAGCGTCAAACCTTTGTACTCCCATGACCTTGGGCCGTGCGAAGGGGCTCTACCCTGTTGTACTATATGCGAGCCGTTAACAGGTGGATGGTAGAAATTCTAAGCGATAGTTCTGTGGAAGACAAAGCAATTATGTATGTGGTATTGGATAAGAGCAAAACTTCAACAAGCTGGTTTAAAAAAAGTTACTCAAGGAGGATAAATGACCCCATTAAACACAAGTGGAAGATAAGGCAGCGCAAAACCAATCATATGTCAATCAAGGTGCGAAAGCTACAACCAGTCATATCTCTCTCAAATGTACAGTCGTCCAATATAGCCTAAAAGCTCATCATCATAGTATAAGGAAGGGTGGTGGGATGAGAAATAGGAATATCGCTCATTTCTCTGTATTGATCAAATAACAATAAAACAGGTGCCACTGAACATCTACACATCAACATTAAATCAAAAATCAGATCTGAAGTGTGGGTACAAATATAGTTCCTTGTACTTTAGAAAATAAAAGCCACCTGTGTTACCTTTCAATTTAGCAATATGATCTACAGAAGCAAAATTTTGTCACAATTACCATTGAGATTTCTGACTAGGACTAAAGCAATAGCAAAAGAATTTATAACAAAATTTTGATCTCTATCAACTTGAGCACTCCTGCGTGGTCCCTGTGCTGAAGTTGGTCCTCGAGATGTAAGTTGCTTACACAAATAACCATTGCATGACTGCACAATCTTCTAAACACATATAAAGTAGATAAGAAACACCAAACATTAAATGTGATACATACCCTAGCTTTGTCTTGCATATTCCTTTCCTATGGCTTTGTTGGAGCCTAGGCCGCATCCATTTTAAAAATATGGTTGGTTGTAAAACAATGACGCTAGGCTAGTTTTTCCCACCCCAGGGGGCAGCGAGCTGGCCTCATGGTGGTTTCTGGCTACCATGCAAGGAGTTGCAGACTTCGCAATGGAGAAAATCGTTTTGTGTTATTGTTTGATAGCGAATACATTTATTGTCGATAGCAAATATTTGTTGCTTCTGTAACCACATTATAGCCCAATGCATTGAGCGTATGGGTCGTGAGTCGACGACCTTAGCCTAGCACTCGCACCATGAGTTTGGAGCTTGGTTAAAGCAATCTCGATCGCATACATAGTAACTTGGTATGTTATTATTATTATTACCATATAACTCTAGCATATGCATATTAATACCTAACACACACATGTATATAATCAACGGATTACATAATCAAAGGATTAGACATGAATCGGGCCTGCCCATAATTTTCAATGTCAATTTATAAACTATTGGGTACTACAAACCATTAAATGTACTACATATGATTTGATTTATCTATATTCAAACATTTATAATTATAAACATATTGGTTATCATAAAAGGTTACATGGCTCAACGCATTAGATGGATTATTCACAGTTTATGCATGGTATGGTCACCAGTAATAATTGGATTGTTTTCGATTCCATATATCGACGCCTTGCATTAATAATAGACAGAGTTATTGGTACAGGCTAGAGCCTTATTAATAAGCGCTTTAATTGTTGTTTATTGTTTATTATTATTGTTAAACAGGTGACGTAAGTCGTCTTGTGTCATTATTATATATTTAATGTTGCTGATAATATTATTAATAAGGGCCTTAATTGTTAAATAGGTGACGTAAGTCGTTTTGGGCTTTCATAGTTTGATTTTATTCTGCACATTGCATCTGATAATAACTAAGGCCTCGATAATAATACAAAATTTTAATTCGTGAAATGTGGACGAAGATGTGAGTCATCAGCGTGCTGCTGGAGTTTTTATTAAATATTAATAAGTAGTGTTATGATGGGACCGTCAAATCTTTCTACTGCCATGACCTTGGGCTGTCCGAAGAGGCTTAACCCTGTTAAGCTATATGCGAGGCGTTAACAGGTGGATGGTAGAAATTCTAAGCAATAGTTCTGTAGCAGACAAAGGGCGTGAAAGCGTTTATTCTAGGATTTTGTTCTGGCGGGTCTGAGTTTGAGGGTCTATGAATTTTTCCTGATACAATCGAGTCTCAGTCTTACCAGATAGAGCTTTTAACACCAGCTAGACCCGGGTTGAAGAAGCCCATGTCATAGCTTTGGGGCTTGGCTGATTACAAAGGCGGAGTTTCATACCGACATCGAATTGAGACTTCAATTCTTGTTTCTGGTAGGTTTGCTTACAATGAATCATACGCTTAAATTGTTGTTTACTTAGTTGCCTATTGATTTATAAAAATTTTGCTGGTTTAATCTATTGAAACATGGAAGTCTCATCTTGCCTATAGACATTTTTTACATGGCAGGTGGGGTATGGTATTAACGGAATTCTTAAATACATAGTTGTTTTTCAACTATTACGGGACCAATTCGTATTGCAGATTCCCCATAGCGTGGTAGAGGGTTAAACTCTTAAATAGTTAAATGGACAGCTTCTCAAAACTAAAAACTTCTATCTGTAGGGTTGACAACTTAACTACACACTAAGAGATCAAATAATGCGAGATCAGGTTTGAAAATTATTAACCATAGGTTATATGGGATAAAAAAAATACCAAGTTACTTGCAATGGAGATGGAATGGAGCTCAAATCATGAAGGGAGGTGTCGAATAATTGCATCTAGTTAAGAAATTAAACGAAATCCAAAACTAGTAATATTAATCATTCCATTGGGATATATCTATAGATATATATTTCAGGATGTAGTGTTAATAGCTGCTTTCATATATATGTTTTTTTGCCATGCGTCATTAAGAACTGCATTTATATATATATATATATATATATATATATATATATATATATATATATATATATATATATATATATCGATTTTCAATTGTACATGGCAATCGCAGCTTTAAAAAGACCAACTGTGCTTGCCAAGCCATCTGAAAGCACCCAAGTGGTGACGGTCCTCAGCATTGCAACTGTGTTTTGATAGACAAATAAGGGTAAAGAGGGGGATTTTCAACATAAAGTGTCTTCACGGATAAGCAGAGAAACCCCTAGTAGAATTTTGATAAGGATGCCAAGGGCTGGGAGACTCAATATCTTGATAAAATTTCATACTTTATTGTTTTTATTTTCGACCGAATAAAATTCCGAAGGGCTACCAGGCTCAAAAGCCTGAGAAATACTCTATAAAACATTGACGGAAGGCCTTATACATTTTAACTTTAGGCTATAAAAAAGTCTCTAAGTAATAAACCAGAATTACCTGGTAGCAAGCACAGTTACTCTAGCTTGAATAATATTGAGTGTAATACGAAGATGTTGTTGCAAGCCCTGTAAAGAAAAATATGGTTGAACAGAGAAGAATAACGAAGTTTGTCTAAAACTAAATTGTAGGTTTAGGAGGATGTAGTTGTAAACATTTACCTGTGCAGAGGTAGTAACTCATGTATCTGGAGGAAACTCTCGTTTCGTATCGAAGCCACAATCCTCCACAAATTTCTACAGTGGCCGCAGTGGAGTGCAGTGCTCCGCTCGAGCTCTCAATATAAAACATTTTTTCAGCCTCTGCGGTCCTCGAGCTTTCTGTATAAACACAATATGTTGAAATACGGACGTCAGCTAGATGAAGGACCTCCGGTGCCAAGATTATGTTGTGTCACAACGCTTAAAAAGAAACAGGTGTCAACAAAATAAGCAAAGACCATGTTTTTTTATTTTAAACCTTGATGTTGTAAACATTGTAGATTGTTCTTGTCATTGCAAATAAGCAAAGCAAAGGGAACAACATATTCGCAACAAAAAAAATTTCGAATGAAATGTATTTTGTCCTGCTGCTAAAATAGGCAAAAACAGCATGTTGGTTGCTAAGTTAAAATTATTAAATATGCAAAATTTGGTATCAATACAAAAAAATGGCAACTATCAAAGAAGGAAATTTTGTGTCTTTTTTGTGTTTTCTTTTTTGTTGAAGCTATGTTTGGGTTTGTTATGTTACAACCACCAAGATGGTTTTTTGTAGGAACTATGTAGACACGGTTCTGGTCAAAGGTAAAGCTTTTGGCGCTTAAAAGGTTAAAAGGTCAGAGTCACTTTATCAAGAAATATGGATATAATGTTTCTCATGATACATCACTACACACTTGATTTCTTATTCTAATTGGGAGGAATCATTAGATTCAATGCAATATTAGATTTGTTGGTGACCTATAACAAAGCGAATCAAACTCAAGGCATTGCATTGCCTATTTAATGTCGATGAATCATCCTACATAAGCTTTTACATATATCTAAAGCGGATATGATGATAAACATAAGCCCAATCTCACGTGTTAGTATAAGGATTTGCTTCTAATATTCATTAACATCTATAACTATAGCCAGATCTTGAAACTTTTAATCATAATAATATAATGATGTCAAGTCGCCAAGACCAAACACTAAATCCAACTGCTCTTAAAAGAATCGATATAAGTTTAAAAACTCTATTCATCAATCCTATCCATGTTTACATTCACATGCATTTCATAGGCAGAAGCATGTGTGCTTTGCACTAAAAGGAATTGAAGAAAGATAGGGAATGAGGAAAATACCTATTGCTGACAAAGTTGACGCTTGCCTTTGCGACTTATCATTGATCAAGATGCTGCAAAGTAAGTCTCCAAACAAGCACAAAATAGAAAAAGTTTTTTTGTCATCTTTCCATATGGTTGATAAAATATAAGCTACAATACATGTGCATTGTCTTACATAAAATACTTATTGCATAAGCCTAGTCTAAAATGATTCTTGAAAGGTGAAATGAAATTATATTTTTATTTTTTGGTAAGCAAATCACCGAAAGCAATAGTTTTGCAAAGACAGAATTTAGAATATTAAACAAATATGGCAGAGTGAATTGGTAAATGTTTAAACATATTTATAGTTTTAAACTTTCATATATCAATAAAATATAACTATGTGTGTTAAGAAACATTTAAATATTTAAACTCAGTATACCACCATGCTGTATGCCAATGCTATAGTTTGTAGCTTGATTGTTAACAATTCAACTACTAATTAATTGTTAATGTAAGAGTGAATTAGAATAGTGTCATAGCTAATATTCATGGCTCATACTATTCGTAACTTTATCATTGCAAGAGAACGACCATTGTGATTCACGAATGTTCAATCCATATGCTATTTCTTATAAATAAATGTAAATATAAATGGCATAAGTGACAATGATTTTGCATATCAAGACAAAGCAAGAAAAAAGCATGGGAAATTAAAGAATGAACATAAAAAATATATTTCAAAAACAAAGTTGTGATTATTGTTTCTCTTAGTCTTTGTATTGAACTTTAATTTATAAGTAGTTGCTACTACCTAGAATTTTATTTGAGACTAGCTAATAACATATAGATTAAAGTCATGAATCTATAATTTTAACACATGATTAATAATTTCTCTTTTATATCATATTGTTTCATTTATGCTTTTGTATTAAACACTCACACCTTAAACTTTCTTTTTGACACTAGTCATTTCCCTAGGCGTAGCAAGGGAATGCGAAATATCATATTTTCTGTCAAAGGGAGTGACAAACAAACTATATCAAGATTTAGCAGAATTGGGGTCTAGCTAGATGGTGACTTTATTGAGTGCACTTAAGTGTTCATAACTTGTGCCTTCATCAAATACCTCAATGGCAGCATTATGGTTTCCCTGATTAGGAGACTGTCAAACCATTTTTCCTTGTTCTTGAATTTGAAACATTTGGACTAATCATGTGCTTGTTTATTACAATGTTTACGAAACTTAGTAGAAGACGGAGAAAAGAAGAAGCAGATTGTCAGAAACAAGATGAGCTTCTAGCAATAGGAAATGCAAGTTTTGAAAATGTAGATATGCAAACAATTGAGGAAGATGACCGGTGTTGAATTCTATAATAATCTAGAAACTTATCTTTAATCAATTTTGCTTGATTGTACACAACATAAAGAATAGTGATCTCCATGTACACCAGCTCTTGCTACAATCATTGTTGCAACCTACTTTTAAACTTGAGAATAGCATTATCAAATGCATTAGCGATATTGAGAAGAATGAACAATTGATTGTGTTGATGAAAGTTCTCCCATGCAGGAATGTTGAATCCTTCACTTAGCTAAAGCCACTTAATATTCATATGCTATTCGCAGAAGGAAGAACTGAAGGAGACATAAAGGCATTCCACAAACCCGGTCCAAATGGTAATTGAGTTTTGATTCACATCATGCGTACAAAGGCCTTTGAGTTTCAAGTTAATGGACAGAACCTTCTGAAGATCAGGAAACAGATTATAAATAAATCAAGTGTCTATGTCAAGAATCTAAATTTGGACCAGTTTCAAATCGTGGGATTCGTCATAAGTGATAACTTTGGATTTTTAACATCGAGGGGATATATTGCTAATAAAAGTATTATTAACATTTTATGCAATCAAAGCAATTGTGTTTACAACTTCAACCATTCTTTTGTATAAGATCATTATTTCCATGGATCTTATAGTAGTCATCATTGATACTCAGGAGATATGGCCACCAATACAATTATTAGAAACTTGATTTCTTTGAAAGTGTATTAAAAATTGCAAAACAGCTTTCAAATATCTATGAATCTCTATTAAATTAAAGGTCAAGAGTCTTGTAAACAAAGTTGAAGACTCAAGAACATCTTCAAATATCAAGGAATATCGCCATCAATTACTTAAAAACTTAGGAGATTGTTAATCAATCCATAACAACAACAAAAATGATTAGTGTATAGTGTCAATGAAGCTCCAATGAACCCCTAGAAAACGAGCCGATATAAAGAAAGCTATTCAGCATTGTCTCATCAACATCCAAAATCACTATGTGTCTATCTTACAGAGTCAATTTCAATGATACAAGTAAATCTCTCTTATCAGCATCTCTTCCAAATTTTCCATCTTGTCCAAATAAAGGAAAATGTTACATAACCCCAATTAGAACAGGAAAAAAAACAATTAATGCTAGCGGTTTGGCCTAACCGTCTTAATAGATAGGTTGTTATGTATTGAGACCATCTATATTAAATCATGTCAATAAAGTAGATTTAGTGTGGAAGGAATATTTGTAAAAATGTTTACGAGAAGCTTCCACCTACTAGAAAGTCTCTTTATTGTGAAAGCAATATTCGTAAAAAGATTTATTAGAAGATGCACCTACTAGAAAGTTCCTTTACTAAGGACGCTTATTAGAAGGTTCAGCCTAGTAAAAAGTTTGTTCACTAGAAACTATATATCTAGAGGTAGAAGCAATGAAACAAGATGTCTTGTGAAGTATTTTGTAATTATAGATTGGCCTCATTTGGAGGTTGTTCCGTTGAAAAGGCAAACGAATATTGCTTCAATCAATAAATATATTGCTATTATAACATTTTGTTATCTAGAACTATCTATTGTTGTGGCAATTATGTCTTTTTCATATTGAAATCTTGCTTTATTTTTTTAATCTATGTTATGAATTTCCAATTATGTTGTTGGGCTACATAACAAATAAACAATCATACTTGCGACTTGTTAAGCATAAAATAATTGTTAAACCATGAATTTTGAGTATGCAAAACACAAAGCACTGAGGATACCAAACAAAATCAAATATGCAAAATGCATTAAAAATAAGAATATGTAGCATGGCTTGTGACAATCAATTGCAATAATGGGAACACCATGCCCTTAATATCAAATGAATTGCCAAGTTTCATTTTTTTAATCATGGATAGAATGGCAATAAAATAACTTATTGTCATGCGTTGAATTATATTTTAAGCATCAATAACATTACTTTAATCTTAGATGCTTGAATTTGATTATGAAGTCCGATCTAAATAAAGAAGAAATTTCATCAATTGAGCCATTATATTGCAAGCAAGATGAGGCTGATTTTGGTGAAGGGCCATAAGAGGCCTTTGACATTGCTCAAATATAATAGAGACGAAAATTTGATGTTTGCTTGTGTGGATGGTCATATTTCTATTGTTTGCTATAGCCACAACAAGAAGTAGCTAGGGAGCTGTTGACCCCACGATAATTTTTTATGATGCTTTAATGTCTGAAGCAATTGTACATGTTTCAGAATAAGTAACATAGATCACATTATAAAGCTAGAAAATTTGGAAATAGAAATGATACACAGCCCATGGGAGAAAGGTTTGATATATAATAAAGAATAGATTTTGAGCTAATGCAACATGTATGTATGTGGCTATGAGCAGTGAACATGATCGCTGTGTAGGTGGATGAATCAAAATCTATTCAAGATTTTGATGACAATAGAATTGCACACTTAAATCAATCCAAATCCAATAACCTATGCAAATTAATCATAGGATTCGTTCCTAAAAATTCTAAACTTGACATTGAATTTGAATAAAATATTACCCAAATTCAAACTAGACTGGAAACTTGCTCTAATACCAATGATGTTGGGATTCTCACTCATGAGCAGAGTTTGAAATCAAAGTCTGGAAAATAAATTTCTTTATTGATTTGTATTAAGTAAACATAACCCTGCATAGCTTTACATGAAGAGAACTAACCATGAAAACAAAAAGAGAAAATTTGAACCAGATTCTTGAAACTCGGAACTAAGTACAATAATAGAGATGATGCTTTAATGCCTCAAGCAAATCTACATGTTTAAGAATAAGCAATGTACATCACGCTATGAAGCTGCAAAATTTGGAAATAGGAACGATGCACACCTTATGTGAGCAAGTCTTGATATCTAGTAACAACTAGATTTTGAGCTAATGCAATATGTACCTATGTGGCTATGAGGCGTGAACATGATCGCTTTGTAGGTGGATGATTAAAAATCTATTTGAGATTTTGATGACAATAGAGTTGCACACTTAAATCAATCTAACACCAATCATTTATGGAAATTAATGATAGGATACCTTCCTAAAAAACCTAAACTTGAAATTGAATTTGAATAAAATATTACCCAAACTCAAACTAGATTGGAAACTTGGTCTAATACCAATGATGTGGGGATTGTCACTCATGAGCGGAGTTCGAAATCAAAGTCCGAAAATAAATTTTTTAATTGATTTTTAGTAAGTAAACATAGCGCTACATAGCTTTACATCAAGACAACTAACTATGAAAACAAAAAGAGAAAAATTTGAACAAGATTCTTAAAACTAGCAACTAAGTACAATAACAGAGATGGTTGTAGATAACATGTCAACTGCTGCTCAATATTAGGAAACCAACAAGGCATTAACAATAATCTCCTATGTGTACACACAACACAAATGATATGATACTAAGCACTAAAAATCAGTTATATGTGAATCATTTAGAATACCTATCAAGCTAGTCCTCCACTTCAAATGTAGAGTCCACATGGGTGGTTAGCATCTGCTTATATTGATTCTTCTCCTTGGCTATTACTTCCATGTCCCAAAGAATTTTGACTAAAGTGTCATACTTTTGATAAAAAAATTCAAATTTATTCATAATGCATTATTGTTGCATGTGCCAATCTTCAATAGCCTAAGCCACAATGAATTTAGTTTCTAAGTGGAAAGCAATTTTCATGGGTGCATTGGAAATGGAAAAAGCCAATATCAAGTTTCCAGTGTTTGAGCTAAACAAGAATACATTTTGAAGCATTGTTGGCTCATGGCCCCTAAATATTTTTCTCTATTCACCCATGTTCAACTTTGGTAATAGATGAAAACCTGTTATGGTATTCCATCATTGTGTCCTTTGTCTCCATTCCAACTTCTATGCCTTGCTACACTCATCATGGTCCTCATGCATTATCCACTTCGATACCTTCATAGGCAGCTCATATTATCATTTCTGGATACATTACTTCTATTCCTCCTCTTGATTTGTATCATCTACCCTCAAAATTTCAAAATCTAGTATTTTGATCAAATATTGGGAAGGATTGACCTCGATTTTAAAGTAATGTTGAACAAGGGTCTGTCTTTAGTTTAGTAAGATCACTTAATCATTCTTCAACAAGTGATCTATAAATTGCCATGGATACTCCATTGGAATAGTTCATCGCAAGATATCTCACAACTTAATTCATGATGTCAGCCTAATTTCATGAAATGATGAATAAACTAATATACACTCTGTTATTGTTGGTAAGCTATGAAATAATAGAATAAAATCACCATAATGAAATCACTTGTCGTCATAATGAACCACTATTTAACATAGCCTAGTAACTGTCTATGGCTACTTAAAGTGTTTATATATGCCTCAACTCTTGATTAGGATCAGGGTATTGGAGTTTCTAGAATTTTCTTCAAGTTCACTTGTGACTAGCTCTATTACGTAGTCAAAATCAGGTTCCATGAAGCAAGTGCCATAAAGCAAGTACCGAATCTGAGTGGGAAGGACAAGAACATTTCTCCGAACCACTTGATCTACACTCAATTGACTATTGCTATAAATTCTTCTAAGCTGGGTGATAAATTATAATCAATTTGCTAATAAGTTGTTCACAGTTAGCAATGAATTGTTTAATTAAATGCAATGAAAAAAGGCCAACAATGCAAAAGCGAAATTCAGCAATCTCATAGGCAGGGTATTTTCTCAGCAAACATATGTTGAATTGATGACAGTATAACCAAGATTACAGTATTCAACATTATCTTTTTCTAAATTTTGTATTAAAATTTATTTATAGCTGTCTAAAATGTTATTAAAACATATTTAAGCATATGGCATTGCAAGAAAACTAACGATCAAATAGCTTGAAAATCAAAATACAGAGCTTTAAAACTATGGCTATATAAACCCTTTCAATTCAATAATATAACCTATTCCAAAATAGTAAAAAATATTGAACAAAGAGACTATTAAATTGCAATAGAAGAAAATACAAGGGCAAAACCAGTAGTGGAAACCATCAAACATCGCACATTTTAAAAAATTGCTCAATAGCATAAAAAACCGTAGCCGAATAGGAGTCATAAATTATAGACAAGAAACCATGGTCTCCACAGACTAGTAGAAATTGACACCACCCATATACATGTTATAAGCCAGCTCGAAGACAAGATTTCCCAGCACTAAACTTCTATAACAAAGGATTTTTTTCATTGTCAAAACATATATTTTTTATTTTATTTTTATCCATCTATTAAATCTAGACAATCTTTGTTTCTATCCATCTAAAATTTTATTGTCCCTATCCATCTAAAATTTTATATTAAAATGTGAATTTTTAAACTTAGACCAGAATACTTAAAGCCAATAAGTATGCCCGTTTTATGTATAACGTGAAAAAAACTATAGCTATTTAAAAGGAAGCCACATTGGACTTGATACTTTTGTTGTATTCAAAGTTTTGCACAACATAATATCATTTTGTTGACTTTTTAACTAAGGATATATGCCCTATTCAAATCTCTTGTTTAAACAATATAATTTCTATTTTTTAACTAAGGATCTTTGCCATATTTAAATCTCTTGTTCAAAGAATATAATTTTGTCGATTTTAAGGTTGAAGTTTAGTTAAAAGAAAATAGAGTAAGTGATAAATTTATAGTTTTTGTTTTGATTTGTAAAAACTTTTTGCAATGGCTCAAGCTCGTCGCAATGCGGAGCCAAAAAACGGAACTCTAGCAGTTTAATACAGCTTAAAACTAATGACATCCTCATAACTTTAAACGCCGGTTTTAACAAAGACAGCTGTTAAAGTTTGTAGCATCGAAGCCACAAAAAACGTAAGCATTCATCCTAGCAACATAGAAAATGTTTAGGCATTGATCCTATGATCATTTGTCAGTGATCATTTCAAAGTCTGGGGATTACCATGAAACTTTTCATAGAGAAAATGAGCACAGCGCTCTCGTATTTAAATAAAATTAGTGAATCAACGTTCGTACCAGACTAAAGTATTTTTTTTTGCTAAATATATTTTTAACAATTGAATCGAACCCACCGGTATAGACAACATAGCAAAAGGAGGATACATATTTCAACAAGCTGAACAGTTATGAATATATCTATTCAATACAATCAGATTCAACCAATATAAACATTTGTCGTGTATCCATGGCATAGTACTAATCAGGTAGCAATGCTTCCATGCATATGCTACATCTAGCTGCTGCGGCCACCTTTGTTATTTAGGGTCTAAAATCCTGAGCACATTCCACCAATGCATCTACACTACCGACAAGAGAAAAATTATAAACAACTGGCCCTGTCTTGCATGCAGACGCTAATTTGCCAGCTTATATAGCAGCTGTAAGCAGATAGTATGAGCGGTATATGTTGTTGACACTTGTTTCTTTTTAATCGTTCTGACACAACATAATTTTGCTAGGGGCGTTCGTCCGTCTACCTCGGGTCCCTACTTCAACATATTGGATTTATACACATAGCTGCAGGACCGCAGAGGCTGAATATAATCAGATTCAATTAATATAAACACATGTCCGTCGTGTATCCATGTCATAGTACTAATCAAGTAGCAATGATTTCATGCACACGCTATAGTTGGCTGTTGCAGCCACCTTTGTTATTTAGCGTCTAAACTCTTGAGCGCATTCTACCAATGCATTTACACTACCCACAAGGGAGAAATTATAAACAATTAGCCTTGCCTTGCATGCAGATCCTAATTTGCCAGCTTGCATAGCAGCTGTAAGCAGATAGTATGGGCGGTGTATTTTGTTGACACCTGTTTCTTTTTAAGCGTTGTGAGACAACATAATCTTGGCACCGACGGTCCTTCATCTAGCTCACGTCCCTATTTCAACATATTGTGTTTATACAGAAAGCTCGAGGACCGCAGAGGCTGAAAAAATGTTTTATATTCAGAGCTCGAGCGGAGCACTGCACTCCACTGCGGCGACTGTAGAAATTTGTGGAGGATTGTGGCTTCGACATGTGACGAGAGTTTCCTCCAGATACATGAGTTCTTACCTCTGCACAGGCAAATGTTTACAACTACATCCTCCTAAACCTAGAATTTAGCTTTAGACAAGCTTCGTTATTCTTCTCTGTTCAACCATATTTTTCTTTACAAGGCTTGCAACAACATCTTCGTATTACACTCAATATTATTCAAGCTAGAGTAACTGTGCTTGCTACCAGGTAATTCTGGTTTATTACTTAGAGACTTTTTTATAGTCTAAAGTTAAAATGTATAAGGTCTTCCCTCAATGTTTTATAGACTATTTCTCATGGTTTTGAGTCTGGTAGCCCTTCGGAATTTTATTCGGCCGAAAATAAAAAGAATAAAGTATGAAATTTTATCAGGATGTTGAGTCTGCCAGCCGTTTCTCTGCTTATCCGTGAAGACAAATTATGTTGAAAATCCCCCTGTTTACCCTTATTTTCCTATCAAAACACAGCTGCAATGCTGAGTACCGTCACCACTTGGGTGCTTTCAGATGGCTTGGCAACCATAGTTGGTCATTTTAAAGCTGCGGTTGCCATATACAGTTGAAAATCGCTATATATATATATATATAAACGCAGCTCTTAATGGCGCATGGCAAAAAAACATATATATGAAAGTTTTTAAGAATTGAATCGAACCCACCGGTATAGACAACGTAGAAAAAGGAGGATACATATTTCAACAAGCCGAGATCTTTCACGCCCCTTGCTTCCTCCAGAACTATCGGCTAGAATTTCTACCATCTAGCTGGTAACGCCTCCCAAATAATGCAACAGGGTAAAGCCTCTTCGCAGAGCCAAAGGTCACGGCAGTACAAAGATTAGACGCTGCCATCATAACACTATTTATTAACATTTATTAAAAACTCCAGCAGCAGGGTGGTGACTCACATCAGCGTATTAATGCAAGGCATCGATACATGGAATCGACAGCGAGGTTCAGGGTATTAATGCAAGGCATCGATACATGGAATCGACAGCGAGGTTCAGAGCCAAAACATTGGGATTAAAAATAAGGGCTATGTGTCACCCTTGCCCTAGACCATGTTTAGACGTCAGATCTTAGCGTGCCAAGTTACTATGTATGCAATCGAGATCGCTTTAACTAAGTTCCAAACCCATGGCGCGAGCGCTAGCATAAGGTCGTCAACTCGCCACCCATACGCTCTCCGCTATCAACAATAAATGTATTCGCTATCAAACAATAACTCCTTGCACGGAAGCCAGAAACCACCATGACGCCAGCCCGCCGCCCCCTCTTGGGGTGGGAAAAACTAGGCTGGCGTCATTGTTTTACAACCAATCATATTTTAAAAAAATGTCATTTTAAAAAAACTGGATTTAATATAGCATATTCAAACTATATCCAAACTATAGCTCTAGGGTAAATTTATAGGTTCCATAGCCTACAATAATAGGCACCCGACGATCCATTTATGTTCCCCTTCGGGGACATAACAAGCTGAACAGTTATGAATATATCTATTCAATAGAATCAGATTCAACCAATATAAACACATGTCGTGTATCCATGCCATAGTACTAATCAGGTAGCAATGCTTCCATGCATATGCTATATCTAGCTGTTGCGGACACCTTTGTTATTTAGGGTCTAAAATCCTGAACGCATTCCACCAATGCATCTACACTACCGACCAGAGAAAAATTATAAACAACTAGCCTTGACTTGCATACAGACGCTAATTTGCCAGCTTACATAGCAGCTGTAAGCAGATGGTATGAGCGGTATATGTTGTTGACACTTGTTTCTTTTTAATCGTTGTCACAACATAATTTTGCCACGGGCGTTCATTCGTCTAGCTCACGTCCCTACTTCAATATACTGTATTTATACAGATAGCTACAGGACCGCAGAGGCTGAATATAATCAGATTCAATTAATAAAAACACATGTCGGTCGTGTATCCATGTCATAGTACTAATCAAGCAGCAATGATTTCATGCATACGCTACATTTGGCTGTTGCAGCCACCTTTGTTATTTAGCGTTTAAAATCTTGAGCGCATTCTACCAATGCATTTACACTACCCACAAGGGCGAAATTATAAACAATTAGACTTGCCTTGCATGCAGACGCTAATTTGCAAGCTTATATAGCAGCTGTAAGCATATAGTATGGGCGGTGTATCTTATTGACACCTGTTTCTTTTTAAGCGTTGTGACACAACATAATCTTGGAACCGGCGGTCCTTCATCTAGCTCACGTCCCTATTTCAACATATTGTGTTTATACAGAAAGCTCGAGAAACGCAGAGGCTGAAAAAAATGTTTTATATTCAGAGCTCCAGCGGAGCACTGCACTCCACTGCGGCCACTGTAGAAATTTGTGGAGGATTGTGGCTTCGATACGAGACGAGAGTCTCTTCCAGATACATGGGTTCTTACCTCTGCACAGGTAAATGTTTGCAACTACATCCTCCTAAACCTACAATTTAGTTTTAGACAAACTTCGTTATTCTTCTCTGTTCAACCATATTTTTCTTTACAGGGCTTGCAACAACATCTTCGTATTACACTCAATATTATTCAAGCTAGAGTAATTGTGCTTGCTACCAGGTAATTGTGGTTTATTACTTAGAAACTTTTTTATAGCCTAAAGTTAAAATGTATAAGGTCTTCCCTCAATGTTTTATAGACTATTTCTCAGGGTTTTGAGTTTGGTAGCGCTTCGAAATTCCCTCAATGTTTTATAGACTATTTCTCAGGGTTTTGAGTCTGGTAGCCCTTCGGAATTTTATTCGGTCGAAAATAAAAAAGAATAAAGTATGAAATTTTATCAAGATATTGAGTCTGCCAGCCCTTAGCATCCTTATGAAAATTCTACCAGGGGTTTCTCTGCTTATCCTTGAAGACACTTTATGTTCAAAATTCCCCTGTTCACCCTTATTTGCCTATCAAAACACAGCTGCAATGCTGAGTACCATCACCACTTGGGTGCTTTCAGATCGCTTGACAACCACAGTTGGTCTTTTTAAAGCTGCGATTGCCATGTACAGTTGAAAATCGCTATATATATATATATATATATATATATATATATATATATATATATATATGCAGCTCTTAATGGCGCATGGCAAAAAAACATATATATGAAAGCAGCGATTAACACTACATCCTGAAATATATATCTATAGATATATCCCGATGAAACGATTAATATTACTAGTTTTGGATTTTGATTAATTTCTTAACTAGATGGAATTATTCGGCACCTCCCTTCATGATTTGAGCTCCATTCCATCTCCATTGCAAGTAATTTGGTATTTTTTTTATCCCATATAACCTATGGTTAATAATTTTGAGACCTGGTCTCGCATTATTTGATCTCTTAGTGTGTAGTTAAGTTGTCAACCCTACAGATAGAAGTTTTTAGTTTTGAGAAGTTGTCCATTTAACTATTTAAGAGTTTAGCCCTCTAGCACGCTATGGGGAATCTGCAATACGAATTGGTCCCGTCATAGTTGAAAAACAACTATGTATTTAAGACTTCCGTTAATACCATACCCCACCTGCCATGTAAAAAATGTCTATAGGCAAGATGAGACTTCCATGTTTCAATAGATTAAACCAACAAATTTTTTATAAATCAATAGGTAACTAAGTAAAGAACAGTTTAAGCGTATGATTCATTGTAACCAAACCTACCAGAAACAAGAATTGAAGTCTCAATTCGATGTCGGTATGAAGCTCCGCCTTTGCAATCACCCAAAGCCCAAAGCTATGACATGGGCTTCTTCAACCCGGGTCTAGCTGGTGTTAAAAGCTCTATCTGGTAAGACTGAGACTCGATTGTATCAGGAAAAATTCATAGACCCTCAAACTCAGACCCACCAGAACAAAATCGTAGAATAAACGCTTTCATGCCCTTTGTCTCCTACAGAACTATCGCTTAGAATTTCTACCATCCACTTGTTAACGCTTCGCATATAGCACAACAGGGTAGAGGCCCTTCGCACAGGCCAACGTCATGGCAGTACAAAGATTTGACGATGCCATCATAACACTATTTATTAATATTTAATAAAAACACCAGCAGCACGCTGATGACTCACATCTTCGTCCAGATTTTATGAGTTAAAATTTTGTATTATTATCGAGACCTTAGTTATTATCAGATGCAATGAGCAGAATAAAATCAAACTATGAAAGCCCAAAACGACTCACGTCACCTATTTAACAATTAAGGCGCTTATTAATAACTTAAGGGTCTTTTTCACTCTTGAGTTCGTTTCTAACGAACGTACAAAACAAACAAACCTGCCATCGTGTACAAGACATAAGTTAAACAAAAGAATTTTAAAACAAGGGAAATTTTTATGAATCAATAGGTAAACAAATAAAGAACAGTTTAAGTCCAATATTCGTAAACGTGAGGCAGACATCATGCTTGCAAATGGCACGGACGCTGCGATTGTTCCCATAGGTATGGATGGATTTATTGCCCTGAGGGCCCTTTCGCAGAGAAATGATGACCCACAGACACCTCTCCCAACCATCCGCTCGGCATTTATATTCTTTAAGAATCACCTTCTTATTATTACATATATAATAAGACACCACTTATTACGAGCTTTCGTTTTCTAACTACTCTACACGACGACTTATTTGCACGACCCAAACGAGGAAGCACAAATAATTAGGTTCAAAGCCTACAGAACTATTGCCAATTGCACAAGTTGGACCACAGCTACCAAATGCTGTGGCATCCTCAGAACTTAAGGGTCTTTTTCACTCTTGAGTTCATTTCTAACAAACGTAAAAAACATACAGCAGACAGTTTGTTTCTTACCCAAGGAACAGCACGTGCCTCTACGCAGTTTGAACACCTCGATGGAACCTGCCATTACGTACAAGACATAAGTTAAACGACGAATTTTTTTATGAATCAATAGGCAAGCAAGTAAAGAGCAGTTTAAGTGTATGATTCACTGTAACCAAACCTACCAGAAACAAAAATTGAAGTCTCAATTCGATGTCGGTATGAAGCCGCGCCTTTGTAACCTCGAGGCAAGCTGCCATCGTGCACAAAACACAGGTTAAACTAGGGGAATTTTTATGAATCAATAGGTAAGTAAGCAAAGATCAGTTTAAGTCTACGATTCACTGTAACCAAACCAACCAAAAAGACGAATTGAAGTCTCAATTTGATGTCGATATGAAACTGCGCCTTTGTAACCTCGATGCAACCTGCCATCACGTACAAGGCATAAGTTAAACCAGAGAAATTTTTATGAATCAATAGATAAGTAACCAAAGAACAGTTTAAATGTAGGATCTACTGTGACCAAACCTACCAGGAAAAACACGAATTAAAGTCTTAGTTCGATGTCGGTATGAAGCTGCGCCTTTGCAATCAGCCAAGCCCCGAAGCTATGACATCGGCTTCTTCAACGCGGATCTAACACAAATATAGCTGCTGTCAGAAGCTCTATCTGGCAAGACTATAACTCCACTGTGTCACAAAAATTCATAGACCTCCAAGCCATGAGCTTTCACGCCCTTTGCTTCCTTCAGAACTATCGACTACAATTTCTACCATCCACCTGCTAACGCCTCCCAAATAATGCAAGAGGAACGCCTCCCAAATAATGCAACAGGGTAAAGCCTCTTCGCAGAGCCAAAGGTCACGGCAGTACAAAGATTAGACGCTGTCATCATAACACTATTTATTAACATTTATTAAAAACTCCAGCAGCAGGGTGGTGACTCACATCAGGGTATTAATGCAAGGCATCGATACATGGAATCGACAGTGAGGCTCAGAGCCAAAACATTGGGATGTCGGTATGAAGCCGCGCCTTTGTAACCTTGAGGCAACCTGCCATCGCGCACAAGACACAAGTTAAACCAGGGGAATTTTTATGAATCAATAGGTAAGTAAGCAAAGATCAGTTTAAGTCTACGATTCACTGTAACCAAACCTACCAGAAAGACCAATTGAAGTCTCAATTTGATGTCGACATGAAACTGGGCCTTTGTAACCTCGATGCAACCTGCCATCACGTACAAGGCATAAGTTAAACCAGAATTTTTTTTATGAATCAATAGATAAGTAACCAAAGAACAGTTTAAATTTAGGATCTACTGTGACCAAACCTACCAGGAAAAACACGAATTAAAGTCTCAGTTCGATGTCGGTATGAAGCTCCGCCTTTGCAATCAGCCAAGCCCCGAAGCTATGACATCGAATTCTTCAACGCGGATCTAACGCGGATCTAGCTCCTGTCAGAAGCTCTATCTGGCAAGACTATAACTCCACTCTGTCACAAAAATTCATAGACCTCCAAGCCATCACCTTTCACGCCCTTTGCTTCCTTCAGAACTATCGGCTACAATTTCTACCATCCACCTGCTAACGCCTCCCAAATAATGCAAGAGGAACGCCTCCCAAATAATGCAACAGGGTAAAGCCTCTTCGCAGAGCCAAAGGTCACGGCAGTACAAAGATTAGACGTTGCCATCATAACACTATTTATTAACATTTATTAAAAACTCCAGCAGCAGGGTGGTGACTCACATCAGCGTATTAATGCAAGGCATCGATACATGGAATTGACAGCAAGGTTCGGGGTATTAATGCAAGGCATCGATACATGGAATCGACAGCGAGGTTCAGAGCCAAAACATTGGGATTAAAAACAAGGGCTATGTGTCACCCTTGCCCTAGACCATGTTTAGACGTCAGATCTTAGCGTGCCAAGTTACTATGTATGCAATCGAGATCGCTTTAACTAAGTTCCAAACCCATGGCGCGAGCGCTAGCATAAGGTCGTCGACTCGCCACCCATACGCTCTCCGCTATCAACAATAAATGTATTCGCTATCAAACAATAACTCCTTGCACGGAAGCCAAAAACCACCATGACGCCAGCCCGCCGCCCCCTCTTGGGGTGGGAAAAACTAGGCTGGCGTCATTGTTTTACAACCAAACATATTTTAAAAAAATGCCATTTTAAAAAAACTGGATTTAATATAGCATATTCAAACTATATCCAAACTATAGCTCTAGGGTAAATTTATAGGTTCCATAGCCTACAATAATAGGCACCCGACGATCCATTTATGTTCCCCTTCGGGGACATAATAAGAAATAGAGTTACATAGTAGTTAAGTTTCTATTTATGTTAGGAGAAAATTAGGTAGATAATTAAAGGTATCTATTAAAAGTTGTATATTAGTAAATTTAAAGTAAAAATATTATTAAAAGTTGTATGTTAGTAGATTTAAAGTAAAAATATTAATATTGAAATTTTCACATTCGGTGGAATTTAGAGAGGAGGTTGTGAGTGGAAAAGTGACATAATTAATGGGTATATATATATAAAGATAATTGTAAATAAGATAATTTTAGGTTGGGTATAGAATAAAATAATTTAAGAATATAACAAATTATAAAATTTGTCATATTAATAAGTAATTGTTTATATTGATTCAAATTGGGGTTCCCCCTCTTGTCCTTAATTGGATCACGTCTTGTGTTTCTTCGGCTAGCATTGCAATCTTGATTAATGGCTCTCTTTCAACATTTTTTCAGTGTTCGAGGGGAATCCGACAAGGATGTCCTTTATCCCCTTTATTGTTCCTTCTGATTGTTGATGCACTTAGCAGAATGCTAAACTTTGCCAAGCAGGATGGCTTACTCAAGGGCATTGAACTGGGGATTGATTGTGTTATTTCTCATCTGATTTTTGTGGATGATGTGTTGCTGGCCGGTTTGGCTACTGTTGTTGAGTGGGGGGTCTTCAGGAATATATTGAATTGTTTTTGTCGTGTTTCTGGGATGAAGGTTAGTCCTTCAAAGTCAAGCTTCTATTATCATAATGTGGCTTCTGTTGAAGGAAAGGAAATTGCTACTATTATGCCTTTTATCTGTCACCCATTAAATGAAGGGCTAAAATATTTGGGTTTTTTCTTGAGACCCAACAACTATCAGATCAAGGATTGGTGGTGGCTAGTTCGGAAAGTTGAAGCTCGGATCTCTCACTGAGCATTTAGAATGCTCTCTGTGGGAGGTAGGCTTACTCTGATCAAGGCAGTTCTGCTGGGGATTCCTGTATATTGGTTGTCTCTTCTCGAGATCCCTGCATACATTTTAAATGTTATTAGAAAATTGATGTTCAATTTTCTGTGGATCGGCGGTTTAGACAGGGCCTCTTTGGTTATGACTGGGTGGGAATCGGTCTCTAGGCCTGAACGTTACGGTGGCTGGGGAATTAAGGATTTAAAATCCTTCAGTGAGGCTCTCAGAACTAAAAGCCTTTGGAGGTGCCTCTTTAATCATAATCCTTGGTCCAAGATTTCCTTTGTGAAATATATTAATACGAATTTGGTTGATTGGATCAGAATGAATATGCCTTTGAGTTCTGGTTGCTCTCCGTTATGGTGCGAACTTCTTAAGGTTTCAGGATGGATCATTGGCGACTTGAAGTGGCAAGTGGGAAATGGTAAAGCCATCAGGGTGGGAAAAGACAATATTTTGGGTATTGATGGATCTGTTCGTCTTTCTAATAAGATACTGGATTATTTAAAAATATATGGACTAACTTCTTTAAATAGTATCAGGAATTTATTTGGTCAGTCATATTGGTTAAAGTCCATTGATTTGGGGTTGGTTGGTGAGGATGCAATCTCTTGGAATATCTATGTCAGTGCTCTTGGTTCGGCTGGTTGTTCTTTATCAGAACAAGATGATAGGATGGTGTGGATTGGGAATGAAAAAACTGGAATAGTTACAGCAAAAACAGCCTATGACAGAATTATGCAGGAGAGGTATATCTTTCCACAGCACTGGTGGTATAAAAAGATTTGGAAGTGGAAACTTGCTTTAAAGCACAAGTGTTTTTTATGGCATGCCTTACAGGGATCTTTGAAAACTTGGGACAATCTCACAAAGCATGGTTGGTGTGGTCCAAATTGGTGTATCTTATGCAAGGAAAATTCTGAATCTATCAATCATCTGTTTGTGTTTTGCTCCTTTGGTAAAAAAGTCTGGGATTTCTATTGTTCTAAGTTGGCAATCACAAAGGTATGGGAACATGTTGATTTTGGTGAGGCTTTGTTGGTTTGGTCTCGTTCTTCCAAGGAGACATTACAGGTTCCTATTCTTATATCTTGGGCACTTTGGTACTTCCGGAATTTGATTACCTTTCAAGATAAAGTGCCTGATGTTGTGACTTGTGGACTTATTGCCTTAAATTTAACACAACATTATTCTGCTAATATCATATTAGCGGAGGAGAGAAGGATTGGTCAGTTTACTTTTCTTGTAAATCAGCCCATACTTTTCTTTGATGGGGCTGCTCAGAACGGATTTTGTGCTGCTGGTGGAGTTATTTATCTGAATGAGGGACATTTTTATACACTTCGTCTCAACTGTGGAAATGGTAGTAATATGAAAGCAGAGCTTTTAGCTCTGTGGTGTATTCTGAAATGTGCTAACATCTTTGGGCTGGTAAATATTAAGGTCTATGGAGATTCGCGTGTTACTATCAAATGGGCAGCTAAAGAATTTGATTTAAATGTTATTGCACTCTCCCACTGGTGTAGGCGTGTTAGAGAGGAGATTGATTTGCAGGAACACATCTCCTTTTCTCACATCTTCCGTGAACACAATGGACAGGCTGATGATTTATCTAAGCAAGCTTTATTGGGCACTGAAGGATTACTGTTTTGGGAGGAATGGATGGATTCCAGCATGCTGGAAAGTGGCGAAGTCTTTTTCTTTTAGAAAGTTTAAGTCAAGGATTTTTGTGGATTGGTATTGTCCTTTCAGTTGTATATAGTCTAGCATGGACAATCTTTTGATGATGATAGTTACGGTCTTTGGGACTATTGTCTTGATCTTGTTGTATATTCCTTTTTGCAAAAAAGGTGAAAATCTTTGTACTATTTGATTCAAGGAATAGCAATAGTACGTTTTTTTTTCGGTTGAAAAAAAAAAGTAATTGTTCTTATACAAATATTTAAATTAAAAGATATAATATTGGTCATATCAAAATTAAAATATTATATGATTATTTTTTTAAAACAAAAGTGGTATGTCAAAGTTGTTAACATGTTATTTTTACAAAATTCCATATTGAATATTTTTAATTTTATTTTTTGTATTTTAAAAGTAAAGTTACATTGGGACGTATTTATGTCACATCCATAACCAACCTCTTTCACCAATTAGGAAATGAAATGAGTGAAATTTAAAAATTATTTTAATTGTCAAAAAAATCACTTTAATAAATTATTTTTTGACAACATGAAAAAATTCACATATTCATCTTACACATAAAAAAAATGCATATTTTGAAATCGTTTATTTCATGTTATAAACGATTTCCTAAATTTATTTTCCTTCTCTTGTGATATATAATGTGAATATATGGGTAATAAAGAGTTTGATAACAAGTTGATGTTTTGAGATAGATTTTGATTAAAAGATTTATTTGACATTTTGGTATAATTCTTATCATTTTAAAATTTTATATCTTATGCCTCGGGCTGTAGATTAGTTGGCGATAGGTTGCATTGTTATGACATTCCTTGTGACGTTGTGGGTTCAAACATTGACTAACTATGTATGCCGCACGTGGGGCAATGTTGATATGCCTATAGGTATAGTGGTAACGAACCAGAATCAACCCCTTGTCATGCAAGTATGAACCTGGCCCAATTATCGATTCCCCTATCTACAAATAAATAATAAAATAAAATAAATATCATATCTTCCTTACTATGTCAACTACTTTCTACCAATGGTACAAGGCTTTTGTCCATTGCTTGTATCTTGGGTGGTTGGGAGGAAAGATTGTTGCCCTCCCCACCCAGGTTCAATTCTTGTAAGTGACATGATGCTCTTGTCGAGCCCCATTGTAATGATTGTATTTCAAGCTTTCCTTGATTCCTTCGGAATAGCAAGAAGGTGATTTTTCTGCTGAAAAAATGATACAAGGCTTTTAAGTTTTGTTTCTTTTCCTAAATTATTTTTATTTACCTATTAAGGAACCAATTTTTTTCTTCCATTCGATTTATATGTGTTCCACATGTAACACATACATCGCTACTAGACTATAAAATGCAATGAACACAGAGTCTAAAATAAGAATAATGACAATTGAAAGTGTCCTTATGATTAGAGAGAAAGTCGAGACAAGTGTGTGATGAGTTCTCCACTTCATTATCACTCCACAAGCTCGTGTTAAAAGGTATTTTGATTAACACGATTTTTAATTATGTTACAGTACATTTATATCTAATTAAAGAGGCAAGCATGTGGATATGCTCGTGGAACTAACTCTTAGGATTTTGATGGAAATTAAACATTATTGTCACTATAAAATATTTAAGTGATGGTAAATATCGTCAAATGAGTTTTTAAGCTACACAAGTTGCATGCATTATCACAAGTAAGGATAGGAAAGGATGTTATCGTTGGTTGAAATAGACCGATATTTTTATCAAAGGATCTTGTCCTCCATTTACAATTGATTGGGAAATCCACCCTTGACAAGTCTCTAATCCACATGACACGTCTATTTGGAATCAAGGGTGGCTATCCTCGCAAGAATTGGGGTTGGAAGGGGATTGGGTGAGACATAGGTCTATGTTTCTGTCAAAATTATTAAAAACCCATATCAAGTTGATTCAATCTCTAAATGAGTTAGTTTGGGGATACAATAAGAATGGAGGTTCTTGCTCTGTTCGACTAGGTTATCAAGCTCTATGTCCAATAGGTATCGAGCAGGGAAAATGGTCATGGAGGAGTCTTTGGAGGTTCAAAGCTCCTCTTAAGGAAGAAAATTTAATGTAGTGTGCTTTAAATGATACATTTTTTACTTGGGATGTCATGTTGAAGAGAGTTAGGGTCGGTCTAGGGCGCTATCCTTTATGCCTTTGTTAAGAAGAAACCAACCTACACTTGTTTCTATAGTGTTCCTTCACTATGCAAGTGATTCGAAATGGAACAATATATATCTTGTCACCTACTTGGATCTTTCGGGGTCGGGATATTGGGTGAATTGGC
Organism: Larix kaempferi; assembly: GCA_027924585.1. Taxonomy (NCBI): domain Eukaryota; kingdom Viridiplantae; phylum Streptophyta; class Pinopsida; order Pinales; family Pinaceae; genus Larix; species Larix kaempferi. Next base: position 8,150,902 of record BSBM01000318.1, on the reverse strand, counting down.
TTGTATGACCAATTTTATGGGTAGGTCTCATTTTGCAGATTTGGGGTCTAGAACCTTCTGGGGCCCATTTGAGAGTTTAAACAATGTTTTTTGGGGTCAAAATTCCATTGCCAAAGCAATACCCATTGATGTGATTCTACACTCCAAGACCTTTCCAACGATCCAAAAATTGCCTCAAACGGAGTCCATATGCAAAAGTTATGCCTCCCACAAGTTGACCTATCCAATTGACCATTGTGGTACCGAATGGATTCCACATCAGCTCTCATTTCTCACACATGTGGAGCTAGTCACAAGTGGACCTTCAAGAACATCCTAGAAGTACCAAAACCCTAACATTAATCAGGAGTTGGGGCATGCATAAACCCTAAACCTAACGCTAGACGGATATCAAGCTATGTTAAATACTGGGGCGCTAGAAGAGAAGGTGGTGCCATTATTTTGATGTATTGCATTGTTCCATAGTTGAGAAATATCACAACAATGGATGTTAGAGTATAACATAGGAGATAGGAGATCATGTAGTAGCCATTATGGTCACAGAGTCATGGGCACCTCCATAGACAATACCATTTCCTTTGTATTTGCAATTTGACCTAGAGAGCAAGGCATAATTTTCATTTGTGGTTGGGTTTTTCCCCATACTGGGTTTTACAAGGTATATCTTGTGTTATTGTGTGGATTGTGTACTTATTTGCTCTAGTTATTCTTGTTACGGTTCCAATCATTTAGCATTTAATAAAAATAAGCTAATAAAATAAGAACTAAGTTGCAAGGTCCATTGTGACAAACTATTCTAGTGGAATATCCATGACAATTTACAAATCATATTGGTATCAAAGTAGTTTTTCTTTTAGGTTTTGTGGGTAATTGTAGGATGCAGTAGTTGTTGGAAAAAAAAGGAGTCTTCAGACCCTGTCCATGACGGACGAGTCAATTTAAAAAGTGGTGGATGATTATGAGCAGTGATTTTCAATACTTGGAATACAAGTCGTCGACATCTCATGCAAGATGTCAATCCGAGAGAAAGTTTGAACCTTTCGGGGATTTTGGAGCCTCTAACTCATATTCTGGATATAAGGGGAAATTAGAAGATAAAAGTGACCCATAAAAGGACTCGACGAAAGATCATGAGAGAGAGTAATCGAGTCTTAGTACCAATATTCCTTTTGATTCTCTCTTTGAGATGGAAGTGAAAGTTGACATCAAGTCGTATCAAGGTGAGATCGATGCTCTGGAATTGAATCATTGGTTGCAGCAATTGGAGGTTTATTTTAGCATCCATCAAATAACCAAGGATCAAAAGATATCATTTGCTCTACTGAAGTTAGAGGGACATGCATTAACCTAGTGGGAAAGATACACATAAGCACGTAGGTTGAAGGGTGATTTGCTAGTAACTAAGTGGGAGGACTTTTAAACCCTCATCAAGTCCCAGTTCTACCCTATCGGATATGTAGAAGACCAATGGATCTGTTGGCATTAATTAAGGCAAAGGGAGGGGCAGAGAGTGCAAGAATACACCATCACATTCAAGAAGATGGCCATCATGTTGAGTATCTCACCCAAAAACCTAAATGCACTCCTCGAGTATCCGGGGGGATTACATAGTCACATATGGAGGTAGGTGATGCTCTTCAAGCCCATGTCAATTGATGAAACCTATGTACAAGCACAATACCTGGAAAACATAGGTCAGAAGAAAGGAAAACCAAGTGGTTCAAAACAGAAAGAGAGACAAGATGCTACCAAGGAGGGGAAGAAGAATCGGAAGGGAAAGGAGAAGAATACTATAGCCACGACACGTAAGTGAAAGGATATGAAAAACCATTGCAAGCATTGTGATGTTGATTCTCACACCGAAGAAAAGTGTTGGAAGCTACATTTAGAGTTGAACCCCTGGAACCTCAAGAACGATGCCAAGAAGAAGAACCTTTTAGCCACAGAATCAAGCAAGGAGTTAGAAAGTAGCTTGGATGTGGATGAAAAGATTATTTGTACCATAATGCAGAAGGAGGTGAATCTAAGTAGCCTCCACCCTAAGGAAGAGAAAGAGATGACAAAACTCTTCCACGTCAATATCCAGGTCAAGAAGACTAGGATCGATGCTCTATTCGATTATGTTTCACAAGAAAACATCTTAGAAGAGGATCTAGTACGTAAGCTTGAATTGGAAGTACATGATCATCCTAGTCCCTACCCATTGGGATGGGTAAATAAGGATGCAGAACTTAGAGTCACGAATAGTGTTTAGAAGCCCCTACATGTATATGAGGGATGCAATCTTCATGAGGAGAGCCAACCAATACCGCTTGATCAAGGACGGGAAATCCTTCATCACCAACGCGCACAAAGGTAAATTGAATATCTCTCTAATAAGTGCCAACCAAGCAAAAAAACGGATCAGTTCAAATAGGAAGTTTGTATTACTTTTCTTTAGACAAAGTCAGCAAGAAGGTGAATCGATCAAATTGAAGGAATCCCTGGAGGGATGTACCAAAGAGTAGAAACATCAATTGGAGAACCTTTTGCAGGAATATAGAGAAGTGTTCCAGGAGCCTAAGGGGCTACCTCCTAAGAGGGAGGTGTAGCATGAGATACAATTATTGTCGAATTCTCCACTGCCGAACATCGGACTGTACAGACAGTCTGTCATAGAAGTAGATGAAGTAAAGAAGAAGTTGCAACAGTTGTTGGAGTAGGGCATGATCCGACCAAGCACCTCACCTTATAGGTCACTTATCCTCATAATACCCAAGAAGGATGGGATTTGGAGGATGTGCATCAAACACGGAGCCTTAAACAAGATCACTCTCAAGAATCAATACCCTCTATCCAAGATCGATGATCTGTTGGCCTAGTTGCAACATGGTAAGTACTTCACCAAGTTGGACCTCAAATCAAGATACCACTAGGTGCATGTGAAGGAATAAGACACCTCGAAGACCGCCTTAAAGACTGGGCAAGGTCTATATGAATGGTTAGTAATGTCGTTTGGTTTATGTAATGCACCAGCTACATTTATGCATTTGATTACTGATGTATTATGCCATTTCTTAGATTTGTTTGTTATAGTATATCTAGATGACATATTGCTTTATAATGCTACCTTGGAAGAGCACATCTCACATCTCAAGAAGGTGATAGAGACTCTAAAAAAGCCCCAGTTGATGGCTAATTTGGAGAAATGTGAGTTCGCCCAGTGGTCCTTGGTGCATTTGGGGTATGTGATTGGTGGAGGAGAACTCAAGATTGATCCTGCAAATATGGAGGCCATCACCAAGTGGCCTACTCCTACAAATGTCACTGAAGTTAAGATCTTTTTGTAGGCAGCACAATACCTTTCATAAGTTCTTAGCTTCCTTTTCCGTTGTGGTTGCACCCCTCCATGCCATAACAACCAATAGCAAGGGGTTCCAGTGGAGAAAGAATCAACATAAAGCCTTTGAAGATCTCAAGTGAAAGATTAGTCAAGCACCAATTCTCACATTGCCTAATTTATAGAAGCCTTTCTAATTGGAGATAAATGTGAGTGGGTATGATATGGGAGCAATGTTGATGCAAAGAGGGAGGCCAACATGATATCATTGTGAAATGTTTCATAGGAGAGTTCTAAAATACCCTACCTACAATAAGAAACTCTATGCCTTAGTTCAAACTATTAAGAAGTCAAAGCACTATCTAATGGGAAAGGAGACCATCATTCACATTAATCACCACCCACTGCAATATTTGCATGCCCATAGTAAGATAAAACAAACCAGACATTATAAGTGGATGGTATTCTTACAACAATTCCATCTAATCATCAAATAATAGAAGGGAAGTACCAACAAGCTAGAAGACATGGTCTCAAGGCCACCTACAACCAAGATTACAACTTTGGGAACTCTTATGCATATGGAGCCTTTTACCCATGATGCATATAAGGAGGAGTACATAGAAGATGAGGACGTCAAGGAGGTATTTCGGCAACTACAAGGCCAATTCCATGTAGAAGAAGGTGACAACAAAGCTAACTATTATCTCCTGGATGGGCTACTCTACAAGTTGGACAAGCCCTATGTTCCTAAAGGCGAGAGATTGTAGCTTATCGAAGTGGCACGCACCTCCAAAGTTGCAAGGCACTTTGGTGTAGGGAAGACAATCACAAACTTATAGAGGCATGTTTACTGGCCTATAATGCAAGAAGATGTAGATCAGTTTATCAGAGGATGCATACTTTGTTGTACAAGCAAGCCCAACAATAGGAAGCAAGGTCTATACCATCCCTTACCTATTCCTACGATACCATGGGAGAGCATCTCCATGGATTTAGTGGGTGGTCTTCCAACCACTAGGAAGGGACATGACTATTTATTTGTGGTAGTTGACAAATTCAGCAAGATATGCATTCTTATGCCTTGTAAAAGGACCATCAAAGGACAAGAAGCAACAAACATGTTCTTTGAATAGGTATGGGTGCACTTTGGGATACAAAGGAGCATAATCTCGGACAAGAATACCAAATTTCTCAGTACATTTTGGACTAGGGAAAAGATGGACACTAAGTTGAAGAGGTCTACAACATTTCATCCACACACAGATGGGCATACAGAAGTAGTCAACATGACTTTGGTACATCTTTTGAGGGGTTACAATCAGAAGCATCCGAATACTTGGGATAAAAATGTGATCGACATGCAATACTCTTATAACAGAGCAGTCGACGCTTCCATTGGGAAGTCCCCTTTTGAAACTTGTTTTGGATACTTGCAACCTTCACCTCGAGATGTTGTTTATGGACAACAAGGGGGAGTGAGGGAATACACCACAAAGTGAAGCAGTAAGAGTTGAAAAGTTCATTGATAAGATTAGGCAAATCCATGTACAAGTACAAGAGGCACTGAAGAAGTCACAGGAAAAGTACAAGGTAAGACATGACCAACACAGGGTTGAGAAAACATTCAAGGTAGGAGACAGAGTATGGTTACACCTGAACAGGGAAAGACTACAGGGTCCTGGTAAGAAGATCAAGGCTATGAGCTATGGTCCTTTTGAGGTATTGGAGAAGGTGGGATATTCCTACATACTTAGCCTACCCCCACACATGTGCATTTATTATGTAGTGAATGTGGAATATCTAAAACTCTATGAACCTTCCATGTTAGATCATGAAGCTTGAGTAGGTCTTACCTTATGTAGAGGACTTGGCACTAGAGGCTCAAGCAGAGTTAGTAGAAGACACAGTTTTGCAGAAGAATTCTAGAATTACCAGGTGGGGACAGTATGAACTCTAGCAGGTTGGGTTGAAAGGACAACTTCAACAAGGCTAAATGATACTCGAAGGAGAAGGTAGAGGACAAATTTCCCCACCTCATTCAGTAAAAGATTTTAGGGACCAAAGGCCTCCTAAAAAGGGAAGGTGTGATCTAAAATGGATCAATATATAATTTATCACCTACTTGGAGCTTTTGGGGTCAGAAGTTTGGGTGAATTGGCTTGTAGGGCCCATTTTATGGCCAGGTCTCATTTTGCAGATTTTGGGTCTGGAATCTTTTGGGGCCTATTTGAGGGTTTAGATGATTTTTTGGGGGTATAAATTTCATCACAATAGCTATTCCCATCTGCATGATTCTACACCCTGAAACCTTTCCAACAGTCTAAAAATATCCTCAAACAGAGTCTATATGCAAAAGTTATGCCTCCAGCAAGTTGCCTTATCCATTTGACCACCATGGTACTGAATGGATTCTACATCGACTCTCATTTCTAATACATGTGGATCTAGTCATGAGTGTACCTTCAAGAATATTCAATAAGGACCAAAACCCTAACCTTGATCAAGAGTCGGGGCATGCAGAAACCTTAAACCTAACCTTAGACGGCTATCAAGCTACATTAAATATCGATCCACTAGAAGAGAAGGGGGTTCTATTCTTTTGATGTATTGTAATGTTACATAGTTGAGCAACAACACAGGAGTGGATGTTAAAGCATAACATAGGAGATAACAGATCTTGTATTAACCATTATGGATGTAGAGTCATAGGTAACTCTATAGAGAGTACCATTTCCTTTGTATTTGCAATTTGACATAAAGAGCAAGGCATAATCCTCATTCATGGTTGGGTTTTTCCCCATAGTGGGTTTTCCCAGGGTACATATTGTGTTATTGTGTGGATTGCGTACTTATTTGCTCTAGTTATTCTTGTTTGGGTTCCAATTATTTGGAATTCAATAAAAATAAGCTAATACAATAAGAATTAAGTTGTAAGATTCGTTGTGACAAACTGTTCCAGTGGAATATCCATGACAGTTTATGGATCAACAAGTTTGTAGGTAGGTCAAGTCATCTATGAGGTTCCAGACTTTATGGCAGAGTGATTCACTTGAATCTAGCCTAACAGGATGGTTTTGGTGTAAGGAACTCTAGGAGTACAAGGGGGGTCCCTTGTTTAGTACTCTGGAGTATATGGCTAGCAAGAAACTCTTTGGTTTTCAAAGATAAACTCCAATCTACCTATCAAGTCAGCTCCAAAGTGTTGAGCCTACTACCACATTATAGAGCCAGGATTTAAGGCACTAGTTCCTCGTCAGAATGGTGACTTCTCGATAGATCGTAGTTTGCCTTAGGGAAAGTTTGATAGGGCATGTCAAGGCCATAATAGGGGAGTGGTATTAGGATTTATTTTATTCTTAGCAAAATCACACTTCTTCCATTTCAAAGCAAATGGAGGGCTCATAACCAATAACCAAGCATGATTTATGACGTTATTCTATATGCTTAAATTTGCTTCTTCACTTCATGTCAATTCTTTCCAGGTTTATGGTGACTCAATGTTGGTGTATGATTGGATGAACAATCGATTAGAGGTTCAAGATATCAGGCTGGTGTAATTGCAGTTCAAGTGAAGCAGATCTTCCAGACGTTCACTACAATTTCCTTTTCACATGTTTATCGAGAGCACAACCATGAAGTAGACTGCCTTTAAAAAACGGTTTAATTTTACAGGAAAATTGTTTTGTGATTGTGGAATTTCAGAACGACATTGAGAGAGAATCAACTCTAGACATCATTTAACTTCTTTATAAAGTCGAAAATTTCATTTTGCAGCTCCTCATGAATGTTTATGGTTGTTCTACAAATGGTTTATGCACCATTTTTTTATCCATGCTTAGAGCATACAGATGATATGGTTGTAAGAAACCAAAAGTCGGTGTTTACCTCTTGATCTCTTATCAAATCCTTGTGATGATATGGCCATATAGGGAAGATAGACAATGCCCAAGGCACCCGATGAATGTATTTTTTCTCCATCTCTAATAAAAGATACATTTTTTTCCCTGGAAAAAAAAGTTGCATGCATTGTGTAGGCATGCATGGTTGCACCATGCTAGCATGGTACCACATAATATTATACTTCAAGATCGTAGATGAATGGGGAATCATTGATATGCAACACTCACAAGGAGGGCACCACGTAATTAGTGCATTCATACAATGGGGCATTAGAATATGTGCAACTTCATGTGTGTGTAATGATCACTATCCTCACTACAAATATTCCTATTTTATCACACCAACAATAAAATGTCACTTAAAAATAAATGATTGATCTTAAAAATCCAGGTAAGTGAAAATTAAGGACTAAGATTAAAAGACAAGACTAATTAAATACAACTCTAGTACACTTGGTTAAATTTGATAACTCAAATAAAGTAATGCTGATCTCATCTAAACACTTGGTGATGTTCATAATGTCAATGGAGTTTACAATAATGACAACAAACTTCAAAGCATTGGTAATGCTAGCAACCAAGAGAGTGGAATTCTACAGCTGATGGGTTATCAAAATTTGGTTTACAATTGGGTGATGGTTATTGGCAACGATGGAGATGCGCTAGAGATACCATTGCAGAAGATGATCCCTATTGTTTACCTTTCTATTCTTTTTACGTCCTTCTAATTGTGTCTCAAATATTACTTGTTGTCAGTTGGGCTTCCCACTTTTTGGACATTGAATGCACATTTGTTATTTTGATTTCTGATGTTTTTATGTTGCTTGGATCCAACCTTTTGGTGAACTATCTTCCATTTGATGGAGATGAATATATGAATTGTTTTTTAGGCCTCTAGCCATGAAGAATGTGATACATATTAATATAATGTGTTACGAGATGTGATACATATTAATATAATGTGTTACGAGATATTTTCCTATGAAAAAAGAAAAACCAAGAAAGTCAATAACTCAAATGTTGACCTTAAACAGAGTTTTTTTAAATGGATTAGATCCCAAGTTTAGTGGTTTCCTCCATTGCACCAAAGAAAAAAACACCAGGGTTTTCAAGGCAACCATTGATGGATAGATTCTCAAAGTTATGGTCAAACACCAAAAATATATAAAACTGGCTTGTAAAGCAATGGATCTGCCATCTCAAGAGATATATCCATTATTTCTTCTACGAGGAATCGTTATATGAAACATTTTCAAACTAAAATCAAACATGGATTTTACACTCAAAACGGTTCCATACACTTAAGCAATCAAATCGTTGCACAAAGCGGGGCCATTGTCCCACGAACAAGGGGGGTATCATACACCAAATTGATGTTTGGCTAGGTTGTGACCTTAAAAACAAATTATTATTATTATCATCATCTCAATGAGGAGGCGGTTGTTGGATTCATCCCATAAAAAAGCATACCCATAGTTATGCCAATGTGGATAAGACTTACCCACCTTCCTCTCATTTTGGGGAATGATGAAATACTTGAAGCAATATGAAAAAAGTAGAAAAGTATATAGGGAAAGTCAAACCCAAGCTAGGGCAACGTGCATGTGTTTGGATCTACATTGAAGTGGATCTAGAAAATGGCTCCATAAGTCTATCAAGTTAGACATAGAGGATTGGATACATTTACATCGCTTGGATTATGAACAACTTCCATAATGCTATGAATGTGGCCACTTTGTAAAAATATTGCAAGAAATTTTAGGGCCAATCATTAGAGACGGAGAAATCAAATGATCTAAAAACACTACCACATAACAATCTTTAAAAAAAAGTGAACCGACAATGGAGAGCACTATCCAAATAGATCATAACTTGTAATTCACAAATAGATATGTCATCCTTGATTTAAAAGTACAAAATTCCTATGAACTGTACATACAAAACACTGAAAAATACATAAAAAGCAACCCAACCCATATCAAGGACCAATAAACACAACAAAAGAGATAAAATTGAAGAACATAAAGGAAATGCACACTAAGAAGAACTTGCTCCTAATCTCGGAGAATACAATTCTCTTGGTTAAAAGTATTGTCATGACACTATAATTAAACACAAAGTTATCATTGCCACTTCCAAATGCAAAGCACAAAAGGGAAATAAAACCTAAACAAGAGCTGCATGCAGCTTAGTCCCTGCCTTTTAACTATATATATCTTCTTATACAGATATATATATATATAAATAGATATATATATAAGAAGAGAAGATATTTATATATAATATATATATATATATTCTTATATATATATCTTCTTATATATAGTCTATATAATAAGATATATATCTTCTTATATAGATATATATAAGAGAGATATATATATAAGAAGATATATATATCTTCTTATATATATCTTATATAAGAAGATATATATCTTTCTTATATATATACTTCTTATATATATCTATATAAGAAGATATATATTAATATATATAAGAAGATCTATATATATATAATATATATACTTCTTATATAGATATATATATCTTCTTATATAGATATATATCTATATAAGAAGATATATATATATATATATATACTATCTTCTTATAGTATATATATATATCTTCTTATATAGATATATATCTTCTTATATATATATATATATATCTATATAATAAGAAGATTATATATATATATATATATATATAGATATAAAGCAAGATATATATATAAGAAGATATATATATATATATCTTCTTATATAGATATATATATATATATATATATATCTTCTTATATATATATATATATATATAAGAAGATATATATATATATATATATATATCTATATAAGAAGATATATATATATATATCTTCTTATATAAGAAGATATATATATATATATCTTCTTATATATATATATATATATATATATCTATATATATATATATCTTCTTATATAGATATATATATATATATATATATATATATATATATATATATATAAAAGAAGATCAAATTATGTTAAAAATAAAATAAAAAAAACTCATTAACAAACCCAAGCTAGGGCAATGTGCATGTGTTTGAATCTACATTAAAGTGGATCTAGAAAATGGATCCATAAGTCTATCAAGTTAGACATAGAGGATTGGATACATTTACATTGCTTGGATTATGAACAACTTCCATAATGCTATGAATGTGGCCACTTTGTAAAAATATTGCAAGAAATTTTAAGGCCAATCATTAGAGAAGGAGAAATCAAATGATCTAAAAACACTTTTTTTTTCACATAAGAAAAGACCATACTTATATTAAAAAGTATAAAGTGTTACAATTTGAAAACCATGTAGAACAGTACATAAACCAAAAACCAAACCACAGCAACATAAAACCATAAACCAAGGATCACCTGGCAACCATGCCTCAGACTCAGAGAAATGACCGAGATATACCAATCCCCCATGAGTAGGTCGAAACAAAACAGAGAAGATACAAAAAAAGGGAGAGAAGGAGCCGGCATCGACCAACCAAGCATAAAATATATCGCTGCAAAATAATAGCATATCAGTCATAAAAAAAAATCCAGAAACCCCTGAATGGGTGTAGAGAGCCTTCCATGATTTCATAGAAGATTCTGCCCTCCACCGCATCAAGACCCTGTCGAGATAGGGAGTCAACCACTGCATTATGCTTTCCAAAGATATGTATAATAGAAGTCTGGGGACTATTGTCGAGAAGGATCTTTGTATGGGCCAACCAGGAGGACAGTGCTATAGTGTTGATAGTAGACACCGAATTGGCCCAATTCACAATTGATAAAGAGTCTCCAGCAATCTGCTCCAAGATGATGTTGGCCCTGGATGAGAAGAATAGGACCAGCCATAGAACCAATAGTTCGCCTTTAGTGTTTGTCCCCCACACCGCCATGAAACCAAAGATGAAACTAATCACCATTAGAAAATTCAATGAATGCTTCGGCCCCATAGATACCATTTGAAGTAGTAGCCACACCATCAAAGCGTGCTCGATTACCATATCTGAGAAGACGGGGAGGCCATGAGTGCCGATCAGTGAGACGTGGCACCTCGGAATGTGAAAGACCGAAGTCCTTTGAAGTTAATTGAATAGCACATGCAACACGGCTAGCCTCAGAAATACCATTCTAAAAAATAAGCCTATTACGGGATTTCCAGATTTCCCAAGATAATAAACAAGCCAAACAGCCCAGCGTCTTATTCTGTTTGAACACATCGTGAAACCATTGCTGAATAGAGAAATCTCCACCAACACTGATATGGTAAAATGGATCACCCAGATAGAAATGAACCCTCATAAAGAATGGACAAAGAACAAAAAGATGAATCGAAGATTCTTCAGCTTGCAGACAGAGAGGGCAGATGCTGGGTCCTAAAAGCCCTCTTTTCTGGAGGTTGCTCCATATCAATATCTTTTCCTCCAATAATAACCAGACAAAAATATTTACCTTGGGTGGAATGCTCCATTTCCAGATCGGTACATGCCACCACTTCCCCGACTTTGGGATCGAGGAGCAAATAGTTGTATAAGCTAGTTTTGCAGAGATAGAACCGTCATTTGTGTTCCATGACCATAAAATCCTATCCTCCACTACCGAAATAATAAAATTTGCACGGTTCAGTCCCCAAACATACTCGTTCCATTCGTTAGCCAAAGAGCCCACAAGACCGAGCTGAGATGCATTCAGCCAAACATTAAATGACACCCCCGGCCGGTTTCGCATGAGAATGTGGCTCAGATTGTAATAGCCATGATTCCTGAGATGGAGAAGCAACAGCTTTGATAAATTAAAATTAACGGGACCACCTATCAACGGATCCGCCCCAATTAGTATATGTTTACCATCACCCAGGAGCCACGCCAACCAATCCGCCATTACATGAAATGCCGAGAGTAGACCAGGCCACATAATGGAGACCCCCCTGAATAGATTTCTTCTCAGATCGGATCCATTGCACAGTTGATAATTGACCAAAATACTTATCCTTTAAAATACATTCCGCAGTTAGAGATTGCCATGGGCTTTTGGCAAGCAAAGCCCTGGAGAAGAAACTGATATTCTTTATAGCCCATCCGCCTTGAGCAAATGGCCGATCCAATTTTTTCCAATCCACAAGATGGATCTTTTGCCTACCATAACCAACCCAGATAAAATGGTGTATTTTTTTACGTATGCTAGTTAAAATTGATTTGGGGATCCGGCATAAAGAAAACCAATACACCCCCAGATTTTGAAGAACAAATTTCACAAGGGTAAGTCATCCCCCACTTGAAAGCCATCGCCACTGCCAATTGAAAATACGTTTGTCAAATTTTTTAAGCAACCAATGCCAATCCGTGACCCTGTAATCATTTGGTTTTAGAAAGTAGCCAAGGTAATAGGTACCCTCACTAATATCAGCAACTGTAAAAGGAAAAAGATCCATGATTTCCGTAAGCCCCTCACCATCCAGCTTATGTTTTAACAATTTAGATTTGCCCTCATTGATACACATACCAGAGCACTTACAGAAAGATTGGATGATCCTCCACATATGATTCCATTCAGCCACATCTGCAGGCCCAAATAACATTACATCATCTACAAAAAACTGATGTGTAATAGAAATACGTGGAATTCATAGGGACGACCATTGATCAATATAGAAAATTTTACTGAACTGGTCCATGCCATTATCCATTTGATAGCACCCCATGGAATGCCAATTTGGACTAGTGCCAGACGAAGAAAAGTCTAGTTCACATTATCATAAGCACGAGATAGGTCAAGTTGCAAAATCAAAGCTTGAATATTCTTAGTTCTTATACTGTGCATAGCCTCCTGGGCTACTCCCACTGCATCAAGAATCTGCCTGCCATCCAAAAACCCATATTGTTCCATAGATAGACCCCTGGTGAGAATCAGTTTGATCCTGCAAGCGATCACCTCGGAGATAATCTTGTATACCATATTACAAAGTGAAATCGGTCTAAAGTCCTAAAAGGTTGATGGATTTGAGACCTTAGGGATCAGCGTCACAAAAGTAGCATTTAAAGCCCCAACCACATCCCCATTCAGTTGAGTCTCTTCCACCATCGCCAGGATATCAGATCCCATTATATCAAATAATTTAAGGAAGAGTTTCGAGGTCCAGCCATCTGGACCCGGACTCTTGTCTTTTGCAAACCTTTTGAGAACAAAATGTATCTCCAGAAGAGTAACCGGTAACATTAAGTCCTCACCTTCTTGCTCATAAAATAATCTGGGATATTCTTTTATCACCCCAATTTGTTCTACAATAGTAGTAATTCCAGGGTCCCTGTAATAATCCATAAAGTGATCAGTAGCTTCTTGCTGGAGATCTTCCAGCGTAGAGATCACTTCCCCAGATTTATTCTTTAGTTTCCAGATAGAATTGATGATGCGCTGACTATTTGCAAACTGATGAAAGAACTTGGTATTATTGTCTCCCAAAGAGACCCAAAGAGCTCTGCTCTTTAACCTCCATGAAACTTTAGCAAGATTTAAGAGCTGCAACCTACGACCTTCCATCTCAACCAATGTTTTACGAGCATCCACCGGAATTGGACCCCCATTATGAACCGAATGCAAGGATTGTATTTTGTAATTTATTCCAGAGATTTCCAACTTTTTGAGCTTCCTCTGATCCTTATCCCACTGTTTAACCATCCCTTTTAGCTTACCCAGTTTCATAATTAAGCACTGAATAGAAGAAGTGACCCCAACCACATGAAACTTTGACCATACAGAGCGAACAAAAAATCGAAAATCCTCAATCTGAAGGAGAGAGTAATTAAATTTGAATGGAAATGGAATCTTAACCACTCCAAAATCCCCTTCCAAAATAATTGGTAGATGATCATATATAGTGGAGAATATCGACTAGGTTCGATATTTGTGCAATTTAGACAACAATTTATCAGATAACATATACCTATCCAAACGCTTAGATATCTTACCATCATCCATCTGACCGTTGCACCATGTAGGACTTAATGGAATAGGAGCAATGTCATTTATACCGAGATCTGCAAATAAGTCAAATAATTATGCACATAAGTTATCCACTCGTGAAGAATTACCCCATGTCTCAACAGAAGATAATGTAATGTTAAAATCGCCAACCAATAGAAGGTTATCATGGTCCAAGTGACCATCCAGTTTAGCTGCGTCCCAGAATTGACGCCTATTTGAATATGAACCATAAACATTTACCAGATTAACCTTATCAGGAACACCTTGTATAAAACCCTCCAGAAGGATCCCCAGATGATTATAAAAGGCAGATAGCTGAAAAACCTTCGGATCCCAAGCAGATAATAGACCCCCAGACTGACCAGTAGCATCCGTAGAACAAATGACCCCGTTTTTTCTATTGCTCTGAAAATAGATACGAGCACGCTCCGCCGTCACCATAGTTTCTTGCAAGAAAATCATATCAGGGTTTATTGAGTCCAATAAACCCTTGAGGGCTAATTTTTTTATGAGGGCCCCCAATCCCTCGGATGTTTAAGGAGAAAAGGATCATCTTTTACCCCTAGCCAGGGCTTTGTAGTCTTTAAGTGCCTGTTTAGAATCCAAGGAACCCTTGGAGGATGAAGAAACCTGTGACATATCCCGAGGAGGATGATTCGAAATGGGAGGATGGTTTTTCCTCGCACTGCGGGTTTTGATATGTGAAAACTGTGCAATCCCACATAACAATCATTAAAAAAAAGTGAACCAACAATGGAGAGCACTATCCAAATAGATCCTAACTTGCAATTCACAAATAAATATGTCATCCTTGATTTAAAAGTACAAAATTCCTATGAACTATACATACAAAACACTGAAAAATACATAAAAAGCAACTCAGCCCATATCAAGGACCAATAAACACAACAAAAAAGATAAAATTGAAGAACATAAAAGAAATGCACACTAAGAAGAACTTGCTCCTAATCTAGAGAATACAATTCCCTTCGTTAAAAATATTGTCATGACACTATAATTAAACACAAAGATATCATTGCCACTTCAAATGCAAAGCACAAAAGGGAAATATATATATATATAAGAAGAGCAATTATATAATACATTTCCAAGTTTAAAGTCACAATCTATTTTTATTTTTCTTAATTCATATTAAAATAATCTTCTCAAACACTTTTCACCAAGAAAATTGCACACTTATTAATATATTTTATTAAATAAATACAAATAAATAAATAGATTCATTCAACATTAAACAAACTATATAAAAACATTATTGTATAATATTTTGGATAAAGAAAAATGAAATACCATTCTCTATGTATAAAATGGTGTAAAAAAAAGAAGTGCCCAACTGTTGTTGCAGCAACACCCCCCCCAAAAATTTTGTACATATTGGGGCCCCTCCTTTCATTTTGTAGAAAGGCTGCCTTAATAAGTCATTCCCAGCTTTTATCTTTGTTTTTTAACAGAAAATCTTGTCATGAAAAAACTCCAAGTCTGTCAGAAGATCTTGTGTCTCAACAGAAATTTTTTCGTGAAGTCTCCATGGAAGTCGCGGAACGATTTGCTAAAACCCCGCAGTGGCGGAAGCCTTTTGTTTAAACTCCCGCAAAAGGACTTAGAAGCTTTCGTTGAATAAATTGTGGAAAGATTCGGTTTGTTCTCCCGAAACAGCTGGAAGTATTCGTCTAAACCTCCCGAAAAGATTTGAAAGTCTTCGTTAAAAAATTGCGGAAGCTTCTGATGAATTCCTCCCGAAACGGCGGAAGAATTCAACGAAGCCACCCGAAACTTGCGGAAGCCGTTCGCATAAAACTCCCGAGAGAGACTTAGAAATTTTTGTTTGAAAGTTGCGAGAACCTTTGGGTAATTCTTTCCGAAACGGCGGAGTTATTCGTCAAAGCTTTCCGCAGTCGCGGAGGAATTCGGTTTTTTCCTTTCGAAACGGCGGGCGCCATTCGTCAAATCTCCCCGAAACTTTGAAAAAGAACTTAGAATTTTTCCTTTGAAATGTTGCGGAAGCCTTCAACTTTTCATTCCGAAACGGCGGAAGTAATCGGCGAAAGCTCTCCCCATTGCTATTTTGTCGATTAAACAACTGTTGGACGTCGCGCGACAGATCCAGCTCGGCTCGCTCATCCACGTTCACGGCCACCTCAGTCAGCTATCCTCATCGGTGCCAGGTAGAATCTTAACCATTAAATATGTCCCTTCTACGCGTCAAGTTGCTATTGGGTTGTCCTTTTTGAAAACGATAGGCATTGGTTGGATTTCGACGGGCAAAATGCCCGTCATAGGCTATTTTGCCCGTCAAACGGTCTAAATTGCATATTTCCCGTCAAAAAGCATAGGAATTATAGAACGTTGCATAGTGGGTAAAGACCGTCAATTTGGATGAATAAATTTGTTCTAAATTCCTCCCCGGGCCGCGTCCTTCGTTGTTTAAAAAATTGCCGCAACCCCATGGACTTTTCGTGTCCCCAGCCGAGAGCGGAAGCTATAGCCACCCGGGCCTGTTGCATAAATCTTAGTCCCGGCCAGTCGCTACCCCATTCAGATCCTGACCTTGACCATAGGACCTCACGCTAAAATGCGATAAATAAACCCTACCGGCCGAGCCCCTCACCTGTTCATCAGCACGAAGAGCCATCGCTGGCTTAGTTTTGATCAAACCCAGCTAACCGGCCACTTACCATTTGAACCTAAATGACGAAAGTCACCCTTTCCCACAGAGCTAGACCGAAAGCAGGTTGCTTCCGTAACAGGCTTACCCTCGCGGGAGCATTCCAAGCCTGCCCTCTTTAAAAGAATTGGGATGACTAAAACTAGAATTCTTGTTTGAAATGGTGTATTTTTGCTTCCTAAGCATACAGCTTCACATTGCATTTATCTCATTGACATGTTAGAATGGTGATGCTCTTGAAATCTCACAGTATGTTGCTCAAATTTTATAATGGCTTATATTTGGTTGCCATCAGGGATAAGTCAAAATGCCAAAAGGTGGGAAGAAGAAGGCTAAGATGACAGAGAAGAAGCCCGCACCACTTAAAACTGAGACCTCACTCCAGGATACTAGGTGCACCACCGGTGTCCCTCCTGAAATCAGATGGGGTGACATTTACAGGATGATCCGAGACCAGGATGTCCCGGACATGTTGTTAGAAGAGGGACCGATTTATCTAAATATCAAAGCTTCAGGCATAACCAGAGCTGCTACCCGCCCTGAACTGTTCCCATGTGCTGAGGTAATCGGGTGGTTGCTCCAACATGCCGATGCGGAAGGAAGAGTAATTCATGACAGCGGGAAGACAGCCATTGCCTCATTTCAACCCGCATATCTTGCAGCAGCCTACAAGTTTCCCCGCTCCTAGCAAGCTCTGACTGATGAATGGCTGGGCAAAATGAATAACGTTGAGATGGCCAAAAAGCTACTAGTAGCAGGCAAGCATTTGAGAAAGAAAGGAAACGATGAATATGACGTACAAAATCTGAGATCTCCTTTCAGATTGATCGCCCCGATGCTGTGTAGGATCTTCGGCATGCCTGATGGCACCGTGTATAAGATTCAGTGGGTCCCTATTATTCACTTCGTGGCGTTTAAAGGAACTGTGTTTGACTGGGCCACTCTCCTGTCAGACAGTTTGGCCACAATGATAGTTGCTGCAAGAGAAGGACTAGCCTTGAAGAAGGCAGGATTTTTCATGTCTTCATATCTGATTGATTGTGTTTTGGCCAAGGTGGAGTTCCCCAAATTGGGCTGCACGTGGGACAAGGCCACCACCCCAGTTTACACCGCTTTCAAGATGATGTGGGCCCAGAATTACAAACCTAGCTACAAACTCATCTGTGAGGGGTTCATCATGCCCTTATATGAGAAGCTATTCAAGGAGGAGCCCAACTGCCTGTCAGAGAACGCTGTGGAAGTCCTTGAGGATTACGGGGATTTTTACTTTTCAGAGCAAGGCACTTACCTCATAATGTTTGGAGGGACTAAGCTCCCATACATTTTGCCGCAGTATGCCACAGATTATGTAGTCCTTAAGGAAGCAGTAAGACAAATCTTCCTGGATGGAATTGGGGCAATGCTCCACAAGCAGCATAAGGCTTCCTTTCCCCCTTTACCTTTCTGCATAGGTGCCTACAAGTTCTCGGGGGTTGCCTCAGCCGAAGAGTTTGTTCAGGAGCTGAAAGCCTTCCACTTCGGTGAAGTGATCTTCCACAGGAACGACAGGAAGGGGAAAGAGGCCGAGCATTGTAGGGACATCTACGCTCATTTTGAATACTCGCACTATCCCGATGCCGAGGAAGAGGTATTCAGGGGCATCAGCAACATGGCTGAGCTGCGAACCTTTCGTCAAGGCAGTGGAGTAAGTTCTAGCTCCACCAAGATCCAGAAGACCAGCCAGCAGAAGGAGAAAGAAGCTGATGATGCCCGAGCTCAGGAGGAGCTCAGGTTAAGAGAAGAAGCAAGGTTACTGCAGGAAGCCAGGTTGCAGCAAGAAGCCAAGAATGAAAGGCTGCAGAAAGAGGCAGAGGATGCCCAGCAGCAGAAAGAGGTTAAAGGAAGAACTAGGCATTCAAACGGAGTATGTGAAGAGGATTGATGTCCTGGCTATTGATGACCTCCAACAGTATATTGGATTGTCATCACTCCACAACCATCTGCTGAAGGAAGTACATCAAGCTGCAGTAGCAGAAGTTCAAAGCATTGGAGCAGAGCTCGGGAAGAATGTGACATCTCAGAAGATCTTGTTCCCTGCTGCAGCAAACATAGTCGTAAGGGACAGAGGTATGTGGTATAGCTACATAGCGGAGGAGGAGAAGAAAGCTGCAGCAGTAGCAGGAGCCACAGCAGATCCAGAATTTTCTCTCCCATCAGCCACTCCAGCAGCAACAGTGAGCTCAATCCCTTCTTCCCAAGTAGAAGCAACAACAACAATTGGTTCGAGTGTCTCTCCCCAGGCAGCATCAATTGACTTAGGCGATCCTCTGCCGGCAGAAGCTCACGCACAGGAGTGAAATCGCTGATTTCAAAGCATTATTTCTATTATTTTTGTATTTGACTCTCAAATGTGTAAAGCGCAGAAACTATGGGACAACTGTCCCTATTTTCTTTTTAAATAATTTCTGTAAAAGAAGGGGAATCACAGTTTTGTTTATTATAGGAGAGAATTTTCTGTAGATGACAAGTGGAAGGTGCTAGGTGGCAGCCCAAAGGGCAGATTTGTAATTATAAATAGAAGCTAGGAAGAATAGAAATGGACTTTTGGCAGGGAAGGAATTTTGTAAACCTGTACGAGCTATCTTGTATCGGTTCTGTAAAATCGAATTTTCTAATAAAAGCCAGGGAGATGGACGTTTTGCATGGGAATGTTGGACGGATGTATGTTGGACTATTCTAATGACTTCCGTACTGTAATGTGAGATCATTCTTACTATCTAAACTATTTCGTTGTATTAATGATTTTGCTCCTTCCTGTGCATACGATTTTCTCTATTTTGTGAGCAATGAATGCGTTTCATATTAAATCAGGAGCTATCTGCTGATATCTTTATCATTGCTGTAGAGTTCTCTTTTAGATTAAATGGCTAACTGTTCTTTCTTCAAGATAACTCATATAGCTCATTGTTCATGCCTTTAAATTTGCTCCTTGCAGGGATCTTTAGAGTTATTTCAGTTTGTTTACATTTAGATCTGTCTCTTCATTCTTTCAATTTAGGTTAGATAATTTTGCTTTCTTTAATGAGTAATGAAATGTGTTTTATATTAAATTGGAAGCTATCTTCTGAAGATCTTTTATCTTGCTGTAGCTTTACCTGTAAGAATTGACAGCTATCTGTTCTTTCTTTATGTTATCTGCTTACAGCTCATTGCTCATCCTTTAAACGGGATCCTTGCAAGGATAGGTAGATTTACTTTAGTTTCTAGACTTAGATCTGTTCTAGTTTTCATTTAGATCAAATATAATTTAGGCACTTGCATCTCATTTAAAACATAAAATCCAAAAGAAAGGTGGATCGGGCCATAACCAGTACAATCGGAATTAAACTCCAAACCAACAGTTGCCGGAACCGCTAACTGGACGGATTCCCCATACCAAATGGGAGATAGTCTAATTGGGATCATCTCTCGGGGAGAATCCCTTTCTGATTGATGCTACGATATCTGAGGCATCAATAGTTTTTGGCGCTAGAAGGAGGGCCTAAAGTGCATGGCTGATAGACGAAAATCTCCCACTGCCATATACGACACTGAAAACCCGCTTAAAGAAAGCATTTCAAACAACCCAGATCTTGAATTATCAAATCAAGAACGCCTCATTTCTGATCCTGAGCCTCAAGAAGCTTTATACGCTGTCCCTTTTGCAGAAATAGAGGATTTGAGAAGACATACCAGATCCTACGTTAGGAAGCTAGGTGGTTTAAACGCTGTAAATTTTCTCCCTAAGAAAACTACCCCTAGAAAGGAGCCACAGTATACCCGAGATTCGATTCTTGTTCAAAGTTTCGAAGAACTTGTGAATCTGACTTTGGAAGAAATCTCAGACACTCTTAACAAGGCAGATCTTGAAAACTCAGAAAAAATTTCAGACCAAGAAAACCTTGAAGAATCAATTACTCCAAAGAGTACTCCTCAGAATTCACCTTACAATTCTCCACCAGGGTCTCCATATCCAAACATGGCTGTACCTGCTTGGAGAGCAAGGGGAGCGCTGAACCTAGCTGGACCATTCCATAATCTTCCTAAAAACCCAGAAAAGGTCTTGCCTAAGTTCGATCCAGGGAAAGCCATTTCGGCAGAAGATCACCTCAAGAGTTTTTACTTAGCTCTGAACCTTTTGAACGTACAACATGAAGACGTAGTCTGCAGGTTGTTTCCATATACATTCGAGCCAAAAGTATCATCTTGGTACTTTAGCCTGCAACCCAGCTCAATCTTTAGTTGGGATGAATTCGAAAATTGTTTCCTAAAGAAATACGGAAACCAAAAGACTGTGGCCAGACTTATGAAAGAACTCTTATCCATGAGAATGTAAAAGAAATAAAAGGTTCAAGACTTTAATCAAAGATTCACAATGCTGTTAAATAACTTCAGTGAAGCTATTAAACCAGCAGAGGAATCCCTGATTGAATACTACACCACCGCTCTTGAAGGACCAATAGCAATGTTCATAAAAAGATCCAAGAAAACTACCTTGATAGAGAACTTTGAGGAAGCTAGAAAAGTAGAAGAAGAAGTCGATAGCATTGCTAAACATGCCTTAGATGTAGAACCAAAACCAGCAGCTAGTAAAAAACCTTTACTGCTCACTAGAGGTAAAGAAGAGCCATCTACAGACATGGAAAATGTAGTCAAGATGATGCAGAAATTATCTAATAAAATTGTAGATCTCGAAAAGGACAAGGCTGCTAGCACATCTAGGAAACCTTTCAAGCCATTTTATAAAAGAAGGGAAGACGGTGATCAAGCTCATCCACCAATGAATACTGCCCCTGTCTTAAACTTGAACGAAATCGGAATGGAAAATTTCTGCACTTTTCATCAAGAACCACATTCGGAAAAGAGCTGCCCGCAATGGATTAATTCCATGAGCTTAGTCATGAACCAAATGCTAGATTCACAGATCCCAGACCAAGATGATTCTCCAGAGGAATCGAACCCTGAGTTAGAGGAACCAACCCCGGACACTACTATGGTGCTATGGGATTGGGTACCTATGACTGAATTAGCAAAAGAGGATCCCATAGATAGCTCTCCCTCTACCGTAAACGTTGCTACTCGCAGCAAAGGCCCAATTGTCGATCTTGTTCCAAGCACAGCTCCTCATAAGCCTAAAGTATCAAAAGAACCGCCTAGGAGGCATATAACGATTATCCCACCGCAGCCCAAAGTTAGCTAAACAGTGACCAAACAGCCAAACGCTGACATGATAGTTCAGCCACCTAAGGTCACAACGAGCAAAACAGATCAGCAAGCTCGAATTGGGAACGAATCTGACATAGGATACGATATTATCGAAGACATCAAGAAGGCCAAAGCTAATGTGTCAATATTTGACATGTGTAGCTTGCCCCATCAACGAGACAAACTGCTGCATGTTCTACAACCTCAGAACAACACTCCATTAACGGATTCCCAAAACAGTCCCGAAATTAATGAAGCTAGCATCGGTGGGAAGTCCAAATCTCAAATTTCGCCATTCCTTTTGACTTTTGAAATTTTTAACCATAATGTTCACAACTGTTTGGTAGATTCTGGAGCATCCTCAAACGTTATGCCACTGTCAATTTGTAAAAATATTAACGGGCAACCTGTTCCATCTCCAGCCCAAATTATCCAATTAGATAGGACTGCTGTCAAGGTTATTGGGGAGATGAAAGATGTTCTAATTAGACTATCAGCTGACCCTAGAGTCTGTCAATTCATTGACATAATGGTGGTCGACATTCCTGAAGCCTATGGGCTGAATTTAAGTAGGGATTGGTCTACCAAGCTGAGTGGCTACTTTGCTACTGATTGGTCCCACCTATGGCTGCCTTATCAGAATAGGCAGAACCAAATTAAAGTTCTTAGGGAACCTCATATGAAGCAAAACGTAACCCAGTTAGAAGAAAAGAATGAGGCTGTAGCTTTCTCATCCTCGGTGCTAGGGAATTACTTCTTAGAGATGGATCCGGGTAACTATCAATCTGAAACCATTAGCCATGAATCAGATAAACAGTCCGATCTCCTTCATTTCTCTCGGACTGATGAGATTGATTGTAACATAGTTAATTTAGTCACTGACATAGATCACAAAGAAACTAACTTAGTTGAATCTAAAGATACCTTTTGGACATTATACTTTGATGGTTCTAAAACTCTGGAAGGATCCGGAGCCGGTTGTGTTCTAATGGATCCAAAAAGAAACAAGTATTTTTTGTCTTGTAGATTAGAATTCGATTGCACTAATAACACCGCTGAATATGAAGCTTTGGTACATGGATTAAAGAAGGCCATTGGCTTAAATGTTAAGTACCTGAAGGTCTTTAGTGACTCCGAGATAGTTGTAAGACAGGTAAGGGACACCATTCATTGTCTCTCACCTCATTTGAAGGGTTATCAGGCTGAGGTATGGGATTTAATTATGCATTTTGACGCTTTCAATATAAAATCATTTCCTAGATTGCAAAATTCTGCTGCTAATTTGTTAGCAACATCTGCTTCTAGATTGGTGCCGTCAAATAATAAATGCTCAATTGAATTGATTTTCAGGCCTTCCATTCCCGATAACATCACAAACTTCAGAGTCTTCGATGATGATGAACAAATTATCAGCTTCCTAACAAACGAAGATAGCTTTCAAGGAACTGCAATAGATGAGGAAGAACATGATGCTGATTTGATGAAGAAGGATGAGGAGAAAGGAAATTTCATGCCCAAGGGGGTAAGGTCCCTCGAAATGCTGTTCGATCTTCAAAATAAGTTCAAAAGGCCAGCTAATACCAAAACTAACAGCTCATCAATGCAACATGAGTTGGTTAATTTGGGTACCGAGGCAAAACCAAGATTTGTCAACCTTGGCAAATGTTGTTCACCAGGAGAAAGAGACAGATTCATTAAATTGTTTAAACAATACAAGGATGTTTTTGCATGGACCTATGAAGATCTGAAAACGTATGACATCCGCATTATTTAGCATGTTATACCAATGAAAGCGGGCGTCAAACCATTTCAGCAGCAGTTAAGAAGAATGCATCCCACTCTAGAACCGCTGATCCAAAAGGAATTAAAGAAGCTCCTGGACGCTAAGATAATCTTCAAAGTTCGGAATTCTGAGTGGGTTGCAAACTTGGTTCCCGTAAGGAAGAAGTCGAGAGAGATAAGGCTATGTGTAGATTTCAGAAATTTAAACAAAGCTTCGGATAAAGACAACTACCCCGTCCCTTCAATGGAACAAATCCTTCAAATGGTGTCAGGATCCGAGTTGTTTTCTCTCCTCGATGGTTTCTCTGGCTACAATCAAGTGTTAGTAGTCGAAGAAGATCACCTTAAGACTACTTTCAGAACTAAGTGGGGAACTTTCTCCTACAGAAGAATGCCATTTGGTCTGATAAATGCGGGAGCTACATTCCAAAGGGCGATGGATATTGCCTTCCGAGGATTGGGTGGACAATGCGTGGTTGTATACTTGGATGATGTGACAGTCTTTTCGAAGAAAAGGGAAGATCATGTCATGCATCTAAAGCATATTTTTGATCGCTGCCAGAAATATGGTATTTCCTTGAATCCCAAGAAGAGCGTATTTGCTGTTCCCGAAGGTAAGCTCTTGGGTCATATCATCTCCAAAGGGGGAGTGTTAATTGATCAAGAAAGGGTCCAAGCCATTAATAAGATTCCAATGCCTTACGACAAGAAATCTATGCAGTCTTTAATGGGCACCATCAATTTTGTCCGCAGATTTGTTCCGGATTTCGCACAAATTGTTAAGCCATTGAAACAGATGGTTAAACAAAGCATGCAATTCAAGTGGACAGATCTGGAGAAGGACGCATTTAGAGATATCAAGGCAGCCATAGCTAAGGCTCCTTCCTTGAGGAGCCCAGATTTTGATAAGGATTTCATCTTGTATACCTTCGCTTCGGATGACTCCCTCGCAGCTGTACTCACGCAAAAGGTGGAGCAGGGAGATGAGTACCCAATTTCATTTATGAGCACTGGTCTGCAAGGTGCTGAGCTGAATTATCCCGTGGTTGACAAGCATGCATATGCGGTCTTCAAAGCAGTCAAGCAGTTTAGGCCATACATTCTGAAGAACAGAACTAAAGTCATAGTTCCCCACCCAGCTGTTAGATCCCTTTTCGTTCAAAAGGAATTGGGAGAAAGGAGAGGGAACTGGGTCACAGCTCTGCAGGAGTATGATTTGGAATTTAAACCAGCCACGATCATCAAAGGGCAAGGCCTGTACAAATTACTTGCGGGAAACTCAATTGATGAAGAACAACATTGGAAGAATGAAGCTGAGTTAAATTCGGTTGAAGTGTGTCATATCTTCACAGCTCCCCAGTCATGGTATAGGGATCTGGTGCACTATTTGCAGTAGGGATATCTACCCGAGCACTGGAACTCTAAACAAAGAAGGGCGCTCCGCTTGAAATCAACACCTTATCAAATCATTGATGGGATTCTTTTCAGAAAAAATTATGATGGAGTTCTCCTTAGATGTTTGGAAAAGGAAGATGCAAACAAAGTTGTCAAAGAATTGCATGATGGCCCCGCAGGCGGACATTATTCAGGTGAGACGACAGCACACAAGATTCTGAGAGCTGGTTATTATTGGCTCACTCTGTTTCGAGATGCCCACACATATGCACGAAACTATGATGTATGCCAGAGAAGTGCTGGGAAGTTACCTAAGGCAGCAGGACCATTGCAGCCGGTCATCATCTCTGAGCCTTTTGAGCAATGGGGTATAGATGTTATCAGAGAAATAAATCCAAATTCTTCGTTGCAACATCGATACATCCTGACGGCTACTGACTACTTCACTAGGTGGACGGAGGCCATCCCTTTGCGCAAAATCAATGAAGATGCGGTCATCAACTTCTTGAAGGAGAACATCATAACCAGGTTTGGGGTTCCAATTTCCCTTGTTTTTGATAATGCTACTTATTTTTCATCTTGCAAGATAAATGAATTTGTTTATGAATGGGGAATTAAGTTGCATTATTCAGCCAATTATTATCCTCAGGGGAACGGATTAGCTGAATCCTCAAACAAGAATCTGATTCGAATTCTTAAGAAAATTGTGATAGAAAACCAGAGGAGTTGGCATGTAGCTCTCCCAAACGCCTTATGGGCAGATAGGGTGACCCCCAAGAACGCTTTAGGTGTTTTCCCTTTCACTCTTGTCTATGGCAAGGAGGCCATCCTCCCCCCAAACATCTTTCTCCCATCCTTACAATTATCCCAAGCCTCTCGGGGTTCTGGAAGCCAAGCCTTACAATCTAGGATCAATACCCTGCTTCAACTTGAAGAAGCCCGACAAAAGGCTAAAGACCGATTTCATCAACATCAAGACATAGTTAAAAGATGGTTTGATAAGAGGAAGTCTGGCAAGAGAAGCTTTGAAGTTGGGGACTTAGTCCTGAAATGGGACCATAATCACGAAGGCAAAGGAATGCATACAAAATTCCAACACCTATGGGTAGGTCCGTACCAGATTTCGGCAAAATTAGGCCCATCCACTTACAAATTGACAAATCTCGAGGGAGAAGAAGTAACCCTTCCTCTCAAAGGCCTCGCTCTGAAACAATACTTCGCATAGTCTCTTCGAGACTTCCTGTACATAAATAAAGTTTTCTTTATTATTGCTTTAGCCTGTAGTTGCTTTATTTCCGGCCATTTTTGTTTCTGTCTTTTCCATTTGGACCTGTGCAACAAGTTTTGTTTTTCGAAACCCCTTTTGTTGAGTTCCCCGTTGAGGATAGATTTTTCGAAGAAATCTCGCAACCCATGAGTCTGGAACTATGCTCAAATGAATTCTGTCCGTTGTCCTCTCGCTGAAATATTCAGAGGGAAGGAATCCTACCCTGCTAGTCACGCTAATCCTGTTTAATAGCAGATACCTATGACCATCTTCGCTACTATCGTTGGGATCCGCCCACTCTCACACTTTAAAGACATCTCAAGAAGGTTACCAAAGTTGGACCCATGGTAGGTATCACCTCTCGAGGACATAGGGTATTGAAATGACTCCATGCTGCAAATCTAACAGCCAAAATGGCTTATATTCAAGAGTCTGTTTTCCAGAGATTCTTGCCTCAATTAAAGCACGGCTGAGACATAAGCAAAAGACATGTAAAATCAAGAAGGTTGTCCAAAAAACTCATCTCAAAATGGGCTCCTCTCCGTCCATGAGGTTTGATCAAATCAATAAAATTTCTAACTCACACAAAAGGACATTATGGATTGAGGAGCCTAAATCAAAGATCATGTCAAAGAAAATATCTCTGGAAGGCTCAAACAGCTAAGCTGTCCAAAGTACAAACATCCAAAAGGATGCAAGCAGCATGGGAATGAGGAACAAGAGCAATAATGTCCATGAAGAAAGTGTTACGAATCCTGTGGAGTCCGGCAGTAGTAACCATCTGAAAGATGACCCTCCTAAAATGAATCTCATATATTGGCCCTTTGAGAGTGGTGAAGATGTCTCGGTCAAAGCTCCCCGTTCCCCCAATGGCTAGTAGGTAAAGTGCCTTCTTCCCCTCACATGAATTTAAAATGCTCAGCTGAGTAGTGCACCTAAGATGGATGTCTTTGATGAGGTTTCGGACCATGAAGAGGAATTTTTTCAGAGATCTGTGTTCGCCAGCGACTCGCCATTGTTGTTGCAGCAACACCCCCCCCCAAAAATTTTGTACATATTGGGGCCCCTCCTTTCATTTTGTAGAAAGGCTGCCTTAATAAGTCATTCCCAGCTTTTATCTTTGTTTTTTAACAGAAAATCTTGTCATGAAAAAACTCCAAGTCTGCCAGAAGATCTTGTGTCTCAACATAATTTTTTTCGTGAAGTCTCCATGGAAGTCGCGGAACAATTTGCTAAAACCCCGCAGTGGCGGAAGCCTTTTGTTTAAACTCCCGCAAATGGACTTAGAAGCTTTCGTTGAATAAATTGCGGAAAGATTCGGGTTGTTCTCCCGAAACAGCGGGAAGTATTCGTCTAAACCTCCTGAAAAGATTTGAAAGTCTTCGTTAAAAAATTGCGGAAGCTTCTGATGAATTCCTCCCGAAACGGCGGAAGAATTCAACGAAGCCGCCCGAAACTTGCGGAAGCCGTTCGCATAAAACTCCCGAAAGAGACTTAGAAATTTTCGTTTGAAAGTTGCGAGAACCTTTGGGTAATTCTTTCCGAAACGGCAGAGTTATTCGTCAAAGCTTTCCGCAGTCGCGAAGGAATTCGATTTTTTCCTTTCGAAACGGCGGGCACCATTCGTCAAATCTCCCCGAAACTTTGAAAAAGAACTTAGAATTTTTCCTTTGAAATGTTGCGG
Organism: Larix kaempferi; assembly: GCA_027924585.1. NCBI lineage: Eukaryota > Viridiplantae > Streptophyta > Pinopsida > Pinales > Pinaceae > Larix > Larix kaempferi. Next base: position 8,122,625 of record BSBM01000318.1, on the reverse strand, counting down.
AAGCCTTCAACTTTTCATTCCGAAACGGCAGAAGCAATTGGCGAAAGCTCTCCGCAATTTTGGAGCCCTTCGCGATAGCATCCCGAAAAGGGGCGCCGAAAGAATTAAACACTGATGTCCTGTTGCGGAAGCCGTTCATCAATCTCTCCTGAAATGGCAGGGAGCTTCACCATTCCTTTCCGAAACATCCGCGAAGACTTAGAAGCTTTTCGTTTGCGGGAACCATTCACGAGAAGCTCCCGAAACAGCGGAGGCCTTCACGATATCCTTCCGAAAAGACTCGGCTAATTGCAGGATGTTTTTCGGTTTTCCTTTAGCGGCTGTAGCAGCCTTTAGCGGAAACCTTTGGCGAAACCTCTCCGAAACCCTTGCGGGAACATTCACCATATCCCCCCGAGACCCCGCGAGACTTAGAAGATTTTTCGAATTGCGGAAGCTATTGATGAACTACTCCCGAAATTGCGGAACGCTTTGAGTTCTCCTTCCGCAACGCGGGAGCCTTTTTGCGAAAACGTTTAAGTTTTCCTTCCGCGACGGCGGAAGCTTTCGCTATGCCTTTCCGCAATGGCGGATGGAATTAACAAGTTGTCCTGCTGGTGGCGGCCGCGCACACAAACCGATGCAACTCGATATGATCGCGGTGACAACATTTAAAACTTGTTTTAATATGCCACCAACCGTATTAAAGTCCCACACGTGTTCGAATTATTTAAATATACGGTGGGGGGCTCGAACCGACCCCATTGCTATTTTGTCGATTAAACAACTGTTGGACGTCACGCGACAGATCCAGCTCGGCTCGCTCATCCACGTTCACGGCCACCTCAGTCAGCTATCCTCATCGGTGCCAGGTAGGATCTTAACCATTAAATCTGTCCCTTCTACACGTCAAGTTGCTATTGGGTTGTCCTTTTTGAAAACGATAGGCATTAGTTGGATTTCGACGGGCAAAATGCCCGTCATAGGCTATTTTGCCCGTCAAACGGTCTAAATTGCATATTTCCCGTCAAAAAGCATAGGAATTATAGAACGTTGCATAGTGGGTAAAGACCATCAATTTGGACGGATAAATTTGTTCTAAATTCCTCCCCGGGCCGCGTCCTTCGTTGTTTAAAAAATTGCCGCAACCCCATGGAATTTTCGTGTCCCCAGCCGAGAGCGGAAGCTATAGCCACCCGGGCCTGTTGCATAAATCTTAGTCCCGGCCAGTCGCTACCCCGTTCAGATCCTGACCTTGACCATAGGACCTCACGCTAAAATGCAATAAATAAACCCTGCTGGCCGAGCCCCTCGCCTGTTCATCAGCACGGAGAGCCATCGCTGGCTTAGTTTTTATCAAACCCAGCTAACCGGCCACTTACCATTTGAACCTAAATGACGAAAGTCACCCTTTCCCACAGAGCTAGACCAAATGCAGGTCGCTTCCGTAACAGGCTTACCCTCGCAGGAGCATTCCAAGCCTGCCCTCTTTAAAAGAATTGGGGTGACTAAAACTAGAATTCTTGTTTGAAATGGTGTATTTTTGCTTCCTAAGCATACAACTTCACATTGCATTTATCTCATTGACATGTTAGAATGGTGATGCTCTTGAAATCTCACAGTATGTTGCTCAAATTTTATAATGGCTTATATTTGGTTGCCATCAGGGATAAGTCAAAATGCCAAAAGGTGGGAAGAAGAAGGCTAAGATGACAGAGAAGAAGCCCGCACCACTTAAAACTGAGACCTCACTCCAGGATACTAGGTGCACCACCGGTGTCCCTCCTGAAATCAGATGGGGTGACATTTACAGGATGATCCGAGACCAGGATGTCCCGAACATGTTGTTAGAAGAGGGACCGATTTATATAAATATCAAAGCTTCAGGCATAACCAGAGCTGCTACCCGCCCTGAACTGTTCCCATGTGCTGAGGTAATCGGGTGGTTGCTCCAACATGCCGATGCGGAAGGAAGAGTAATTCATGACAACGGGAAGACAGCCATTGCCTCATTTCAACCCGCATATCTTGCAGCAGCCTACAAGTTTCCCCGCTCCCAACAAGCTCTGACTGATGAATGGCTGGGCAAAATGAATAACGTTGAGATGGCCAAAAAGCTACTAGTAGCAGGAAAGCATTTGAGAAAGAAAGGAAACGATGAATATGACATACAGAATCTGAGATCTCCTTTCAGATTGATCGCCCTTATGCTATGCAGGATCTTCGGCATGCCCGATGGCACCGTGTATAAGATTCAGTGGGTCCCTATTATTCACTTCGTGGCGTTTAAAGGAACTGTGTTTGACTGGGCCACTCTCCTGTCAGACAGTTTGGCCGTAATGATAGTTGCTGCAAGAGAAGGACTAGCCTTGAAGAAGGCAGAATTTTTCATGTCTTCATATCTGATTGATTGTGTTTTGGCCAAGGTGGAGTTCCCCAAATTGGGCTGCACGTGGGATAAGGCCACCACCCCAGTTTACACCGCTTTCAAGATGATGTGGGCCCAGAATTACAAACCTAGCTACAAACTCATCTGTGAGGGGTTCATCATGCCCTTATACGAGAAGCTATTCAAGGAGGAGCCCAACTGCCTGTCAGAGAACACTGTGGAAGTCCTTGAGGATTACGGGGATTTTTACTTTTCAGAGCAAGGCACCTACCTCAGAATGTTTGGAGGGACTAAGCCCCCATACATTTTGCCGCAGTATGCCACAGATTATGTAGTCCTTAAGGAAGCAGTAAGACAAATCTTCCTGGATGGAATTGGGGCAATGCTCCACAAGCAGCATAAGGCTTCTTTTCCCCCTTTACCTTTCTGCATAGGTGCCTACAAGTTCTCGGGGGTTGCCTCAGCCGAAGAGTTTGTTCAGGAGCTGAAAGCCTTCCACTTCGGTGAAGTGATCTTCCACAGGAACGACAGGAAGGGGAAAGTGGCCGATCATTGTAGGGACATCTACGCTCATTTTGAATACTCGCACTATCCCGATGCCGAGGAAGAGGTATTCAGGGGCATCAACAACATGGCTGAGCTGTGAACCTTTCGTCAAGGCAGTGGAGTAAGTTCTAGCTCCACCAAGATCCAGAAGACCAGCCAGCAGAAGGAGAAAGAAGTTGATGATGCCCGAGCTCAGGAGGAGCTCAGGTTAAGAGAAGAAGCAAGGTTACTGCAGGAAGCTGAGGAAGCCAGGTTGCAGCAAGAAGCCGAGAATCAAAGGCTGCAGAAAGAGGCAGAGGATGCCCAACAACAGAAAGAGGCTAAAGGAAGAACTAGGCGTTCAAACGGATTATGTGAAGAGGATTGATGTCCTGGCTATTGATGACCTCCAACAGTATATTGGATTGTCATCACTCCACAACCATCTGCTGAAGGAAGTACATCAAGCTGCAGTAGCAGAAGTTCAAAGCATTGGAGCAGAGCTCGGGAAGAATGTGACATCTTAGAAGATCTTGTTCCCTGCTGCAGCAAACATAGTCGTAAGGGACAGAGGTATGTGGTATAGCTACATAGCGGAGGAGGAGAAGAAAGTTGCAGTAGTAGCAGGAGCCACAGCAGATCCAGAATTTTCTCTCCCATTAGCCACTCCAGCAGCAACAGTGAGCTCAATCCCTTCTTCCCAAGTAGAAGCAGCAGCAACAATTGGTTCGAGGGTCTCTCCCCAGGCAGCATCAATTGACTTAGGCGATCCTCTGCCAGCAGAAGCTCATGCACAAGAGTGAAATCGCTGATTTCAAAGCATTATTTCTGTTATTTTTGTATTTGACTCTCAAATGTGTAAAGCGCAGAAACTATGGGACAACTGTCCCTATTTTCTTTTTAAATAATTTCTGTAAAAGAAGGGGAATCACATTTTTGTTTATTATAGGAGAGAATTTTCTGTAGATGACAAGTGGAAGGTGCTAGGTGGCAGCCCAAAGGGCATATTTGTAATTATAAATAGAAGCTAGGAAGAATAGAAATGGACTTTTGGCAGGGAAGGAATTTTGTAAACCTGTATGAGCTATCTTGTATCGGTTCTGTAAAATCGAATTTTCTAATAAACGCCAGGGAGATGGATGTTTTGCATGGGAATGTTGGACGGATGTATGTTGGACTATTCTAATGAATTCTGTACTGTAATGTGAGATTATTCTTACTATCTGAACTATTTCGTTGTATTAATGATTTTGCTCCTTCCTGTGCATACGATTTTCTCTATTTTGTGAGCAATGAATGCGTTTCATATTAAATCAGGAGCTATCTGCTGATATCTTTATCATTGCCGTAGAGTTCTCTTTTAGATTAAATGGCTAACTGTTCTTTCTTCAAGATAACTCATATAGCTCATTGTTCATGCCTTTAAATTTGCTCCTTGCAGGGATCTTTAGAGTTATTTCAGTTTGTTTACATTTAGATCTGTCTCTTCATTCTTTCAATTTAGGTTAGATAATTTTTCTTCTTTCTTTAATGAGTAATGAAATGTGTTTTATATTAAATTGGAAGCTATCTTCTGAAGATCTTTTATCTTGTTGTAGCTTTACCTGTAAGAATTGACAGCTATCAGTTCTTTCTTTATGTTATCTGCTTACAGCTCATTGCTCATCCTTTAAACGGGCTCCTTGCAAGGATAGGTAGATTTACTTTAGTTTCTAGACTTAGATCTGTTCTAGTTTGCATTTAGATCAAATATAATTTAGGCACTTGCATCTCATTTAAAACATAAAATCCAAAAGAAAGGTGGATCGGGCCATAACTGGTACAATCAGAATTAAACTCCAAACCAACGGTTGCCGGAACCGCTAACTGGACGGATTCCCCATACCAAACGGGAGATAGTCTAATTGGGATCATCTCTCGGGGAGAATCCCTTTCTGATTGATGCTACGATATCCGAGGCATCAACACCAACCTAAAAGATCAAATCATTTCTAAAATTAAAATGCACAATTTTTTAATTTAGAATAAATGTCTTGAGATAACGCGTGATCACTAATTTTCCAATTCCTTTGAAGCACCACCTAATCAAACTTATATATGATATCAATGCCTTTGCATAACACAAAATCTTACTCTCTAAAGATATAGCAAATATAAATCATTTTTCAAATTAAAATTATACATATACATAGGTTTTAGTGTCATTGTCACACAAACATGTCATATATCTTGCATAAGTAGCATCAACTTAAAAATAAAAATAAACATTACAAATGCTCACTTTAATTAAAAACAATAAAAGCCCAATTCTTCGTATTAAAACCAGTAAACAATGTTGTCAACTCTAGACTCTTACAAGTATGAATTTCCAGGGTAGTTCATCAATATATGTAAACATGAAAACTATAACCACGTCCCCTCTAGGATCATATGCATGTCATATAGACCATGTATGAAATTTAAAGCCATTTACATCTACGTCGTCATTATAAACATGTATATATAACTCTAAACTTATGTAACTTTAATGCCCATATATAAATGTACATGGATATATATAAGCAATGATGTGATCTCATATTACAAAATATGCATGAAATCCTCAAAATACAAAGGTTTATATTGTTTCATGGTTATAGAATGGTCTAATCAACCACAAGTCAACATAGGGTTGACTAGCTGCCTTGAATCACAATAAAACATGAGTTAGAGACTATTTGTCCAAGAGCTAAAATATGAGGCACTACATCTTGACTTGCGGCATGGGTTCTTGAGAGGTTGATTGGCTTGAACGATTGGTTACACGAAGAACTTTAATGTGTGTCCTTTTGTAATTTGAGAATTTTTACCGTATTTGAAGTTGCATTGACATCTTTTACTTTAAGTATTTCTTAGAAAAATCATACAAATAAGAGTACATGCTGAAAACATAACTTTTTTTCATGTTGGTTTACTCACAAAAATAAGATTACATGCTCAAAACATAAGAAATAGCTTTTATTTCATGTTAAATTTCTTAATGGGATAACCAACCTTATCCGTGCTATGGCAGGAGATGTTTTTGAGACAACCTCTTTATTTTCTAATGAGTGGTCCAAAATAAGGTTGGAGATATATCAATATGCCTCTAAGGATGCATAATTTCTTTTAAATGATCTAATAAAGGCATGCTTCTATCGTGCAACCACCTAAATTCTTTTATGTCAGTGTCCCATTTATTTCTCTTCTCTTCGTACAATGCGACCCATGGCTGTGTTGCCTCCGCGTTGTAAATAAATAATTTATTGATTGCATCAATTTATGAATTCGTTGTTGTATTCATGGAAACAAAACCACATTCAATACATATGGGATCAAATATAAATTTTGAAGTTTGTTGTGAATTGTTACTATGTGGAAATTTGAAGATCGAAATATAAGTGACTTACTCTTTATCATGCGCCTTTTTTCCGTTTGTTTCCAGTACCTCCCGTTCCCTTTTGTCATCATCACGTTCTTCATCCCAAATCACTACGCCTGGTGTGTGGTCGATTTGCTTTATGTACTCATTGGCATAATAGAAAGACTCATATATTATGTACCCCTCTGCCATAGACCCCTCGGGTTTTTCTCTTTGTCGAAAAAATCCCTTCACTTTTTTCATGAACCCCTCCAAGAAGAACATCCAGCGACATGAGACCACCCCAACTAATTCAACCTCATCGACTAGGTGAATTAGAAGATGAACCTGCAAGTCCATGAAACTCGACGACAATTCCTTCTCAAACATACAAACAAGCTCAACTATCTCTTGACGCCACCGTGGAATGCTTGCGATGTAAATCTCCTTTGATGTGATCCACCGTACAAATGCAGATAGTTTAGATATGGCACGCTGCAGGTCATCGAGAAAGTTGTGGTTCACACACCCATGCACGAACAATGGATAGTGACATTAGAAAGTAAACACAAAAAGTTAATTGCATTTTAAATTTTGTGGTAAAAGATATAAATAAAAAGTAAAAAACAAATTTTTGACATTATACGTACCCTTAGAAGGTTGAGATGGTCATGTGATTTCAAACCCGACAAATTTTCGTCTGTAGTGAAGCAACGTCATAGAGTAGACCCATAAAAAGAAGGCACCTTCACACCCAATATAACTTCCTTTGCTAAATTAAGATCATATTTCTTCAAAATCCATGGGACATTGCCTTTTTTAAATGAAAAATAGGAGCCATCCTCTCCTCTATTTTCTTGTCTTGGACAATGCTTCTTTTTAGTATTTGAAGAAATAAGATCTTTCTTGACAGCCAATTTGTCACTTTTTTTGGATGATATGTGACGCCACAAAGAACATGAAACATTTTTAAATATATGCATGGGATCTAGTAAGTGGGCAATCTTAAGATGCTCCCAATATGGGAGCTCATAAAATATCGATTTCCTTTTCATCCCTTTAGGCATTTTCTCAACATAGGTGTTGAAGAATTCAGGTTCATCAATCACAGGTTGCACATTTGAATCGAACATCTCTATGTATTCCTTCTCCTTCTCTCTGTCATATGCCCTAAGCTAGTCAATCGGTGTCATTATTTCAGGCCTTTGGGTTCTCTCTTGTTTACCATTGAAAGCAGATCTTGCCCTTCTATAAGAGTGATTTTCTAGGAGGAATACCCTAGAGAAGTTGTACACTGACTTTCGTAGGTCTTTGGACCACCTATCCTTCATAGAAGGTCCGCAACATTTACATCCATAATAACATTTTCTTACAAGACCTGGGATGTTATAGTAAAGAGAGCACATTAATGTTGAAGATTAAGACAATCACACCAAATTAAATATGCCAAAAAGTTATTGCCTTGAATATAAACAAATCAAACAACAATATATTTACTTGAGCAAACTCCTAACCTCGGATAATCATGTGTGGTATATGCACATACGGAATACAATGTAAAACTCCTCTCTAATGGGATGGGTTTGGATACATCATATACTTGTATCCCTTCCCATAATTCCTTGAATTCATTGATCAATGGTTGTAGGTAAACATCCATATTCTTCACTTGTTTTCTACCAGGGACTATAAGAGCCAACATAAGATGTCCATTCTTCACAAACAACCATGGGGGGATATTGTTATTGATCACTACTACATGCCAAACAATATAGATGGTGTTTGGTTGGGAATATGGGTTGACGCCATCAATGACTATGCTCAATTGGAGGTTGTGTACTTCATCCTTGAATTTATCGGGCCATGTATCCTCTATATGCTTCATGGCTATTGAATCTATTGGGATTCTCATAACTCCTTCTTTACTTCGGTGCGATGCATGCCATCCCTGCAGCATAGCTAATTCTTTGCAATGAAAGAGCCTTTGAATCCTTGGGATTATAGGCACGTGCCTCAATATATTATGAGGACCATGTGCTTTAGCCTTGTTATTCAATTCTTTGTACCTGTCACGCTCACATTTTGGACATATCTTTTTTTTTCATATTCACCTCTATATAGAATACGATCATTGGGACACGCATGATATGATATGCACTCAACACCCAACATTTTCAACATTTTCTTTGGCTCTTCGGAGCTGTCGGGAAAGACATTAGCATTCGGAAGTACCTTATCTTTGAATAACCCACAGTTAGTGGCCAATACAAATGTACAATGTCATTTAATGTTCATAAAATAAACCATTTTCAATGATGATTGTGTTACAATATTCCTCAAAATATAATGTAGTTGATGGTCAGTTACCCAAACATTGCTGAGAAACACGCGTCTAACATGCCATACTTTGCTTTCAAGTTGTATAATAACATTGTTGTCCCCAACTGCATAGACTTTGACTGTCCAGGTTCAAACAGAGGGGTGGTGGAAGTCGATTTAAGGCTTTCGAAGAAGGCTTCAGTGATATGAGCGTCATCCCCCATCTCATTGTCCTGGAATGTATGTAACATCATTGCATCCATGGCACTGCTTTGTCGTAATAACTCATTCATACCAACATCTACTTCATTGCCTCCATTGCCAACATGTGAATAACTGCTATCATTGTAGGAATTCCTAATTGCTAAGGATGGATGCAGTGGAAATTGAATAGGTGGTTGATTCAACCATGCTTGGTATGCTTCCTCTCCAAGTTGTGCTCTTTTTTCAACATTCTCTCAATTTGACATTGTACTGGGGTGCAATGGAAGATGGTAGGCAAGTCACTCATCATCACAATCATAATTTCAAAAATATTTAACATTACGTCGATGATGCTAGTAAGCACAATGCAATTGGCTTGATCTAGCATTATACACAACAATTATTATAGAAGCACGAGAATCATTTCCAATAGAAAATGTTAATCTACAAACAGTTTAAAAAGCAAACGTTCAGATTGAGCTGTAAATTAACAACAATTCCACATTAAATATAAAAATTTAAAATTGAGCAACACATTTTCAAATTCATGATTTATAAATTAAAATTAACAACTGAGCAATACATTAACATGACTCCCATTGGAAATTAACAATCAATGTTTTTTTGTCTAACGCCCCAGGAGAACGTCTATGGGTAATCCCAATGCAAGGCGTCTCTAACGAACGGTTAGTGGTCTACGAAAGTTATAGTTTATTAACAACTCATCACCAGGAGACAAACTACATATTACATGTACAACAACAAATCTGGATGCTTTCCTTTTCATAAAGAATCCTGGTCATTGAAGCATTCCTCGAATGAACAATTTGTAGAAATTAAAGAGCACCTAGAACAATTTATGAACCCTGCAATGTTCCCATGAGTGAGTGGACGACCATCTATATATAATAGGTTATTCCTGTTAAAGTTTCCAAAAACATAACCATTCATGCACATACTATACATGGAAATGCTATGCTTGTATTTAACAATATTTGAACAACCATATACTACTGGGGTGTCATAAAAGAGTTCTAGCTCACGATGAATTACCGTTGATGAACCATGACTGCGGCTTGAATATGGCATGTTACAATTGGTGGGGTAAAGCGACTACCCATTTTCATCTATGAACTGCTTGTGCTATCTTGCTCCTGATAATAGCTTACAATGTTTTGAAACTAGTGGAATGTCTTGTCCATCATAACAAGAACCTGAATCGAGATCCTGCAATAAAGAATAAATTGATATTCATATTCACATGGATAACATAAATTCAAATAAATAGTTAAAATATAAATAAAACTTGAACTTACTAGGGATGAAAAGAGAGATGGAATGAGCTTAAATATGAAGAATTGGCTATTTGATACTACAAACTTTTCTCCCTGCATTTGAGTGAAATTAGCAACCAATATACGTCTCGACGGTCCTAATTTTTTTTCAAGAACTATATTGCAATCCAACTTCCAATATAGTTTGGAAACCATTTTTTAAGAATAAGGTGATTTTAAGTAACATATATATACTATGAAATATTGTAATTGGTGTGGTTGAATACTAAAAGAACATTTGAGATGAATATATAATTTTAAGTGGATACATAAAACCACAAGAGGATTTACAAATTAAATTGGTGCGTCTATTCAAATATACACGCACTAGTGTGCCCACATATACCAAAAGCACCGGTGTGTAATAAATATAAACGCACCGTGAAATAACATTTGCAAAATCCCCCGCGGTAGAAAATATCCAATACATTTGGTAGCGGATATTTATACATGAAGGTTACAACATTTTTCATGCCGACACATTTCATAAAAATAAGTGCACCAGGGCATCTTAATTATACATGCATAGTGACATGCAATTAAATTCAAAGGTCTGGTGCATTTCATATATGGTCACACTGGTGTGGCATGACCACAAGCGCACCTGAATGCCAAAAAATAAAAATTAAGAAAAAAATCGCACAAGCTATTTTTTCCCTAAACTGAAAAAGGGCAGCAATTTTAAGTTTGAAAACTAATTCTAAATAGTGTTTAAAATAAAAAAAACCTAAACATTAATTCATTTTTTTGCCGAAAATTTTAGGGGAGAGTTTTGGAAGAGAGACTTACGTGGAAGGAGTTTGGAGCAACTGGATTATTCTGAGGATCGAAATTTGTTAGGTATGGTGAATCAAACAAAGCCATGCATAGTAAAAATTTCATGTATGTAAATATTACTGGTGATCTTATTACCTTATTTAGAGTTTAACTAGATTTAGAAAAAATAACTTCATACTTGCCTTCAATGTTGCAACCCTTATTTTCTCATTGCTTCTTTTCGTTTTATGTGGCTGTAATATTTTACATTAGCATTTAAATCCCTCTATTGTTATACACAATTATGATTTCACCTTTTAGGGATTTTAGATTTGCTGAGCTTGTGACTATATATAGAAAGCGTAGGGTGAGATGGGGCCACTTTTTGGGTCAAATCTGTAACCAGGCCATGGTAAGTTTTTTTTTATTATAAATTTCAATAAAAAAACACATGCGTCAAAATCAGTGCGTTTGTATTACAGTAATGCACCAGTGCGGGTATAAGGAAAGCACACCGAATATGATATGCAACACATGGTGTTTTGTTTTATAAAAACACAATAACAGTTTTCGTTGCTCGGTTCTCTGTTCACAGTGAATTTATATGAATTTCGTACCGCTAATGATAGGAGCACATCATTTTTTATTTTCATAAAACGTTAAATAGTTTCCAGCCGCTCACGGTGCATTTGTGTTGATATAACACACCAGTGCATTTATGTACATAAACACACCAGAGCGTTGTATGTGATAAAGCACCTCGATACCATACTTGTTTTCTTTTTTGAAGGTCTGTAATTTATTTGTATAATATATTGATAGCTTCTGTATTTAATGGTCCAAGTTGTTTATTGATAGAAAATGCATGGTATTAGTTCAATGAACAACTTTAGTCAACATGATGGGAGCACATCCATAATTAAGAAGAAGGCAAGTGCTTTTAATTAATTTTTGTATTTAAGTTATTTTGTTTGAATTATTTGTAAAGTTAACTAGTATGTATTGGTTAATGTGTAGCATGCAGAACCAAAAAATGAGGAAGCTCGATAAGATTCTTACCAATCACGGAAGAGTGTAAAACATTGATGAAAAAGTTGCAGAGAGATGAATTAGGTGAATAAAAAATAAGTCAATATGAATTCTTTCTTCAAATTTGAGTAATAATGTACTTAAGAATATTCACTAATATGTTTCAAATAATCCAATTCACATATGTTGAATGTTATGCAGGGACTGGCAGCAACAAAAGTCAACGTCATCATAAGAATTTTTTTTATATTGAATATGCAAAAGATGATCAATTGGTCCTTAATTCATCTAGAGTGGTGCTAGAAGTTAGTAGAAGGGGCAAATAATTTTATAATACTATAAGGGATATAGTGGAGAGAACGTACAGACGTACTTCTCACTTACAATACAAAAACCAATCAAATGATTCGAAGAATCAGTTCATATGTAAACTATAAGAGGCGTTCCCAGAGCAATGGTCACTGAAACCTGTCAAACTTGCAATAGCAAAAAAATACAACAACAAAAAAGAATCATTCAAAAAGTAATATTCCTAAACATTTTTATGTAGAATATGTATCTATAACTACTACAAAGAGCCATTCCTTCAATACTTTTAATTATGCTATATTTATTTTTCATATCAACAAAAAAATAGTTTAATGTCATTTTACATTTCTAGGAAGATTATGAAAATCCCAAAGGATGAACGAGGTGATATGCGAAATGTGCCACTAGGGATGGTGGGCACATCCCAAGTTAAGGCATTTTTGTGCAATACAGTTTTGGATTTGCGAAGTTACAACACAGTGCAACAAGGTAAGAATAACCGCACGGCAAAGATGCAGCGCCACAAAGATCCGACATGGCAGAGTTTTGAACGAAAAACGGTAAAAATTCCGGTGAGATCGATCGACGATCTGTTTTGGTTAAGATACTCTGTGATTCTCGGCAGGCGGGTAAGAAGTGGCAGAGAAGGAAAGCGACCGGTCGCACGAGCAAAGGCAGCACTACGTGAACCGACCGCATGAAGCCGTTAGAGAAGGAACGACGGGATGAAAGTGACCCACCGACATACGCTTGACAGAGGGGCTGAAAGCGACGTGACCACGCACAGAAGGATGGTCACGACGACGAGTCTCTATCAGAGCCTAATAGTCCTAGTTAGTGGGGTAACCACACTAGTTTTAGGTAACAACCTTAGGGTTTTTGAGCCCATCATGAATGTAAAGATGTGACCTAAGGGAACGATCTATAAAATGGCATATTTTGTAAGGGAATGGGTTAGAGAGAGAGATGTAGATTGAGATTATTGTTGAATATTGATCTCTGTTGAGAGACTTATTGTAAAAAGGCTCTGCAACTGTGTGCGCAGAGACCTACTTAAGAGAGAAGAGAGTCTACAGCTGAGTGCGTAGACTGGAACTGTTGTACCCTTCCCATTGATAATATAAAAACAGTTCCTGTGGACATAGCTCCCATCCTGGGGGTGAACCACGTTAAATCATTGTGTTATGTGACTGAATGTGCATTTTCTTTTGTTGAATGGTTAAATTCCTGTTTATGAGTAAATGTCTCTTTGATTTCATGTATATTCTCTAGAGGAATGCATAATACGAATAATATGTTAAGTGCTGAACATGTATACATAATATGTTGAATGTGCAAGTATTTCTAAGTAAGATGAATGCATAAGTTGATTGGATAAACACTTAAGTCAGCGAAGTCTGTATAGTGTGATTCCCGGAAGCGCAACACTGGAAGTGCGCAGTTACATTATAGTTTGTCGTGTTGTATAAGTTTGCAAGGTTACAGTTTAAGATACTTGTTGAATGCATAAACTTACACTGAGTAAAGTCTATTGAAGTTGGTTGATTGTTGGAGAGGAAGCACAGTCCTTCGTTGCGTTGTCCTATTGTTAAGCAGTCATTCCGGCCCACGCAGTCCTTGGATGTGCGATAACATAGTGTGAGCCGTGAAGTAGGTGGAGCTTCGCACAGTCCCCCAGTCTGCAGCGAGAGCCTTGCAACGCGCTGCTAACCTGTTGAAATGCGCATCACCCGGTTGTGCAAACCTGATTCCACAACCTCCCCATAACTTCTCCTCTGGTGAGACCTCAGTTTGCTCGCAGACTGTTGCTGAAAGGGAAGGTGGAAAGGGGTTTTGTTGGTTCCCTGAACCGCGCAGAACCTGGGTCTATCTTGGAAACTTAAAGAAGATATCTAGATCCAACAAATGGTTCCGTTTCTGCGCTTGAACTAGTGATGAGCATCAAAAATTGGAATCCAAAGAAAACATAAATATGGATTAGGGTGGACAAGACAAAAAGAGATTTTTCTAGAAAGGAGAATAGACATCCGTGTCTCTCTGACGTAGAGTGGTTGCAGAGATACCTGTGGGTGGACATTCATGAAATTTTCTTCGCAACCTTTGGAAACGAGTTGCACGAGTGGTTGTCAAGACTTGCAGAACGAAAGGACTATTTCTAAGAAGGATCACCTACCGAGTGGAACCCAGAGCTCATTCAGAATCTTAAAGTAGTAGCTAGTCCACTCTTGCAAGCAGCTGACTTTTGGGTTGATAGTATTCTAGAGGGATCCGTGACAGAGTTCGTTGTGGACACATTAAAGTCCTATAGTGCAGCAGAGGCAGAGTTCTTCAAAGGTTTCAGAGGTAAGTATCTGAAAAATCTGAGTTTATATATCAAAATGCTTTTAGCTGAAAAAAGAGTTTTAAGAATGCAGTAAGATATACAGATGTTTCGAGTCTGTAATGGTCGATAATACTTACAGTGATATAGAAGAAGATATTCATATATTAAGAAGTGGTAAAAGATATAAGGTTAGTACATAAAAGAACCTTAATGAACACGAACTCTACGTAGAAACTGAGTTCCAGGATGAGCCCGATAGTGAAACACCTCGCGCAGCTACCTATCAGCGCATTACTCCACATAATCCGCTAGTTCAGAACACTGCGCCTCACAACCCTCAGAGTGGCAGTACTAGTAACACCGTAGGAGTGAGTACTCAGAACATTCCGCGCAGTAACATCCCTAATACCACTCAGAACACTGCGCCGAACACTGCACCACCTAGAAGGAGAATGACTGGTGATATAAAACTGTCGATATTTAAAGGAACAGATCTAGAAGACCTTGAGCAACACTGGTTTCTTTGTGAAGCCGTGTGGAATGGCAAGCAAGTCCAGGATGATGCTGTTAAGCACGCATAGCTCATCACTACATTAAGGGACAGAGCATTAACTTGGTTCATGAAATATTCTGTCGTTCAGAATAGGACCCTACTAGATATTAAGGATGTTGTCTTAAGAGAGTTCAAGAAACCAAAATTTAAATCACAATGTATAACAGAGCTAAAAGAGATTAAAAATAAAACAACTGAGTCAGTATGGGAATTTGACCAGAAGTTTAAAGCATTGTTAGATCAAGTAAGCTTTGATATTGCACTGCAACGACACCAATAATGGTTCATAGTTGCGTTGTTGCCACATATCAGACTGCCATTGATGCAATAGAAGGTTGCGTCGCAGACATAAGCATTAGAGATCGCGATGAAGCTAGAGGCTTCAATAATAGGAGAAACAATCCAAGGAATGATCCAGATCCAGAACCAGTTAGTAACTCTAACGTTACAACTCCAAGACATTATGAAAGGCAAAGAAGTTAGAGAAGAAATCTGGTGCACAAAATGTAAGGCAGAGGGACACTCGAAAGAACATTGTCCAGTTTTCAAAGATTACATTGATAGTGGAGCACCAAATCCACTAAATCAACAGCAAGGACCGTGGTGCGAAATCTGTCGATGCAGAGGACATCGACCGGAGGATTGTTATTTGATCCAAAAATATGTAAGGACAGACAAGAATTTGTATTGCAATTTCTGTAAGTCAGTTGGACATGATGATTCCAACTACCGAGCATCTGACCTAATGATAGAGAGGAAGCATGATGTTTACAGAGTTCAAGAAGAAACACTGCAGCACCATGATAACGCGCAGTATGATCATGGCACATATAGAGGTTGTGGTGGATTCTGCGCAAGAGGAAGAAATACTGGCCCAGGAAGAGGAAGAGGTCAGATGATCTGTTATAACTATTCTCAGCCTGGTCATCTATCCAGAGATTGTACAAATCTTTGCACTACATGTAGATACTGTAAGTATTTTGACCATGTTATTGAAGCATGCCCGATATTGCAAGCGAAGATGCAAGAAAGAAGAACAAAAGCACCAAACCAAAACGTTCAGATGATCGCAACAGAGAAAAGAGATCCAAACATCAATGCTATGATGCGAAGTGGTGTTGCGACAGGAAGAGATAAAGAACCAGAAGCTTCGACTTCTGGAGAGAACCACGCTAAGCAGACACCTACTGATGGGGTTTGGATAAGAAAAGCTACTGGGAAAGCACCTGCTTTCGATCTGGCAAGAAACAAAGAAGTCTTCGCAGAAGCAAAGGAAACTTTCAAAGAACCAGAACCCGTGACACCAAGAATCCCATTGCGAAGTGAAACAACACATATGAAGGATATTCCAGCAGTGTATGATCAAACGAGTACCGCAACAGAAACATGGACTTATGTTGCGCAGTTCCTACATAGCTGTATCAAGTTGCGGAAGAGAGAAGATGCTTTGGTGGAAATACAAAATTTGTTGAACCACTACGAACAACGCAGTTGCGCGAATACTGTTCATAGCGCAGTTCACCACATAAAAAGCCATAGGAGAACAGGCTGAGAAATGAGGCTAAGTGCACAAATTGGATATTATTAGATGGATGAGATCATCCTTGATTTAGGATCTAAAGTAAATGTCTTGACCAAAAAGACATGGGTACAGATGGGGAAACCAAAGTTGTCATGGTCACCCATATAGTTGAGATTAGCCAATTAGCAGAAGGTCATACCCTTTGGAAGGCTAGCGAATGTTCTTGTGGATATCGACGGAGTAAGCAGTTAAAAAAACTTCGAGATTATTGAGATCATCAACGACAGTAACCCATATCCAGCATTACTGGGGATAGACTGGGTGATGGATAACCTCGCGATCATCGACTTGAAGAAGAAACAAATGATATTTGAAGGGGCAGATATCAGGGTCATCACGCCCTTGGACCCTTTACAAGGACCGAGATACACTGAGCCGATCAGAGAATAATGTAGAGCTCATGATCTAGATCGCATCTATAATATGACAACAAACCACGTCGACTACATCAATCCTACAACTGATGGAACACTTAGTTGGCACTGCGACAGTTCTTGCGTATTAGACTCTGATGCAGGACTGGAGAATTAGCAAGGCCGAATGCACGAAGTATCAGCAAGAAGATGTGCGCAGATCACAAGATCACTGCGCTAGATTGGAACAAAGGTAAGCCTAATCCCCACTTATGATGGTTCAACTAACGTCTATACATTTTTTAAAGAGTATATTGTATCAGTTTTAGCTGAACATCGCATACCAACATTGGATATAGCACTGCGCGCTACACCTTCCAGGTGGGGGGTCGTGCATAAGGACACTTTGACCACATGGGAACAATGCAAACACATGATGCAAATTAGATTCGTAGAGAAAGCTGTGCTGACCATGGTAAAGTATAGTGGACAAATAGATCCGAGGGATCACATAGAGACTTGTTCACAAGCATGGATACATAGACCACAAACAGAATGGGTTCATTTGTTTGTGCACACACTAGAGAAGATTCCAAATAATTGGTACACGGACGCAGAACTTCGCAGAGGAACCACAAATTGGTCTATTTTAACTGCGAACTTCCAGAGAACCTTCATCTTTGAAGATGATTGTATAAGCATAAATGAGGCTCTGCAGATTATTAAAGAAATGATATTCAAATAGGAATGCCCAAGTACAAACGAGGCATTAGAGGTCATCAAAGAAAATATATCCGAAGACGTAAAGGTACCTGTGAACCTACATCCGGAATGGGCAAGAACGATAGAACATGCCCTTGAATGCTATAACCTCCCTCAAGATGAAGAAGATGCATAGGAGAGTGATGAGGGGGATCCGCGCAATATTAATATACCCAAATCAGAGGGAGCGCGTGATGTGGAAGGACCTCCATTAGAAATTCCAGATATGAGCGGCCCTGTTAAGACAAGAAAAGTGAACATTGGCACAAGTGAAGAGCCAAAGTTTGCATCCATTGGAGATTATTGGGACGATGAAACGGTCGCACAGATAGCAGACCTTCTACATGAATATCGGGATTTATTTCCGACGAAGTTCGCCGAAATGAAAGTCATTTTGGGCGACTTGGGAGTGATGAAGGTATCTCTCAAGCCAGGCGCGAAGCCTATCAGATAGAGGCCTTATAGACTAAATCCTAGATACAAATAACGAGTTAAGGCAGAACTCGACAAGATGTTTGATGCGGGGATCATTGAGCTAGTGGAAGAATTAGAATGGATAAGCCTTATGGCTATCCAGGACAAAAATACAAAAGGAGAAATAAGAATCTGCGTAGATCTGAGGAGGTTGAATGATGCTTCGCTACATGAACCATTTCCTACCCCATTTATAGATGAAGTATTGGACAATGTTGGAGGAAATGAGGCCTACTCATTCACTGATGGATTCTCTGGCTACCATGAGATTAGAATAGACTCAACAGATAGGCATAAGACCACTTTTGCCACTGAATGGGGCTCATATCAGTATACAGTTATGCCATTTGGGTTGAAGAATGCACTTGCTATTTTTTCCAGAGTTGTTGTAGTTGCATTCAAAGATTTTATCCATAAGTTCTCAGAAGTCTATTTTGATGATTGGACTGTCTTTGGTTTACTGAAGAACCACTATGAAAACCTAAGAATGATGTTATCTAAGTGCAGGAAACATCAAATCTCCTTGAATTTGAAGAAATGTATTTTCTGTGTACCCTATGGTATACTACTGGGACACATTGTGTGTAAGCAAGGTCTGATGGTTGATCCTGCGAAGATCGCAGTTATTGTAAATCTACCAGCACCGAACTCAGTAAAGCAACTTCGCATGAAACTGAGACATACAGGATATTACAGAAAGTTTATCAAGGGTTATGTGCAAATAACCGCGCCAATGGAAAAAATTATGAAGAAAGAAGCGTAGTTCATATGGAATGCAGACTGCGAGAAGGGACTAGAGACATTAAAGGAGAAAATGGTAACTGCACCTATCCTAGTCTTTCCGGATTGGAATAAGCCATTTCACGTACACATTGATGCTTCATCTATAGCATTGGGCATTGTGCTCGCTCAACCAGGTGAAGGGGGCATTGATCACCCCATTGCATTTTCAAGCCGAAAACTATCTTCAGCCGAAAAGAACTACACAACCACAGAAAGATAAAGTATAGCTATGGTTTACGCACTCCATAAATTCAGGCACTATTTGTTGGGTGCGCACTTTTCCATGTACACTGACCATTCATTTATGAAGTACTTGGTCAATAAGCCAGTGTTAGGGGGGAGAATATGTAGATGGTTACTACTCTTTCAAGAGTATGACTTTGAAATCATTATTAAACCAGGAAGACTGAATGTTGGACCTGACCATATCTCAAGGATTGAGTCAGGAGAAGAACCCACTAAACTTGAAGACAATCTGCCTGACGCATAGTTATTTGGCATACAGATCGTAGATGATTATTACAAAGACATCGTCAAATTTTTTACCACAGGATTGGCACCCATAGAGTTCACTATGCAGCAGAAGAAATAACTGGTAGTTAAAGCCGCGGACTTCACTATCATAGCAGGCCAGTTATACAAGTTGGGACTAGATGAAGTGCTGCGAAGATGCGTGTTAGAGAATGAGAATCCATTTATATTGGCTGAGGCACATTCAGGTGTCTCTGGAGGTTACTACACAGGTAGAGCTACTGCATAGAATATATTAAGAGCAGGGCTATGGTGGCCAACACTACACAAAGATTCAAAGGAACATTTCCAAAGTTGTGATGTGTGTTAGAGAACGGGAAAGCCATCGCGAAGAGATGAAATGCCATTAAGACTGTAATTGACTTTATAGGCATTTGACAAATGGGCTATTGATTTCGTGGGACCTATTAACCCACCAGGGAAAAGAACTGGTGCAAGATACATTATCACCGCGACAGATTATCTCACCAGATGGGCAAAAGCTAAACCGGTGAAGGACTGTAGCACAGTTACTGCCGCATAGTTCATCTTTGAGAACATCCTTACCATATTTGGATGCCCAAAAATACTAATGAGTTATCAAGGAACACACTTCCTGAACAGAACCATTGAAGCACTAAGTGAAGAATTTCAGATATATCATCAGAGGAGTACACCGTACCATCCACAAGCCAATGGAACTGTCGAGGCATTTAACAAAGTGTTGGAGAATGCGCTCACAAAAGTATGCAATACAAACAAAGACGATTGGGATCTGCGCATCCCAGCTGTACTATGGGCATACATAACAACTTGTAAGAAGCTGACAGGCCATACACCTTTTAGATTGGTCTATGGACAGGAAGCCGTGATGCCTATGGAGTACATTGTACCAAGCTTAAGGATTATTGCATTTACAGAGATGGAAGATGGGGAGACATTCCAAGAAAGGATTCTACACTTGGTTGGACTGGAGGATGATCGCTTCATTGCAGGTTTTCACCAGCAAGTACAGAAGGACAGAGAAAAAACGTGGCATGATCGCCATATCAAGCACAAAAAATTCCAGGTAGGAGACCTTGTCCTCCTGTATGATAGTAAGTTCATGAAATTTCCAGGAAAATTTAAAATGCATTGGCTTGGCCCATATACTGTTATGCATGTTACTAACGGTGACACAGCTCAGTTAGCCACGTTAGCCGGTGACAACTTACCAAGACTGGTTAATGGAAGTAGACTAAAACCCTACCGGGATAGTCCTACTTCGTAGAACCATTAGTAATTAGAAGAGAATGAAATTTCTAAGTGTCAAGTACAGTTGAAATTGGGCACTAGAAATTGAATAGAGTCTGTACATAGTTTTGGTTCGATACGCGAAGTTGATGGAAAGGATGCATTAACCGTGCAACATTAGTAGAGAAGTGAAGCTGCGCAAAAAAAAAGAAAAGTAGAAGCACGTAGTTGCGAAGTTCAAAAAGTAGCCGCGCAGATCAAAAGAAAGAGGACGAACGCGAAGACAAACATGAAGAAAAGTAGCACTGCACAGTGAAACGCGCCGGGAGTAATGACACCCGTCCATGTAGTTCGACGCAACTCCTCAAAATAACTGTTAGAGCTGAAAACTAGCCGTTATACAGTGATTTTGCCAACGATCATTTGAGCATATAACGCAAAATTAGCCGTTCTGAAGCAGTTAATGAAGGAAAGGATTGAAATCCTCGATGGATTTGGCCAACTGGCATGACAATTAAATGCTTATCTAGCCGTTTATGGGTGTCACTAAGCCTATATTCGCTTATAAATACCGTCAACACTGGACTCGCGGGCATTACCGGAACTTTCAAATTTTTTCGCAAGCCATAACTTCAGTCTATTTACAGTGAGTACTAAGTAATTCTGTGAGTCTACAGACCAAGTTCCAGTGAATGTATGACGATTCCATAGTTGAGCAGGATTCCATAGTCGAGCAGGCTGCGAGGGATTTTAAGCAAACCAGGATTGTAGGGTTGATGAGAATGCATGCCAAGAAGGTCATTACAGAAAAAGGCCAGGGTTCCCTTCGCTCACCATGACATCCTGCACCAATGCAAAGCAAGGGTAAGGAACCCGTAGTCGATAAAGTAAAGCTGAAGGTAATGGGATCCAAGCTACTAGAAGCCCCACCAGAGGACAAAGAGCTGCCATTATCCTTAACCCCAGAGTATATTTCTCCGCGTGCACCAGATGCACTGGCCGTAAAGCTTGCCAGAAATGCCAAGTATGAAATACCACTTCCGCCAATATCCCATCATGTTAAGCCACAAGAAAACTTACTGGGAAATCTCGCAGATTGTAAGTTCGAGGACTATGATTTGCTGCAACAACTCAAGGATCCAGACGAGCTGAAATACCCATAGTTTCAACGAGATAGATCTATGTGTCAGAAAATGGACGTGAAAAACAACTTGTTGCTGGTAGCGCAGAGTTGGTTGTCCGAAGTTGTGGAATAAGGGCTTCTAAACCTATTGCGGCTTCCACACTTCGACCGGAGTCCAGAACTGAATGTGGTGGTGCGCACACTGATATCGTGCACACACCAAGGTTACCTTTGGCTGGAAAGAAATGTCGACCTCAACATAGACCTGATCCATAGGATCACGGGGCTAAGCAAGCGAGGTGACGACCCTAAAAGTTATTTGTCGGCAAAACCAGAGATAAACTAATTGTAGCGTAGATGAAGGAGGAATACTAAATTCCCAAAGGAAAAAGAGGGTTTGTCACAGATGACTTAAAAGATGATGCTATGAGATTTGTAGTACAACTGCTTGCAGGAAAAGTCTTGCGGAAGGCAAGGCCAACATAAGTACCAGCAGGAGAAATTCACCTCGTTGCGAAGCCAGCGTAGGGAGTAAGATTTAACTGGTGTCAATATTTATTGAACGAGTTTATGGACTATGTCCGCGACACTTAGGTCAATGGCACTGCGTTTCATTACAGTTGGTTAATGGTGTTGATTGCCTTTGTAGGCTGGAAGGAGCCCAAGCATTATGTTGGTCTCACTTCTCTCATAAATGATTGTCGATGACACATATATACAAATCTCTTGGCAAATTTGCAACTATAACGACAACGCACCTCAAATGAAGTATTCTTCACATACTACGAATAGCTGTGCGATGCCATCGTTCACACACCGCGCATCCCAAAAGCGGTAACAACAAAGTATATTCACACTTTAAATTTCAAAGCTGATATGCATTTCATTTACATCTCGCCAAAGGCGCAGAAGAAGAATCCAGAATGGTTCGCAGGGAACTATCACCTGGACGTAGCGGGTATTGACCTCATCATGAAGGAATGGCTAGATGATTGGAAGGTCGAAGGACCAATGGTTATCGACAGTGACTCAGACGAAAGTACTCCATCGACGAAAAAGATCATTGAAGAGTCATCGGCACGAAAAAGGAAGGAGCCTGGAAGCTCTATGCAGGACAAAGGAACAAAAAAGAAGCAGAAATCAACAAGGGAGCCATCAGAAGCGAAGCTCCACGATGATGATTATGACTTCATCACGAGTAGAGTCAACCAATATTTGGATGAAGCACTTACTCTCAAAGACAACAAAAATGAGAATATCCAAGCGAGTTTAACAGAAAACCTCACCACTTTGCAAGGCATCGTGGTGAAGATGGAGCAAGTCCAGCGTGACTTGGCTTGAGGATCTGAGTCAGAAGCAAGGTCAGGGGACACCTCTCAGACAAAGAAAACACCCTTAGCTCTAACCATGGCACTAAGACCACGCATCATCTACATTGATCCACTAAATGTAATTTTACCGCGCGATGAATTAGCTGCGAGCACACAAAGAATAGAACATGTGGATATTGATATCGCGATGTTTCCCCTAGAGGATCTACATAATCTGCACCCACAGGTTGTGGAGGAAATACATGATAGAGATATGGTCACTCTAAGCCAACACCAATACTTACAAGCAAATTATAGACAGTTGCAGGAAGCAAGTGTAAAGAGGCTAAGGCACTTGAAAGCGCATAGGAGCAACAAAGAAGAATATAGAAGACTGTTGCTTCAGTCTGCGTAGAGATACCAGAGTGCAACGAGCAACCAGAGCTCGTAGACACCATCCTTAAGATCGGCTCGATAGTCAGTGATCTTAAGGCTGAAATGAAAGACATGGAGATTGATTACAAAGCAAAGCTTGCCACTTTGGAAGAACATAATCTCTCGAAGACACCACCAAATCAGACAGAACTTAGAGCAGCAGAAGTGAAAGCTGCCACAAAAAACATATCCGGTGAAATAGCTAAGTGTCAGAGCTTGCTGGATGAAGCAACTAGAGTATGGACTACTCTGCAAGAGGACCCTCAGCTGCTGCAGGTCGAAACCAGCTTATAGGAAAAACAAACAGTGTTAGACACTTTAAACGTGGAGATGAAGAATCTGCTGCCAAGAGAGAGACTCCGCCGATTTGTGGAAGTCAAAGAACTAAAGAGGGAACTTCAAGTGTTAAGAGAAAAGGATGCAGAAACTGGAAAAAAGTCACAGCCCCTGCAGGAAGAAGCTCATGCTATCTCGTAAGAGATTGAAGAGAAACTGATAGAACTCCGAGAGTCACAGAAAACAATGCAAGAACAGACTCAGGAAGATTTAACACCAGATGTCTTGGAAATTGTAAAGGCAGTTGAGCAAGACGCTAAAGACACAGTTGCGAAGCTAACCACAACTTATCAAGAATTCACTGTCAAGACAGACCAGCCAGGAGAAGCGCAGCGCAGTGAACCCATGTCAATGTTAGGAACCCGTGTCAACCCTTCTCTTTACTTTGTTAGTATATTCTTGTTGGACACATATGCTTTGTAAGTCGTCCCGTAGTATTTGTTAATCCATAGTTTGTATTAGCCCATGGTATTGATTCATAGTATTGGACGCATATGCTTTGTAAGTCTTCCCGTAGTATTATATGTCCCATGGTATTAACCCATAGTATTGGGCATAGACTTAGTATAAAAGTGTGTGTTGAGTTCAATTAAGGTACCATGAAGTTATTTGTATTGAGCTTGCTCAAAGGAGGTTGCCCCCTCGAAGTGGCCTGCGATCAATAAAGTGATTATGAGTTCTGTTATTTCTGCTATCTTGTGTATTTTCATTAATTAATTGTTGCAGGTTCTTCAAAGGCAAGTAGCTTGGGGACGAGCCACATGTAAGTGTTAGGGGCCTGTTTGGCACAGCCCAAGTTAAGGCATTTTTGTGCAATAGAGTTTTGGAGCTGCGAAGTTATAGTGCAGCGCAGCAAGGTAAGAATAACCGCGCGGCAAAGATGTAGTGCCACGAAGTGCCAGTTCCGCGAAGATTTGGCATGGCAGAGTTTTGAACAGAAAACGGTATAAATTCCGGTGAGATCCAGAGGAATGTGTGATATGAATAATATGTTAAGTGCTGAACATGTATGCATAATATGTTGAATGTGCAAGTATTCCTAAGTAATATGAACGCATAAGTTGATTGGATAAACACTTAAGCCAGTGAAGTCTGTATAGTGCGATTCCCAGAAGCGCAACGCCGGAAGTGCGCAGTTACATTGTAGTTCGTCGTGTTGTATAAGTTTGGAAGGTTACAATTTAAGATACTTGTTGAATGCATAAAATTACACTAAGTAAAGTCTATTGAAGTTGGTTGATTGTTGGAGAGGAAGCGCAGTCCTCCATTGCGTTGTCCTATTGTTAAGCAGTCGTTTCGGCCCGCGCAGTCCTTGGATGCCCGATAACATAGTGTGAGCCGTGAAGTAGGTGGAGCTTCACACAGTCCCCCAGTCCGCAGCGTGAGCCTTGCAACATGCTGCTAATCTGTTGAAGCGCGCATCACCAGGTTGTGGAAACCTGATTCTGCAACCTCCCCATAACTTCGCCTCGGGTGAGACCTCAGTCTGCTCGCAGCCTGTTGCCGAAAGGGCCAGTGGAAAGGGGTTTTGCTGGTTCCCTAAACTGTGTAGAAACTAGGTCTATCTTGGAACCTTAAAGAACATATCTAGAGCCAACAAGGGATGTCCAAAAAAGTGTACAAGGATATGGTCAAGGAAATGGACAAAATTGCATCGTAAAAGGAGCCATTTCAACAATAACGTGCTTCAAATGTATGAAATTAAATAATTGATTTTTAGGATTATGTACATCTCATTAATTAATTCAACATTAAATATTAATTTCAACTGTTTAATTTATTATAGAAAAGAAAACAAAATGGAACCCAGTTAGCACACAAGACAGGATAACAAGGAAAAAAGGGGTTGATAGCAAAGTTTGCGAGTATATTTGTGAATTACTTATAAGAAATTAAGATTTCGTAGTGGTTGTGATTTGTATATTTAATTTTGTTTGTTTTTAATGAAAATCCTTGGATGTCTTGAAACAGGTGTTAACATACAAAGATGAGCCATTAGAAGAATTAATTGACATTACGCTAGGCAAAGGTTGTGATTATATGTTGGCGTATCAAAACTTATTTGTGAATTTTGTAAGTATCTATATTGTTTTACTTCTCTCATTTTATAATTAATAAAACAACAAAAATAATTGATATTAAGTCTATGATTTGTGACGGGGCATAAAACTTGCAGGAAATAAAGTATGGAGTGGATCCAACATAAGACTTGTTGATAGAATGCATGAGATTTGGTTTTGAAAGAATGTGTATCATTCATGACTCAATTAGTTCTATGGTACATCGCCTTTCAATTTACATTCATGTTGATGTGAATATTTAATTAATATTATTATTTATATATTAAATAGATTATTAGGTTAATAAGCGAAAGGGTGTAACCCTTCGCTATTATTGCTCAAGCCCTATAAAGGCGAGCTTATTGTAACTTTATTATCATCAATCAATATATTATTATTATTTATCTCAAATATGGAAGACGGTCTCGCTTCTTAACCTAGTGAACGGATACGTTCACTGCATTTGGTATCAGAGCCCGGATTCGGCTCCTTCGACCTGAGCTCGGATTCAGCTCCTCCTACTATTGAGCTCGGTTTCGGCTCACCTATCCTCACCCATCCTTCTTCACACTATCATCCACATGCCCTGCTCCATCCAGCTCCATCCACGTTCGCGCTCCATCTATCCACACTACCTACCTCTCTTTCACGTTGCGTCCTCCCACGACCATATCTGCACGACCTCCCTCACGCGCCTCCTTCACCATCTCCTCCCTCGCCACTCCTTCATTGCTGGCATCTCTCCCGCAACCCCCAATCTGTTGCAACCCCTCTTGCACAATCCGTACTCCCCCCATCTTCAACGCCGCTTCCCTCCTGCACTCGCCCCAACAGTCGCCCATTTCCCCACGCCGTCCTTCCCTCCCCGCACACTTCCATCCTCCCTCCTCCCATGCATCCTCCCAGCGCTCACCATCCCTCCCCTGCGTTCCTCCTTCACACCTCCGCTCCAACTGTGCACGATTCAGCACACCTCTGCTCCAACTGTGCACGATTCATCACACCTCCGCTCCAACTGTGCACGATTCATCACACCTCTACGCTCACCAATTCCATCTCCCCACACCTTGTTCCAAATTCACCCGTGCCCTCTGCATACTCCGCCTCCCCCCCAACCGTCACCCATCCGCTCCATCTCCAACGTAGGCTCCATTTCTAATGACCTGCACCAATCAAACAAAAAAAAGTTAATACCAAAAAAAAATAATAATAAATTTTTTATTATTATATTTTTTTTATATACATAATAAATTATTATTATAATTTAAATAATAATTATTGTATTATTATTTTTAATATATATAATAAATTATTATTATAATTTAATAATATTTATTGTATTATTTATCCCTAACCCTAACTCTTATCCTTACTTCAAGATTGATTCCAAATATTCACCTTCGCACACCAGGTCAAGAACCATGGCCGAGTTACGAGACCGGCTAGAAAAATTAGAAAAAGACCAAATTAGAGATTTAAAAATCGTCGAAGGTCTAAATTCCAGAATGGACAAACTTGAGAAAGTGTTTCAAGAAGATTTAAAGGAAGAGATGAAAAATAACAATGCCGTGCTTAAAAAAGAAATCAAAGATGAAGTTGTTTTGGTACTAGAAAGAAGGTTGAGTGAAAAATTTGACACTCTGAACGAAAAACAAAAAGACTTGGATGACAAAATGAGTGCTATGACTCAAAACATAAACACCATAACCTAGAACTTGAGCACCATGACGCAGAACCATAATATATTAATGGAGGTGTTACAAAGACTAACGCCCAAGACAGACCAAGTCAGCAGTCCAGACATGCTAGATGCCTCATTTCATATTTTCACACAGGAAGCACTTGCCAAGAATCAAGAAGAATTGCAAAAAGAAATAAAGATTAACAATGCGACGCTTAAGCAAGAGATAGAAACAAAAGTACTGCCAGATATGGAGGCACGATTAAACAACCAAATAGAAGCTATCAGCAAGATAGTAGAGAATAAAAAAGATAAAAATCACCGCCAACAACGAAGCAGTTCAAATATGTCACTTACATCGTCCAGTAGTTCCAATCCACCATCAAACCATAAAGCAAAAGGGAATCAATATCACCCTTACATAGTGTACCCACCTAAGGCAAAAATAGAGTTGTCGAAATACAATGGAAGTGAAGACCAATGCGTTGCTTGGCTAAACAAAGCAGAAGAATACTTCGACATTTACAATATTCAATCTGACGAGGAGAAGGTGAAATATGCGTCAATGCATATGGAAGGGTACGCCTATAATTGGTACTTATGGTGGAAGAGAGACAATTTTGCCTACACTTGGAACTTGTTCAAAAATGATTTTTTTAATAGGTTTCAAGGAATTAAAGAAGATGAATTTTTCAGTAAACTTACCAGATTACAACAGGTTGGAAGCGTGGAGGAATTCACACATCAGTGGGAATCCTTATCGACACAAGTATTTGGGTTGTCAGACAAACAAAGGCTCGAAACCTATTTAGGAGGTCTTAAACCATACCTCCAAAAAGAGTTAAAGTTACATGACATACCTAACGTAGAGGTAGCAAGACATAAAGCAAAAGCCGTAGAACGCAAACTGGAAGGAATAAAAACAAGAGGTGATAACCATTATCGACAAGAAAAAGAGACACAATGTAGGTACTGTGCAGATACTTGGTCACCTGGCCATCAATGCCACAAACCTCAATCATATGCCTATGAAATGGAAAATAGATCAAATTCATCTAACAGTTACTCTGATAATAGAAAAAAGAAGAAAAATATATGTCGTTGATGCGGTGATGATTGGACCCCAGGTCATAAATGTAGGAACAATCAGACAATACAGTGCAAAATCATCAATGGAAAGGAAGTGCAAGTCTCTACACAAGAAATCACGTCTGATTCTAACACCGACATTGAATCTGAATGAAGGACGCCATTAGGAAAATACTCAAGATTTGAGGACAAAGCTTTCCAAAAGGGGAAGGCAATGCTGTGAATATTTAATTAATATTATTATTTATATATTAAATAGATTATTAGGTTAATAAGCGAAAGGGTGTAACCCTTCGCTATTCTTGCTCAAGCCCTATAAAGGCGAGCTTATTGTAACTTTATTATCATCAATCAATATATTATTATTATTTATCTCAAATATGGAAGACGGTCTCGCTTCTTAACCTAGTGAACGGATACGTTCACTGCACATGTATACTATCTATTTTATTTTCATTATTCCTAGCAATGTAGATACACTCAATATACTTTATTTTTTATGTTTGCAAATGTAAGCTGAAGAAGAGGAAAACAATTGAGCCAATCAACAAAACGTTCGACCAAATAACCCAAATGATGCAACTAACTCGAATACCGATAATAGTTCCACCGAAGAATGACGATCCATATTCAATTTTGACGTTAATGCACGATGTTGTAGCTTGCTGTATATTTTGGAATAATTGTCTGTGAAAATCGTATATTTTGTATAATAATGTACTGGACACAATGAGCGAATTGAAAAAAAACTGGTTATCAATAACTGTAACAATTACATGCATGTTGATATTTTGATTATTGTTATCTCTATGTTGTCATATTTTGTATGACAAAAGCACTTTTATTGATATATAATAAAATAAACTTTTTTATTCTATTGCATTATTCAATGTTATTGTCAAATGTTACATGTGAAATGACACATTGGTAATTAAAAGTATGAATGATTAAATATTACAATAATTGCTTGCATATATGATATAAGAAATTAATCCAAACAAACACACTAATTAAAATTGAAATGAATAGTACTGTAAAAGAATCTTTCAATTTTAGATGAATAATGAAAAAAATAAAAATATATCTATCTATCTATCTATCTATCTATCTATATTTGAATCCAATGTTAGTAGCCATTGTTCAAAGAATCATAGGCGATGCTTTTGATAATTGATGTCACATGAGTGTGCCTACTCGAACTATACACACCGATGCGTTTATGTCAACAATAGGCTCGACACTCCAATGTAAATTAAACGCTCTGTTAAATTTTAAAAATAAGAATGTCCACGTGCCAAACGAATTAGCCGGTGCGTGTTAGTTTTTTTATAGCAGCGGTGCATGTCAATGGTTTATACGCACCGATAACTATCAAAGCTTATACGAGTTGGTGTTTTTTTGTGTTTAAGCGTTTCAGTGAGTTTTAGTTGTTTAAATGCACTGAGTTATTTTGATAGTTTGTAAGCACCGATGTGTTTTACAATGGAATGTACCGGTGATTTCTTATAAATGGACAACAACGGTAAAATTTAAAAATATTAAAAATTTCCAGAGTGTATGATGCAACATATCACATCGTTGTGTCTCTTTTGTGCATAAGCACCGATGCGTAAAACCTAAACGTATGCACAAGTGCAACATTGAAATTTGGTTCTTTCTGGTGCTTATTTTGTTTGACTGCATTGATGAATATTTTTACATCGTATAACACTGGTGCCTTGTGTTTCTACACGTATTGGTGCGCACTGTTTAAACAAAATGCACCGGTAAAAAAACATCCGCTAAAACATTAAGTCGCTGAGGTTTTTTAGCTATAAAATATATCCATAATAACCTATGCTAAAACATCCGCTACCGTTGGAAGAGGTTGTAGCAGAGGTTTTTTTGAGAATTTTTTTCCAATATTGTAACACTAAAAACCTCTGCTACAGGGTCTTTTCCTTGTAGTGGAATTGTCTTGGTTCTTCTTGTAATAATTTTCTTTCCTCTGGGAATGGTCTTCTTTCTTCGTGATACAATCTTCCATCGTAGTTGTCTTTAGTGTGACCCTTTGACGAGCATGTTGTGCACCATAAGTCGTTGTGCCGCAAATCAAGTTGTTAAAGTGATCTCTGTATTGTTTCTAGCTTTTCTTCCAATCATCAGTCGACAAGCCTGATTGAGAAATATGCATTTGACTTGACCTTTAAAGATTTCTTTAGAACATCATCATACATTGTAAATTCATATAAGAGAAAGGGCATTTTGATCCTTGGATGCAGATCTGTAACAAACCATTGGATCAAGATAGTTTGATCCATTTTAGATGGCATATGAGGAAGCTTTTCTTTAAATCTTTTGTCATATTTGTGGACAGTTTCGCCTAGCCATTGAGTAATTTATTTTAACTTCTGAACGGCCAGGTGCCTATTGTATTACGTCTTGAAGAATTCTAGAAAATTCTCCGTTAACACCCAAAAATTGTTCACTAACTCATCTCCCTAGTCACATAACCCATTTGTCCACTTTTCCTACATTTTGGGCCTCCAAAACCCTAAAATGGTAACCAAATGAGCAAAAAATCATTATTCCCCTAAAAAAATAATTAAATTAATTTAAAAAAGGTTAAAAACCCACAAAAGAGTCCAAAAATCCCCCCCAAAAAAAGAAAAAGGGGAAAATGTCAAAATAAAGTAAAAAAAGAGGGAAAATATCAAATACCACTAGCCAATACTATTGGTTTCCCAAAACCATGGGCCAACACTCCACCACCCAAAATTGTTATAAAAAGGTGATGGAGGCCTCCCATTTCATCAATGATCACTCTTCATAACCTTATGCTACCGAATTCCCTACACCACTCTAGCCTACCCTTTAGGGATTTTGTGCCCAGTTAGTTGGATCTTGGCCACCCATTGAGCATTTAGAGAAGAGCAAGGAACTCAAGAGACCCGACGTGCTACTCTCGTACTGCTGGAAGGGCCCCCATCACCTCATATTTGGAGGCAACCATTTTGTAAACCCTAGTTTGCAATAAAATATAAAAATATTTTATGGGTTCTGACCTATTAGTTATTTTTACTATTGTAGATTGTTAGAGTTATTTTCTGTTATTATTTGCACTCATACGTGGTAGTTTTCATTTTTTTTTTTATCCATATATTTGAATATGCTACTAAGGGTTTCATAACCCTTAGTAGGTGCTCATTTGCACAGGATGGTGTGAAAACAATAGCTACAGATTTGGCGACCATTTGGCTGGTGTGGTTTATTTTAGTTTTTAGTGTTTATACTTGTAATTTGGTTCCATTTTACAGTTTTGGGCTACCCTTTTGCCTCCATACTTGCAGATCTGGCCCTTGCCCTCGCAGTTCCCTTCTTTAGCTCCGTCTTTACGGTCCGGCCCGCGACTTCCGGTCTGAAACCCGCGCGACTTTGGGCCCACAACTCGCGTCCGAAGCGCGCGCACGCGTCCCCCCTGCTACTTGCTCCCTACGCGCATGTAACCCCTAGCTACCCGCGCTTTGCGCGCGCGTTCCCCCTGCTACCCACGCCCTGCACGCGCATACCATTCCGAAAGTCATGCGTTTAGCACGACTTCAACCTAGAGAGCTGTGCATTGTTAACTGAAACGTGTGCCTGTCGCGCGCCTGTTTGCCTGAAAGCTGCGCCCTTCGTGCACTTCTGAGTCTAAAATCCGTTCCCCAGCCGCACACTTTCTGTCTAGACCCGCGTCCTTTTTTCCTGTTTTTGGTTTTTTTGTTTCGAAACATTTTTTTTTGCAGTCAGCCGCACCTAGAGCATAACTTTTTGCCTCACAACTGCACCCTGCACCTATTTTTTCCTTTTTTCTTACCCTTGGCTGCACCCACAAACCCTTGTTTTGCGTGCACCCATTTACCATTAGTTTTTCTTCTGTTTTGCTTGTTGTAGCATTAGGGACATTTCAGTGTGCATGCATCCTTCCTGCAGTGCTATCTCTTGCATCATAGTTTAGCAAGTTTATTTCCTACATACTTATTATCGCAGTTGCATATTTTATTTTTGAAAAGTAAAAGAAAAACGATTTTATTTCAGTCTCAGTTGTTTCTTTCAAGCATTTACTATCTAGCAATATTGGGTTCACACCACTTGTGCACACACACTCTCCCCATAATTCAAGAGAGACTTAAAATTGACTTAATTAAACCCACCTGAACCCCACTTGGGGAACACAAAAATAATTTTGTAGCTAGGTAGGAAATTGGGGTTAGGCATCCAAATAACACCCCCTTTTTTATTTACATTTGAGACATAGTTGTTGTCTTTTAGGGAACCAAAATACCCTATTACTTATTGGTACGGTTGACACCGATTTGTCGAGGGCCTCTCCCTTAGGAAGGCAAGTAGCAAGATTGGTTCCAGAAGTCTGAGTGGAATGCCGCACTCCATTTTGTACTGAAGGACACCAACTCATTGTTCTCATCGTGCATACTGGTGCCCATACCAGGTATGCGACGACCAAAGAACTGAAGCTGCAGGACACCTTTCTGGACATGCCATGAATGGGGTAGCTTAGTTTCCATTCTTCTAGGACTCTTTTACCCAGAGTCCCTCTCAGTAAAGGGATATCCTTTATCCATTTGGTTCGACATTCGTATTGCCACTGCAGATTTCATCACCCTGCAGGGGATACGATTTGTGTGAGCTTCCATATCTCTTAGATAGGTGTTTGCATGCTCCTATACCCCCATTGGATTAGTGAGTCTACCTTTTTATTTCTAAGACTGCTCCCTATCGGTATTCTGACAATTTCATTGACCGCTTTGCTTGTTGTAGCACGCTGTTGCAACAAATGTTTTTTAGCATTGTTGTTGTCCCGAGGGCCATCTTTTTTGAGCTCTCCTTTTGCACGCACAGTTTCACTAGGATTTTTGAGCATTTTATCCACCACAGCCCCTGAACACTTTTACACCTGTCACCATTGATTCACCGAGACACTCTCGTCGCCTACGGGGTCTATCCTCCCAGCATGGTCCACTTGACCTCACTCGTCACAGACGCGCAACCTCATCTCCAGATTTTCATCCCGACGCCCCTTATTTTACCTCTGATTCTAAGTCAGAGTTACCCATATACACAGCTCCGTCTAGCCCCATGGCTGGCGTGAATCCCAACCCCTTTTACAGCAGGATTGTTGGCTGTGGTTCCACCATTATCCCAACTACCATTTCAGCATCCATCCCTTCTATACTAACTACAGGACCTACACCTGGAATTCCAGTCACTACTTCCATACCCATCGGTAGTGGATCGGTTCCAACCACAGTCCCTTTGGTCACCGGTAGTACACTCTGGGGCACTGGCCCTTCTTACACGATCCCCCCCTTCACCAGAGGTCCCTTGATCCCCATTATGACTCATGCCATTTATCCACCCCTCGGTGGAGGCGGCCCCATGATTGCCGCCATGGCTAGCATGCAAGTCCCTTCGACCATGCCAAATCCTTCTACTAGTTTTCCATTGATGGCTAGTCTCAACCTCTCTGATCTGGCCCGATTGACCAACAATCCGATTCGACATGACCCTACGTGGCCTCCCATGCCTACCAAACTCCCTTCGGATATCCCAAAGTTTTAAGGGAAAGGTGGTGAGGACCCCCAAAACCACATCATGTCCTTCCACTTATGGCGTTCCTCCAACTCCATAGTGGATGACTCGATCCGCCTATGCCTTTTACAAAACACCTTCACTGTCTCTGTAGCTAAGTGGTATATTGAATAGCCACATGGGACACATTCCACTTTTACATCCCTTGCTTCGACTTTCCTGCAGTTCTTCTAGTTACCCGTCCGTTATGACATTGGTGTTGAGATTTTACTATCTTGCAGACATAACACGACTACCCATCTTTTTAGATTGGTTCTTAAAATCCTTCATACTAGTTATCGCCAAGGATGTGGCATCCAAATGGCCCCAAACCGAAGAAGAAGCCATCCTCAAAGCCCAACAGTTTGACCTCATCTATGCAAAGTCGGGCTACCTCTACTCCATTTTACCTGATGCTCCTTGTGGCGATTCCTCCGGGAAGGACGCGTTGGGGACATCCCACACTTCTGATGGCATTATTGGGCATGTTGAATCTCGTAACGAACCATATGTCCATATTCCCCTCGCCACTACCCCAGCATATAACCCAACGCATAATGTCGCCATGAGTGGTCCCAACCTTTCGC
Source organism: Larix kaempferi (assembly GCA_027924585.1). NCBI lineage: Eukaryota > Viridiplantae > Streptophyta > Pinopsida > Pinales > Pinaceae > Larix > Larix kaempferi. The sequence goes on along the minus strand of BSBM01000318.1, from coordinate 8,087,601 downwards.
GTGCCACAACCCATTCAAGAGAAACACCTTCGTATGTTCCCATGGCCCAAGCCCGTCATATACATGGATCTTAATGTCCGGCGCATTGCTACGGTCACACCCAGCCAGCATACCCCCCTGCAGCATCTCTTTCCCACTACCACCAACCGGCTGCACCCGCACCCGCACAACCCCAAGCCCCTCTTGCGTTTTACCCACCACAGGATGCCCCAACACCATAACTTTAGAACCCTACTACTCCCTAAGGGAAAGTTTATTCCCAACAAAACCAACCTTCCCAACGGAACCAACAAGGACAACAAAATAGGGGATGAGGACGTAACCGAGGTAACAACCAACCTTTCGATAGAGGCGGTCCACCACCAAACCCCCCAAAAAATAATGGTGCTGCACCATCTAACCAAAATCTTGATTGACCACCTCGGCAAGGAAAAAACCCCAACTTACGCACAAACCACCCATGCTCTATTTGCAGGGTATATGGTCATTACACACACAATTGTCCCCATCTAGAGCGAGCTCATCAACTTTGGACTGATGACGCCCAATGGCAAGGACATGCTGCACCTAGGACACCACCTAACCCCTCGCAACCCAAGACACAACCTATGGTGTTGCAGAACCCCTACCCACGCAAGGGGTAGTAGCCACCAAACCTTTGGCTCCCCCTCAAGGGGCTGCGACACCAGAACAACAAGTTACCTACGCAACTCATGGAAACCAACACATTGACACAGGTACCCACCACCTTTTAATGATGTCTTTGGCTGATATCAACCTTCAATCCCGCCGTAACCAATATGGTTCCACCACAGAAACCATTCATGCGGACAAGGATGCTAACACTTTTCCCATAGATTATTCGTTATGCATACCCCCCACACCGTTCGAAGGGGCTCCCAAATCTCCCATATTTCCTTTGTGGCAAGTTAATAACAACCCTAATGCTTGTGCTGCCCCCAACTATAATATCGTGGATGACTTAGTCAAGTCCCCTACCGCTATGTTAGCCCTAGAAGTTTTAAAGAATTGCCCAACGCAGCGCAAAACAGTATTGTCCGCCATAGGTGCAATAGACCCTTCTGACTCACGGATGATGGCATTCGATTTAGACCAATATGAATCACGCATGCCTTCGACATTAGCATTTCAAGTTTATGTTTCAGTATGGAATCTTGTTATCCATCGATGCATCATCGATGAGGGTGCCTCTACATGCGTTATGTCTACATTCTTGTGGAAGAAGCTTGGATCCCCTACCCTACAACCATCCACGATTGCCTTACGAGGTTATGATGGTCGTTCATCCCAGCCACAAGGCCTTTTGGATAATGTTCCAGTCTAATTAGTTGGCAAAACTGTCCTGATTGACATCGAAGTAACGCACAACTCGACTACAACTTGCTCCTAGGACGAAGCTACATGTACTCCATGAAGGCTGTCGTGTCAGCGGTGTTTCGTATCATGATGTTCCCCCACGAGGGATGGGTTATTAAAATTGACCAAGTTACTTATTACGACCCGAACGCGCCCGCTACTCCTGAGAATGTTCTCCCCATGGTTGAACAACCTGTTTTTGGTGCGCCCACCTCTTTGGTTTCCACTATCACCCATGGACTTTATTCGGAGACTCCAATGGTCTCCACTTTTCAGTCTTTACCACCTCCCTCGCCAACCGTTGAGATATTTGATTTGTGCACCATTTCATCAAAACAATTGGTGCCTACCCCTCAACCCCTACTATTTCCTCAACCGCCGTCAGTTCCCAGCCACGTCGGAGCCACACCAATCCACACAATCTCATTCTTGTTCCCACCCTCAGGAGTAGTAAGTATGCCAGTGATGGCCACACTGAATCTCCCTGGGTTAACACTAGGACTGCCCGTGTGGTACTTACCTTCTCCTAATCCTACTCCGACGCCACAAGTCATCCTCCAACCGGTCTAACTAATCACCACTGCCAATCATCCACCGCCCGGTGTGGCGACAACATCTCCATCCAACAACACTGGGGGCAAGGCCACGAAAACTCATACTGCACCACATGCAACCAAACCCGTGAAACCCCCCTACATTTTGCGCACCTCCTAAGTGTTCTTTGTGTGATGACTTGGGCCATGCTATCCATAATTGTCCACAACTACCAATCCTCCAAGAACACATGGAGGCATTGGACGATGACCCCAATATTCCAGTCGTTGAACTAGAATTCACCCCCCACTTGTGTAACAAATCATTGCGCACCAACCACCCCTGCGCCATATGCAGAGTCTACGAACACTATTCCCATCATTGTCCTGACTTACCTGAGTATCGATTGGTTCTCCACGAGCTGAATCAGTCCTATTTAGAGTCATCCATTACTACCATCGAGGAGATTCACCCACCTGAATCTTCCTCCTCGGTGGAGATTAACACTATCTATATGATTTCCACAAGCAGTGAATCCACTTTGCCCCCGACCTCCAACTTTACCTCTTCCGATTTGTCCACACAATGTTTCTGCGGTGATGAAGAAATCATCTAAGCATTAATCGCACCTGACTTCCCTTGGGATGATATGATCATCGATCCTACTTCATTCCAAAGGAGTCTACCCCTGTCACGACCAACCAACTATCGGTCGAGTCGAAAGACTTCATCCATAGACAAGTGGATTGGTTTAAGAACCCCATCCTAGCTCCCGCTGCCTTTGAGGAAGGTAACATGGCTAACATCTCGCCTACCATTCAGGTCAATATCTTCTTCAGACTCGGTATAGTTGAGAACATTACTTTAGGCGCTTCTTGTACTCCAGACGACGTCAATGCCTATAAGAAGCTCTTCCAAGAGTTCCACGATTCACCCCTCCAAACTACCAGCGGTGAAGGCCGAAATTGAAAAATTATGCCAAGCTGGGTTCATTTATCCCATTGCTTACAGCACATGGGTGTCCAATCTTGTGTCGATTAACAAAAAACAGGGCACCATTCATGTCTATATCGATTTTCATGATCTGAATTTAGTGTGTCCCAAAGACAACTTTCCTACGCCCTTCATTGACCATTTCATTGATGCGTGTGCGGGTGATGAGATTCTATCCTTCATGGATGACTCTAGGGCTTCGGTGCCTTAACCTTGTTGGGCATGACTCCCCGGTGGACCAAATCCAAGTCAAAATGCGTCAAAAACATCAAAAATCACTTAAAGTCTTACTTGCAAGTCGCAGAATTGGATTTCACCGGACATATTGAGAGAAATCAGAATTTCCTCTTCTGGGCCCCTCCACACTCCTCCCAATTTGCACAGTGAAAATGACATGTGGAGGTGGGCTCATTTGCTATTTATAGCCATTTTGCCCTAATTTTTGCTTTGACCATTTCGGGGTCATATGACCACCGATTGTCACACCGTTTGCACTACCGGATTCATATTTTTTGTGCCCATGATGATGCTTGAGATAATTTCTCGCTCTCTCGAAAAAATATTTTGGGCATTTTTTTGATGCCCCTCGCTGCCTCGATTTGCGTGGCACATAGTCCGAAGTAATTTTTTCCCAATTTTGACCATTTTGTATATCGCGGCCTATTCATGAGCCCTCTGGTCCCTCCATACTGCAGTTATTGCATTATTTTTCCACCAATACATCTACCCGCAAGGAGGCCCCATTAGTGTTCCCCACCCCACGCTCTCTTGGTTCCCATGTTTGACCCTTGATTGAACACTTCCTCCTTGCTCGACTTTTACATTTGTTTGGTATACTTTTATCCCTTTTTTGGACCAAGCAACTCCTTTACGAAAAAGGCACTCAGGTAGTTTTTGTTAAGCTCTTTTCTGACTCCTTAAAGAATGAAAAGGTCGCCGAGCAATCTTGCTTCCTTTCATGCTCGCTAAAAGTATTTGAAAGGGCGTTTATCTGGTATAAGTTTAACCCTTTTCCGAACCTGGTAGACTAATTACGAAAAAAGGAATACTCTAGTCACGCCGGATAAAAGAGTTCTCCATTGCATACTTTTATGCTTTTCCGAGCCTTGGGGACTAACGCACGAAAAAGAACCCCCTTGGAGTCTTCTTATTGCTTTCAGACTCTCTAAAATTGAAGATAACCACGAGCATTCATTGTCCTGGGCTCATATAAATCCACACAACGGTACCTTTACACCATTTCAGAGTCTTCTTATTGCTTTCAGATTCCTTAAAATTGAAAGCACCCACGAGCATACACCGTCCTGGGCTCGTTAAATCCACATGACTACCATTTTGAGCACACTTTATCCTTTCTTCGATCTCCTTAAACCATAAAGAAGGCCCAAACGACGCCTCTAGGTGCCACGACAGATCACATCTCATCCCACCATTAAGGAAACATCCCCAACATGGCCTCCTTTGTTCAGAGTATCTTACGATGTGTCACCCTTGGAGTCTCTTGATATCACTCATCAGTTCCCACCCTAAGTCTCCCTCATTGTAGTCACAATCCCTGGTCCCTTAAGCTATGATCCCCTTTCCCGAGGTCAGTTTCATATGTTTCCAAGTCAGCCTTGTCGTCATACTCTGAACAAAGGAAGTTTGAGTCCCATCACTCCCTGACCCCTGTATCCCCCCCCACTGTATGTCAGTCTCACATCCAGTACTATCACCTCTTGGTTGTACACCTCGCGCTCCTATCAAGGAAACATCATTACCTTGGTAGTTGCAGGTCTCCCTCTGTCGACACCAACACATCTATTCCATAGGATAGAACCAAAGGTCCTTGTATCTTGGACTCATCTCCATTAGTGGTGAGTGCCTACATACCTTCTGAGAGGAGTCCTTAGTGCCTCTTGGAATGGTTGTTTCTCACGTGCTCGACTTCAACTCCATCATCGCATTGTTAAGATTTGTACAGGGTATTGGTCCCTTCAGTTATTGGTCGAAGACCCCAGATGTCCCCTGACTCTAGCACATTGGTGAGTCTATTTGGAACCCCCCCAGTTGTATGTTCCCGCAGATATCCAGGTTGCGTTGGCAACAACATTTGGAAGCCATTCAGTTACATGCTTCCTATAGTATTCGGTTCAGATGCAGTTCAGTGTACCTTTGAGATTCTGACTCTCAGTCGTTGAGTCCATACAGTTGTTGGACACCTTCAAATCCAACAGAGAATCAATTTTGTGGTACCGCATTCAGGATGAATTCCATTGTTTCCATGTATCAATCCTTCAGATCAGTCATGGTTGGACCATGAGTATGTTCCATACTTGTGTCCCTTCTGGACCACTATGATGTACACACCGGTCCTCTATGTATTGTTCATACCTCCTTTGGGCCTCATTATTATTCTGTATATCTTGATACGAGCATGCGTATGCCCGCCTCGTCCATATATTTGAGATTATTCCTCACTCATTATTGAGGTAATGTATTTTCAGTTTTAAACTTTGCAGTTCGTATGGAGCATGTGTTTCGGTCTCCAACCAGTTTTTGCTCTTCGCCATCACAATTCTCACACCCTTGGAAAAAGTCAGACCTTATGATGTCTATCGGCCATACGATAAGCTCCTTCCCTCACACATCAGGGGGCAATCTGTTAACACCCAAAAATTGTTCACTAGATCATCCCCCTAGTCACATAACCCATTTGTCCACTTTTACTACATTTTTGGCCTCCAAAACCATAAATTGGTAACCAAATGGGCAAAAATTCATTATTCCCTAAAAAAAAACTAAATTCCTTCAAAAAAGGGTCAAAAAATCCCCAAAAAGAAAAGAAAAAGGGGAAAAAGTCAAAAAAAGAAAAAGAAAAAAAGAGGGAAAATATCAAATACCACTAGCCAATACTACTGGTTTCCCAAAACCATGGGCGAACACTCCACCACCCAAAATTGCTATAAAAAGGCGATGGAGGCCTCATACCCTTATGCTGCTAAATTCCCTACAACACTCTAGCTTACCCTTTAGGGATTTTGTGCCCACTTAGTTGGATCTTGGCCACCCATTGAGCATTTGGAGAAGAGCAAGGAACTCAAAAGACTCGATGCACTACTCTCGTACTGCTGCAAGGGCCTCCATCACCTCATCTTTGGAGGTAACCATTTTGTAAACCCTAGTTTGCAATAAAATATAAAACTCTTTCATGGGTTCTGACCTATAAGTTATTTTTACTGTTGTAGATTGTTAGAGTTATTTTCTGTTATTATTTGCACTCATATGTAGTAGTTTTCATTTCTGCGTTTTTATCCATATATTTGAATATGCTACTAAGGGTTTCATAACCATTAGTAGGTGCTCATTTGCATAGGTTGGTGTGAAAACACTAGCTACATTATCTTTGATTTATGTATTTGTTTTTGTTCCATCCTGAATAAAATTCATATACCATGTGAACTCTCTTTTCCAAAGGCTACCTGTAAATTGAGTTGCCTCTCTATTCTCATCATCAATAAGGTTATCTTCCCAGATGGTTTCACATACAAACCAATGTTTTCTAGGGTCCTCATCCCCTTCATGTAATATCCCGATTTTGACCCCATTGCATTAAAATGTAAATGATGTAATATTGTTATAAGATCGTGGTGAGGAGCTCAAGGCCAAGGCCTTGCCATCGATTTAGTGATGCAGATGGTTTGCGTGCTAGCCATGCACAATGGGAATTTGCAAATATCATGTAAATGTGCATTTAATAAAATAACCACAACTAGTTATGCAATGTAATGCAACAAGAGATGGACGCATTATTTTTACAAGGAATTGGGAGGGAAATGTTCAAACCCTTGAACCAATAAAGTCAAGCCAAGTGTCAATGAGAGAACTCATAAACCCTCAACTACCCATGTTGAATTTTGTACCCAATCATTCATTTCTCCCAAGAGTTGGTTGAGGTAGTTAATGCCTTGGGAAATGGAGAGGTATGGCTGTTCAAATTCGGGTATGGGCAAGACACCATTCATGGAAATTTGTGTTGGGATTCTTGGGCAAGAAAAGAGCCACGAAATTACTCCCCAAGCCATTATTCATCAACCAGATTTGCTCTCTCACGAGTTCTGAGCTTGCTGGGTGTTTTCCCTCCACGTTTTTTTTATGGTATTTCCTTGTTCTCTAGATGGGAAGAGGACATTTTTGGTGTTGTAGAGCTGCTGGGAGGAAGGGATCTCAATTTGGGGTTTCATTGAGGCCGTTTTGGCCATTTGGAATTCTCATAACCTGTGGGATAAATCCGTTTTGCTCCCTGTGGTCGAATCCCCCTTTCCAGAGTTCGTTTTGGGTGAGCCACGAATTGGGAGAGCCAATGGGAACCTTGTTTTTCAGATCCCTTTGTAAAATCATTTATCCATGCCCAACCATTGTGCTTGCTATGTGTGGAAAGACTATGATGGGGTATGAGTTATGGGTATCCATTGTTTTGGCTTGAGCTTGAGTGCAAGCATCCAAAAATGAAGAGGGTTCAGATTTAGCCTAGTAAACCCAACTGTGGATTGGCTGGGCTTAGATGCAATGCTTATTTGGCTGTGCATGAGCTTGAGTGTCCCCTTTTCCTTGTAGAAATCATGCTCGGCTCGGGGGTGGCAGTTGTGTTGAGAGATTGATGAACACAACTGGCCTATGGCTGGGTGGAACGTTGCAGCGACATAGCTAGTTGCTTGGGACATCTTCATAATAAAGATAAGTATTCTCTATGTGTATTTACTTCTGCAATGTTTTAATTTGATGACTGTTATTAATATGTTGAATGCATATGAAATGTGTGTGGATGATGTTTTATTCCGCTGCACATGTTTGATTTGATTTGCATTTTCACACATATGCATTTTATTTATAATGCCATGAATTTGTTCATGATGAATGGGGCTAAATTTTGTAAAATCCCAGATTTTGGTGTCCCGTTCCTTCCTTGCGTTGGATCGACGAGAGGGGATGTGACACTTCATAGATAGGAATGTGGGATTGAGGGTAAGTCATATCAATAGAATTTCAGTTTCTATTTTGATTTATATTTAGATTACTTACTGGAGGCGAATGGCCAAATATGGATGAACTTGATTCTTTGTAATGAGTTTTTGTACTTCTTGTCGGTGAGTTTTATACAGGGAAAGTCGGTCTTCTTCTACGAAGTCTTCATCAATATTCTAGATCTCTAATGGGATTTTCTCTTCAATAGATAATATTGTTGGCAGGGGGGTACCTCCATGTGTTATGAATAGAATAAGTTGAAACTATGTCTTCCAAAATCTGATGTAAAGATGATCCAGTAACCATGGTGTAGTCTCTAGATCATCAATTGATCCATAATTTTTCCATAGTTATCTAGTTGAATTCATATTGTACTTTGGCCAGGTCCAATTCTCAAGTCGCACTCGACGAGCTGTCTTACACTAGAGCCATGATTCAAAAGGATCGATATTGTATCGATAGGAGTCATAACTTGAGGAATAACAATCTACAATGCTTTTGGATTTTCCTCCATAGAAAAAGGTCGTTTGACTGGTGCCTCACCCTCTCTCATATGCCCGACGTTCTTTCGACTCAAGTGGGACTTTTAGATGCATGGTTTTTTGGAACATTGTCTTCATATTCCTCTTATTATGGAGTGGACTTGAATGGTCCCTCAATTCTTCCCATATGTTATGTAATTTTTCCCTTTCAATTTTATGAATATCAACTATCTGTTTGTGACTGGCCATCAATTTTTGTCAAGTCGAGTTTAAGTTCTTGCTAGTCTTCATTCATGCCAATTTTTTCGACTGTGATCATCGATATATTCATTCATTCCACATGGTTAGTTACCCCCCATTGCCGAATTCACTATTATTGATCGACGAAAGTGGGTTCAACAATGGTATTCATTTACTAAGAAAATATTCCCACTATTGCTCGCAAACAAAGCGCTCCTAGTCTTTTTGTTTTTGCTCCCAGCTGGAACTAGCACTGGGGTCCAAGGGAGGTCGATATTCGACTATATGAGCGACTCCATTTTCAATTAGAAACTTGTACAACAAAGTCATAATTGTACACAAAATAATGTCGGAAAATTCATTATAGAATCTGCTTCTAAATTTGTCAAGAGAAGTTCTTTCTTCAATAGCTTGTTCTTCATATAAGTTGTCACGTATCTTTTCCATCAACTCGTATAAGTTTGTCTGCCCACCATTGTAGAGATCGTGCATTTTTGTCATCTAACTTGCTCATGAATGCTATCCAAAGAACTTATTTATTTCATGTGGGATAACTTCTATGAACCATCATGACACTCAATGAAGAACATTTCTATGGCATACGCGATTGTCAACTTGTTCCTTCTGGCATAATTTTGAATATAGTTTGTGATTTTTCGATTCCACCACTCTCTAATTTATTTTACATTCACCATTTATGTGTGCATGATCACTTCATGTCTCATATCAATACAACTGACAATGGAACCAATGTTGTAACCAATGTTACCGGTAGCACATCATAACATATAACAAATACAAGATCACAAATACATAAAGAGTGCAAGAAAGTAATGAAGTAATGGTGAGAGTAGTAACAAGTATTTTATTATGTCATCGGATCATACTGTACAAAAAGGGATAATATCTTTATAACATCTGTCTCACCAACCTATTTATATGGGTCATACAATTAGTTAGACAGTTGTAACCGCATAACTATCTGGAAGCCGTCCTAACCAAATTGACTAGATCCAACTGACTAATCAGTGGTTGGTTGGGAGGACTTAGTTGACTATGTCGATTAGGATATTCCAACAAGGATGCTAGGAGGCAAGAGGAAGAAATTGCCACCCAAACCATGGTGTCGACTCGTCCAACAATAACAAACATTGTAATTATATTTTTATTCAAGAATTATTAAGTGGAAGTTTCAATTTAATGATTTACAACTTATATTTAAATAATCACTAATCATATGATCACTTAAACCATTTTGTTTTTGCAGTCAATGTTGGTTCCACTCAACCTGTATGCATATACACAAATAGATGTGCATTCCGTGATAGGAGACAACCTAAATCAATAGGAGAAGGGTGCCCACCAAACACTAGTACAAAAGTAAAAATTTATTATTAAAAAACAACTAAAATTTGCATATAAATGGCTATTTTTAGTTAGGCAACTAATAGTGTTATATTTCCAGTCACTTATAACGCGGATAAATTTATGACTAAAAAAGCTTAGTCATTTATTGGTTGTTCTAATTGTCAACTTGTAGTATATTTAGTAGTTTAATTAGACATTAGTTGTCGTTAATTGGTAGTTCATTTAGTCGTTGTAGTCATTGATTGCCATCACCTGTTAGTATATTTAGTCACTTTGATCATTAATTGTCGTCAACTTGCAGTATATTTAATTGTTTTTATTCACTAATTTCCATCAATTGGTAGTATATTTAGTCATTTTAATCATTAATTAACGTTAACTGGTAGTATATTTAATCATTTTTATTCACCAATTTCCTTCAATTGGTAGTATATTTAGAAAATATTTACAATATCATTTATTAATTTATCACAGGGAACAAATGAATTAAACCACCAACCTCATGTTTGAAAGGCACGTGCTCTTCTATTGAGCTAGCACCATTAGAGACTGTAATGTCCTCAAACTGCATAGAACCAATAAATAACAAAGAACCAACATGTAAATAGATCTGAATACAAACGGTGGATCTATCAACAGTTAAAAAAAAAATTCGATGAAAAGTTAAAAAGCCTTACCTGATTAGATGACCTCGTAGTTACCTTGACAACTCCAATGACCGCAACTGAAGGTGGGGGGATGACTCTCCACGCAACCAACCCCTAGCCAATGGCTGAGTCCCCCGAGCCCCCAACAATTAATCATATGCCAGAGCTTGCTTGTTTGCTTTCCTCTTATTGTCAGCCTCTTTCTTCTTCCTTGGCTCCTCTAAAGATCCCCTTCCAAAATGCCAAAAAGACCAAACAGAGCTCCCCCCTCTCTTCTTCTCCTCCTCCTTTTATCTCCCCTTTCTCCCCTTTTTCTTAATTTCTTTTAATACAATTTGTTTTCCTTCATTTTTCTTTCATATTCCATTTTATTATTTACCCCTTTTTTTATTATTTTACATTTCATTAAAAATATTCCACAAATATGCATACATGAGGGTTGTTACATACTTCCCCCCTTCAGGAAACTTCGTACCGAAGTTATAATCTTCAAGTAATAATGTAATGTCCCCATTTTGACCCTTAGGATATATTGGCTTTTATGTAAAATTGTGCATATGTGATGTATGATTCCTAGTGTGGAGCTTAAGGCCAAGGCCCCACTACTGAATGCTCAGCCTTGGAGGAATGGTATTTTATATTGTTCTATCCATGTGTTAGTAAGCCATGGGGAAATTGTAAAATGATGTAAATATCATGTAATAAAAATACCAAGGGGTTGGCTATGGATTCAACTAAATGAGGGGGATATGTGTATCAAATAGGGAGAGGTGAGGGGGTTGTGGGATTGAACCCTAGGATGCCAAATGTCATCTTGAGAACCCCTTTGAATGTTCTAGTTGTCATTTAATTCTGTTGTAAGGAAATGGGCGAGAAAATCAGTCCATGAGAGTTGATGGAGTATGGGCAGCCCTGAAATCCGTAAGGAAAGGTATGGGATCAATTTGATTGGCCCATAAGTCACTCCACCTCATGGGAGTACATTTTCTCTCATCCCCATTCCATGGGAATGATTAAAGCTTCAGTACAGAGAGGAGACGCACGGGGGAGCAAGGAAGGGAACCGAAAATCACGATTTGGGAGGAAGCCACGATTTACAATGCCTAGATCGCTCATAAATTTGTGTGAGAAGGGAAAACCGTTGGGGGATCCATAGACCCGAACCTAGGGTTGATTTGTGAGTGTGAGATGCCCATAAATTCATAGGGAAACCAGTTTTGGAAGCCAAAAAGGGCAGCAGTGGGACAGAGCCTTTCGACTGTAACCTTGAGGAGATCCAAGCGTGGATGACAGAGTGGAAGAGAGAGCAGAGGTTGGAACTGCTTGATAAACTCGGTGAAGGCTGTTTGATTGAGTGGGATATGTCTGTAGCTCTGTGGTTGAGCTCACTAGCTTAGCTTCCTTCTCCCTTGTCTCTTGGCATGCTTGATAAACTCAACTGTGTGTTGTCTTAGCATGACTGTTGGTGTGAAACCAAGGCTGTGAGTAAACTTGGGTAGTTCCTTCTTAGTGGATACATAGCCCCAACTCGGGGGTGGTCTCTGAGTGCTGAAAGAATACAAGCTGGGCAGAGACCTATGGTTGGGTTGGAACGTTGTAGTCCATAGCCAGTTGCTTGGTGGTTTCAATTAAAGGATAAGTGTTTCATGTTGCCTCTGATTATGCCATTTCTATATACATGAATGATTGTTTGTTTATGTCTGAATGCATGGAATAATATAGCTGATTGATGGAACTGGATACTTGTACTTTATGTTGTTATTATGCCTATGATGAAATGCTGGTAAATGCATGTTGAGTGTGTGTTAATATGGTTTAATTCAGCTGTGTTTATTTGAGTATGCAAATACATCCATGTGTTTTATTTATATGTAGATTTGTTCATTGATGAATAGGGATAAGTTTTGTTGAGGTCCTGAATGTGAAGGAGGTTCAGTCAGGGCTTTGGGGGAAGAGATAGATACCCCTGCTATGTACATGTTCCCTTTGAGGGTCTGGAGTGATGGGAGGAGACATGATACAGGAGTATATATAAGATCCCTTATAGAGTGGTAAGGAGGCCTTGATGAAGCTTGAGGCCACATTTTGGTTGGAAGAAGGACATGATCAGAGTCATCGGGTGTGGCATAGGATCATATAGATGCATGGGGCTCGCCGAGATATTTCCAACAACACCAAATTTTCCCAAAATGGACTTAGGACGAAGAAGATATCGACCTGGGAAGTTGGTTGTAACAGGGGCATGTGGTCGACTTCCGACTTTTTGAACCCGCAGTGTGGATTGCGGATCGCGGAAGCCGGAGGCGTGCATTCTCGGCGTAGTGTTTTGGAGTTTCGACTTCTGACTTTTGCAAGCCGGATTGGGGAGTGCGGAAGTTGGAGGAGTAAATTTCTTGGGGTTGTGATTTCAAAGTTTCGACTTCCGATTCCCACAAGCCGGATTGCAGAGTGCGGAAGTCAGAGGAGTAAATTGCCCGGGGTTGTGATTTCGGAGTTCTGACTTCCGACTCCTACAAGCCGGATTGTGGAGTGCGGAAGTCGGAGGAGTAAATTTCCCGGGGTTGTGATTTCGGAGTTCCAACTTTTGAGTCCTGCATCGTGGATTGCAGAAGTCAGAGGCGTGTTTATTGGACACTGTGTAATTGGCATTCCAAATTTTAGATTCCTGCATCGCGGATTGAGGAATGCGGAAGTCAGAGAGGTGTTTCTTCGACGCAGTGTAATTGGCGCTCCGACTTTCCGAGTCCCGCATCACGAATTGCGGAAGTCGGAGGCGTGTTTCTTCTGTGAAAATCCTCACAGTAGATCTAAGAGATGATATATACCTCACAAGAGAATAATTATGATTAACCAAGAAAATAGAAGAAGAGTGGTCAATGCAGTATAAAGAGCAACATAATAATAATACAGTAGAACTTGGATAGAAGCAAAATAACTTCACACACACTAATTAATTAATCACAGTATGGACAATTAAATAGTACAATGCATGAGGATTCGAATGCCTAAGGTGGCAATTCGAATTAGCCTTCATGGAGTGATCAAAAGATCACTGGAGTGTCATCGGAGCACAACTAGTAGTCTATCTCATCATCAGTGGAGTCATCAATGCACAAGTAACTGTCAATCGTCAGTCAAATTGAGTCTAACTGAGTGTGGTAGGTGTAACTGAATGTAACTGGAAAATGGAGACACTAACTGAATGAAGGAGGCTCAGTGGAGGGTGCATGAGGAGCTAACTGGAGTCAGAATGGGTAGTCAAGTCTCACTGGAGGTCCATCGGAGTGATACAGTCAGTTGAGAGTCAGTCAAGCCTAAAATCAAGGAGAGAATTGAAGATAACTGAATGGTAGGTAAGGAAGGGCGCCTTTCTCATGCAGTAGGTGAAAGAAGGGCACACTAAGCTCTAGGAGGGATGAAACTGAGTGGAAGGAAGCTCTGGGGGCTAGCTAACTGAGGGCTAGGTGATGGGACTGATGACTGGAATGCATACAAACCCTAAATGATGCATGAAAACCCTAAAAGTGCATGCATGACTGAAAATGTAAATGATCAAAATACTGGTGGGACTAGGATGGAGTATAGGAATATCCTAACATATTCGACACTATGTAATTGCCGCAACAACTTTCTGAGTCCCGCATTGCGGATTGTGGACTGCGGAAGTCGGAGGCGTATTTCTTCGATGCCGTGTAATTGGCGTTCCAACTTTTCGAGTTCCGTATCACTGATTACGGACTGTGGAAGTCGGAGGCGTGTTTCTTCGACATCGGGTAATTGGCATTCCGACTTTTCGAGTCCCGCATTGCAGATTGCAGATTGTGGAAGTCAGAGAGGTGTTTTTTCGACGCTGTGAAATTGGTGTTCCGAATTCTGACTTGCGGCTTGCAGAATTGCAGATTGCAGACTGAGATCGTTGAAGCTGTGTAAAAGTGCAAAGTTACGGATAATTTGGAAAAAAAACTAGTAGGTTGTTCTTAGGAGCTCCCCCATCACCTCTAAATGGCACTGAGGGGATCGAGGACATGACAGATGTATCATAGCCCAAGGTTGCAGCACTGGGGCTGCTTGGGACAAATTATGACTTTCATGCAGGTAACCATAATTTGAATGAAGTGCAAGGGCATACAATGCACCTTGAAGGACTCTATATGGAGTTGGAATTGAACAGATTGCAATATTGATAAAGAGGGAAATCTCTCACCTTAAACTATTTATGTTTATACATTAAGAATTGCATGTTAGGAAAGTAGCAAGTATAAATGTCATGCATGTGTATATGTCTTGAATTGCTACTTGGTGAGAGAATCATAGCTAATGATCCCTTGTGTGCTTGATAGAGATGCCAGGAATCCTGACCAGCTATGATGTGTAATAGGAATTCCATGCTATGATGTGGAATAGGAATTCCATAATTCCTCAACTCTTCTCTTGTTGTTATATTTACATTTTGTGAGTTATATATATATGATATTATGGCATAGGAATGTTGAAAATGCAAGAGATTAGATAGATGAAATGCATATGCATAGTAAGCATATCAAGAGATAATGCATACTGCAGGTAAACTTATGTGTGCTTGCATATGGTATTGCATATGACTAGCAGCCTTGTTGTTAACACTTATTATGGTTTCCATCATGGAATGGGAAGGAAAGCTCCCACTCAAAACCCCGAGGTCACCCATTGGCTGGTTGCATCAAATAAAGAATCTAGAAACCCAAAATTGGCTAAGTGTTAAACAAATCCAAGCCAAATGACTGAGCCGCAGTGGGAAAATGGGAAAATACAAGGCAGGAGGGCCCTTCCATAGGAAAAACTAGCAGTAAGAGCTTCTTCCGCAATCAAATAATATTGGATGACTAAGATCAAGGAGCACATCAGACCAACGGTCGAAAATGCATTCCACAAGCCTGTTTCCGAGTTCCGCATCCGCATTGTGAATTGCGGGAAGCAATTTTCCAAAGAGCGCAAAAGACAAGTTTCCGCATTCCGCAATCCACATTGCGGATTGTAGGAAGCAATTTCCCAAAGAGCACAAAAGACAAGTTTATGCATTCTGCAATCCTCCAGAGGGGCGAAAAGCAGAGTTTCTGCATCCTGCATTGCGAAAAGGTCCTTTTCAGAAGCACAAAAAATTAAGCTTCCGCATCCCGCATCCTGCATTGGGGATTGCAGATTGCGGAAGGATAGTTCCCCAGAAAAGAACAAGGCTGAAACACCAATCCCTGCACGCAACGTGGATAATTGCGGGTTACGGAAAGGACTGTTGCAGAAAATCCCTTTGCGAAATGGTTGTTGCAGAAGGGCAATTGTGGAAGCGTAGTTGCGGAAAGAAAATTACGGATCAAGAAATTTTTGCAGAGTCAGTTACAGTCAAGGGAAATGGATATTTTCACAGAGAAATGACGCATTGGAGGACGACGAAGGGGGCCTGTTTCAGTTATCTATCTCATTCAATCTAAAACGACCTGATTCGCAGGATGAATAAGTGGTTTCCATGGCCTAATGGTGCGTTGCCAGCACAAGTGATTCTTCCGCTCCACGCATGACAAAATCAGAGGCTATTGATTCGGGCGACTTAGCTCGAACGACTTCATCATTACCAGTGCAAGTTGTTTTGAATCAGTTAGGATATTTTGATGTTTGTAAGCCTATAAAGGCAAGGTCAGAAGTAGACCAAAGGGTTGGATGTTTTGGTTTAAGAGAGATTACTGCTCTGCGCTGTATTAGACTCGGCCTCTTAATTCAATGAGTAGACCCGATTTTGGAGCTTTAGATTCCTGTGATGTGTGTTCCGATGTTCTTTATTTCCTGTGTATGTGTTCTTGCTTTGTATTTCCATTAATTGTTTACTTTTGTAGTACCTAAAGATCGATATGACATGGTCTGGAATTCATTCCCACATGCTCCAGATGCATATGACTAGGTATTCCACCCTTTTCCTCTTGAAGTTGCAGGTTAGAATTCATTCTTAAATGTTCTAGCCTTGTGGCCGAACTTGTATCCTTCCTCTACGTTCATCTGCTGATTACTATGACGTGAAAGAACCATGTATACCTTGCCTCCTGCTATTGCAATCGCGGCCCAAACCTGCCATTGATGACGGTAACCCACCGAAGTTGACTCCATGCCCAACTGTCCTCCTATTCTTAACTCCAACCAACCAAAAACCCCTTTTAATTCATTATTTGAAGGTCTAGCCACCACTTCGACCGATATCCCAACCCATTTTTAAGCTGCATCCTGTTGCTGGAAGTCCCAAAGGGAGATCCCTCCCTGTGGTTGGAAATGCTAGTTTCCACCCACTAAATATTGGTTTGCAACAGTTACCCCATGGTCTTTCCTGCCACAACCCAGGAAAATATTGGGTGATAACATTCTGGCGACTCCACTGGGGAAGATCTCTGGTTTTCAAGGTATAAAATCAGACCTCTGAGGGTGAACAGAGAGTCTGAGATTTCAAGGTTGTATCATTTTCCCTGGCGACTCCATCTTACATTCTGGCGATTCCACTGGAGATCGAGCCTACTTCAAAATTTTTGTATCAGATCAGAGTTGATTATTGAGGGAGAACAGTAGTCAGACGCTAAAAGGATCCTACATTATTCTTGTAGCGAGCCCATCTTTCGAATCAAAGGACCCTTAGAAGAAAGTCTGGCTCCTAGGAGAATACCTACCAGAAGTCATCCAGATCCTAAGCTACCAAAAGTTACTCTAGTCCCAAAGAAGGTCATTAAGAAAGCAAAGAGAAGCCATACATGTATTTCTCTATTAAGTAGGTCATTTTCTTTACCTAAGA
The DNA here is from genome assembly GCA_027924585.1 of Larix kaempferi. NCBI lineage: Eukaryota > Viridiplantae > Streptophyta > Pinopsida > Pinales > Pinaceae > Larix > Larix kaempferi. The sequence goes on along the minus strand of BSBM01000318.1, from coordinate 8,070,154 downwards.
AAGAGGGATATGTTGCAAAGATAATCCATCCAAGTTTAAGGATTGAGTCTTCCCCATTCAGATCTAGGTCTGAGACTGGTCTAAGGGAAACCCTGTTTGACCAAAGAAAATTCCAAACCCATTGCCTAAGCGCTTGGTGGGAAGATTTACATGTCTAGGAAGAAACTAGTGGCCTGCCCCCCTTTGCTAAAACTGCTGGCCAAAGTACCCAAGTCCTAAGTATCACTCCTGCTACTCCTAAAAATCCCTCTACTCCCAAACAAAACCTAGGATCCATGGCTTCCAGATATGCTGCTTTGGCCCTCTCACCAAATCCTGATGACTTACCTGTGGGCTATGCCCATGCCTTATGAGATTTGATGGCGAGGGAAGGGTCTTTGCACAACAGCATGTAGACCAGTTCAATGACTTCACAGACCTATAAGAGGTAGATGAAGATGATGTTAAGATGAGGTTGTTTGCCCAAAGTTTAGCAGGGGAAGTGAAGAAATGGTTTAAGGCCCTTCCAAATAGAGGAATAAATACCTATGAAATATTTGAAGAAGCTTTCCTATCCAGATGGAAGGATAAGAAAAACCCTCTCCAGATTCTCACTCAGTATGAACATACAAATAAAAACAGTGTGGAGACTATCCAAGAATTCTCAGCTAGGTTCATGAGAATGTACAATTCTATCCCTGTGGACATAAAACCCCTTGTTGGAGCAGCCAAGCTTCATTTTTACAACTGTTTTGACAATGAATTTGCTCTCATGTTGAGAGAAAGGAGACATCCCACTCTCCTTGATATGTTGAAAGATGCACTAGAAGTAGAATCCAATTTAATGGCCTCTGGCAAAATGAAACACTTGACTTAAGTTGAGAAAAAGAGATGCAATGAAGCCCTCCACATCCCAGTCCATGGACGCCAAATTTGAACAGATGATGAGAACTATGGAGAGACTGGTGGATAGGATCTCCCTTGATAGAAGGCCTCCTGCCAGAGAAAACCCAGAGCCCCAAGCTCGAAATAACAATCTTAGAAGACCCCTTGCCCCACAAGGAAGACCTAGAGAATCGAGGAACCTTGACAATCAACCAATCATACCACCTTTTGCTGAGAATTTCATAGATGAAGAGGACGAAGATAGACAGGATGAATACCAAATCCATCTCTTTGATCAGGTCCAACCCCATTTCTATTTAACTAAATATGAACATGACCGGTCTTCCCTGCAGTCAGATGATGTCCCTGGTGAATCAAAATCTGACCAATACCAAATAGGGCTCCACAATTCCATTTGTGAATTCGAAAGGCAACATAATTTGAGAAGTATAAAAGTAACAGTAGACCGAGGAAAGGCTGTTGCTGATCCATCCTCTTCCCAGCCACCAAGAAAGGAAATCCCTGGGAGAAAGGACCCAAAGGCTGCAATCTCTACGGAGACTCTTGGGAAGGAGGTAGAACCTCCAAAGAAAAGTCTAGAAGGGAGAGGTGAAGGTGACACAAAGATGGCAGAAAATATCCATACTTCTTTCAACTTGGAGAATGAAATATCTAAGATTAAGATCTCCATCCCCTTGAATGAATTGGTCAAAAACTCAGAGTACAAAGACTATATCCTGAAGGTAGTAAATGGTGGGGAAGAAAAGGATCCTGATACTCTCAATTTGCAAGATGAAAATCCCACCCTTTTGTTTGCCCCCCATGCGGAAAATACCTCCGAAATTGATGTCCCTCCTTGCTATATCAGTCTTAACATACATGATCATATCCTGCATAATGCCATGTTTGATTCAGGAGCCTCTCATAACCTCATGCCCAGTTCAGTGGTGGAGAATCTTGGGTTCAAAATAACCAGGCCCTATAAAGATTTGTTCTCCTTTGATTCCAAAAGAGTTCCATGTGTAGGGATGATTAAAGACATGGTGGTCTCACTGACTCAGATACCTCAGAAGAATATGATCATGGATGTGGTAGTGGCTGATATTCCATCTAAGTTTGGGATGTTGTTATTCAGGTCATGGACTGCAAAGTTGAAGGGAACCATGCAAATGGACATGTCTTATGCCACCATCTTCGTCTTTGGAGAAAGCAGAAGATTGTACAGGTAGCATAGGCTATCATACGTGGTGAGTGACAAGGACAGGCCTGAGAACCACTGCATACTTTCCATAGACACGGATGTAGGTTCCTCAATTCTCTGCTATGATCCATGTTCAGAAGGAGAAGATGCGAAAGCTCCCAAGTTACCTGAACTAGATGGTGAAGCCAACGATGGAAATGGGGTGCAATGCCTCGAAAGCTTAGCTGGCGAAGAGAATGATGGGCGACCGATGAAAGAGGGCAGTGACGAGAAATCAGAACTAGAAACAAAGGTCGTGGCCACCCTCCAAAAAGAGGATCACTAGGTCATGAAGTTCGATGGGGCTGTGAACAAAGAAGGATATGGAGCAGGGATATGGATCGTCCCTCCAGACGAGATAATTTCATGTGCCAGGTTTCATACTTTCAAACTGATGTTTGATTGTTCAAATAACGTGGCGAAATATGAAGCTCTGCTATTAGGCTTGAATATACTCAAAGGTTTGAAAGCTAAGAAGATCAAGATCTATGGATATGCATAATTGATAATCCAGTAGGTGAAAGGAAACTATTAGGCTAAGCATCTTGGGCTAAAGGCTTATAGGAATGCTGTGTGGGACATGTTTGACAATTTCCTCACAAAGCACGATATCTTTTTCATTCCCAGAGAGAATAATACAGTGGCAGACACTCTAACCAGTTCTACTAGCAGATTTCAACTCCCTGCTTACCCTACCAGAACTCACATGATTAATGTAAGGCATAGACCCTCTGTCCCAGACAACACTAAGCACTGACAAATATTTGAGGATGACCAATAGATAAATAAGTTCCTGGAGATGACTAGGGAGTTTTTCAATATCTAGATTGATCAAGAGGACTGTGAAGGGAAAGAACGAGAACCATACCCACCAGAGCTTGAAACCACTTTGGGAGGCAAATAAATTTTGTAGCTAAAGAGCAATTACATACCCAAAGGGTTGGTTCCACTGGAAATATTGTTTGATGAAAATGATGTGGCCAGAGATCACAAGGTGGCTCCAAACCCGAAGGAAGTAGAAGACTGTAACATTGGGAGCAATGAAGAACCCAAAATTGTCAAACTGTCAAAGTATCTGGCCCTAGTTATCAAAAAGGACTATATGGATTTGATGAGAAATTTTTCTGATGTGTTCGCATGGTGCTATGAACATCTAAAAGAATATGACACATCTATCATTCAGCACACCATACCAGTCAAGACAGGGGAGAAGTCATTCAAGCAGAAGTTGAGAAGGATGAATCCCTTGCTCCTCCCACTGATAAAAAAAGAGGTAAAGAGGCTGTATAAAGCCAAAATCACAGTCTCTTTAAGGTTTTCACAGTGGGTGGCCAACATAGTCCCAGTGAGGAAAAAGAATGGTGAAATCAGACTATGCATTGAAGTTAGAAATCTCAACAAGGTGTCTCTAAAGGATAACTACCCCTTGCCCAAAATGGACCACATCTTGTAGAAGGTTGTAGGGGCAGTAAGAATGTCCATGATGGATGGATTTTCAGGATACAATCAGATTAAGGTGCAGCTAGAAGACCATAACAAGACAACCTTTACCACACCTTGGGGAACCTTCATGTGTGCTAAGATGCCCTTCGGTCCGTTGAATGTAGGAGCCACCTTCCAAAGAGCTATGGACATAGCTTTTGTAGGAGAGAAAGACAAATTTGTGGTGGTCTACATGGATGACATCACAGTATACTCTAAATATGATGCAGAACATCTAAAACATTTGCACCAAGTGTTCAGAAAGTGCAGAAAGTTTGGAATCTCTTTGAACCCTAAAAAGTCTAATTTTGCCATTTAAGAGCGTAAACTGTTGGGCCACATAATATCTAAGGATGGAATCAAAATTGACCCAGACAGAATAGAGGCAATACATAAAATTGAGCTCCCGAGGAGTAAAAAGGAAATCCAATCCTTTCTAGGCACGAAGAAGTTCATAAGGAGATTTATCCCCAATTTTGCAGAAATCATGAGGTCAATCACCTGCATGCTTAAGAAAGACAATCAAGTCAGGCAGACTGCAGAAGCTAGGTAAGCATTTGAGGATATAAAGAGAGCAATTGTTGAAGCACATGTACTGATCAGCCCAAATTTTAGCAAGGAGTTCCTTATGTTTTCTTTTGCCTCCGAGCATTCAATAGCAGGTGTGCTTCTAAAGAAAAATCAGGAAGGAGATGAGCAACCCATAACTTTCTCCAGCAGGGCTTTTAGAGATGCTGACCTCAAGTACAACATTATGGAAAAGCAAGACTATGCCATGATCAAAACTCTAAAGGATTTCAGGTTTTATGTCCTACATTCCCATGTTGTAGCTTATGTTCCCAATGTTGTTGTGAAAGATATATTGACACAACCTAATACAGAAGGTATAAGAGCAAAGTGGATAGCTACGTTGTTGGAATATGACCTGGAGATCAAACCTACTAAGCTCATTAAAGGGAAAGGCCTGTCCAGACTCATGGCTGAGTCAAATTGGGATTCAATGAGTATGAACCTGTTGTCACACATATAGGGAGAAACTGCCCAACATCCACTACCTCAGGTATCAGAAAAATTCCTGTCCTCTCCTTGGTATTCTGATGTTGTATATGTTTTGCAAAACTTGCAAGCACCCCCTGAGATGGGAAAAAGTAGAGCTAGATCCACCAAGATGAAGGCTACGAAGTATTGCATACTGAATAGTTGTCTTTATTGGAAATACCCTGGGGGTGTCCTCTTGAATTGCATTGTGGAAGATGAGGCCAAAGAAACATTGAAGGAGTTTCATAAAGGAGTCCGTGGAGGGCATCATTACTGGAAAGCCACTGTTAACAAAATTCTCAGGGAAGGGTTTTATTGGCCTACTATGTTCAAGGATGCTTATAAGGAAATAGCCAGCTGCCATGAATGCCAAGTTTTTGAAGGAAAGAAGAAGCTCTTGTCATTGCCTCTGAAACGAATATCTATGGAAGCCCCTTTCCAGCAGTGGGGACTGGACTTCATTGGTGAAATTTTCCCCAAATCCTCTGGGCAGCACAGATGGATACTGACTTCCACTGATTATTTCACCAAATGGATAGAAGCAGTGCCTACTAGACAAGCCACATATACAGTCATCATCAAGTTTATGGAGGAGAATATCATGTCCAGGTTTGGATGTCCTGTTAAGATAATCACTGATAATGCACAGGCCTTCAAGTCCAAGAAGATGGTCAAATTCTGTGACAAGTTCAACATCAAATTGAGCCATTCTACTTCCTACTACCCCCAAGGGAATGGATTGGCAGAATCCTCTAACATAATCCCGGTGAAGATAATAAAGAAGCTGCTGCAAGAAACAAAAGGGCTTGGAACACCAAGCTGACCCTTGCCCTGTGGGCTGATAGGATCACCTCTAAAAGGTCCATTGGAACTTCTCCTTTCAAATTAATATACGGAACATAGGTGATATTCCCTGATTCCCTCAAATATCCCACAATGAGACTGCTACAGGAGCAAGAAGAAGAGCCAAAACCCGAACTGAGGAGGGCTATTCAACTGGTGGAAATGCAAGAAATTAGAGAAGGGGTGCAAGCTGAAGCCACGAAGGCACGAGACCGGATCAAGAAAATGTTTGACAGAAAGACCAAGGCGAATGATTCCCAAGTAGGAGATCTGGTATTAAAATGGGATGCTAGAAGAGAAGACCAAGCCCAAAAGTTTGATAACCTTTGGCGGGAGCCCTATACAATCACCGCCTACCATGGGAACAATGCTTTCTTCCTGCAAGACAAAGATAATGAACTAGTTGGAAAGGGATCCATCAATGGGCGGTTCTTGAAGCATTATTTCACGTGAAGAACAAGTCTGCCAACCCACCCCCATTGTACATTGTCGTTTTCATTTTTAGTTAGTCGCGTTCCAGTTTTACGATACAAAGGAGGAAAAAGAGGAAGGGAATAAGGGCCACTAGTCTACATGTTCTTTCTACCTCACAGGGAGGATAACATCCTCGGTTGGAGCCGCTGTTAACACTTATTATGGTTTCCACCATGGAATGGGAAGGAAAGCTCCCACTCAAAACCCCGAGGTCACCTATTGGCTGGTTGCATCAAATAAAGAATCCCGAAACCCAAAATTGGCTAAGTTTCAACCAAATCCAAGCCAAATTATTGAGCCACAGTGGGAAAATGGGAAAATACAAGGCAGGAGGGCCCTTCCGCAGGAAAAACTAGCAGTACCCTTCCGTAGGAAAAACTAGCAGTAAGAGCTTCTTCCACAATCAAAGAAGATTGGACAGCTAAGATCAAGGAGCACATCAAATCAACGGTCGAAAATGCATTCCGCAAGCTTGTTTCTGAGTTCCGCATCTGCATTGCAGATTGCGGATTGCATGAAGCAATTTCCCGAAGAGCGCAAAAGACAAGTTTCCGCATTCCGCAATCCACAATTTCCCAAAGAGTGCAAAAGACAAGTTTCCGCATTTCGCAATCCTCTAGAGGGGCGAAAAGCAGAGTTTTCGCATCCCGCATTGCGGATTGCGGAAAGGTCCCTTTCAGAAGCACAAAAAAGTAAGCTTCCGCATCCCGCATTGTGGATTACGGAAAGATAGTTCCCCACATCCCGCATTGCGGATTGTGGAAAGATAGTTCCCCAGAAAAGCACGAGGCCGAAAGACCAATCCCTGCATGCCACGTGGCTAATTGCGGGTTGCGGAAAGGACCGTTGCAAAAATCCCGTTGCGGGAGGGAAATTGTGGATCGAGAAAGTTTTGCAGAGCCAGTTATAGCGGGAAATGGAGATTTTCACAGAGAAATGGCACATTGGAGGACGATGAAGGGGGCCTGTTTCAGTTATCTGTCTCATTCAATCTAAAATGCCCTGATTCGCAGGATGAATAAGTGGTTTCCATGGCCCAATGGTGTGTTGCCAGCACAGGTGATTCTTCCCCTCCACGCATGGTGAATCAGAGGCTACTGATTCGGGCGGCTCAGCTTGAATGACTTCATCGTTACCAGTGCAAGTTGTTTTGAATCAGTTAGGATATTTTGTTGTTTGTAAGCCTATAAAGGCAAGGTCCGAAGTAGACCAAAGGGATGGATGTTTTGGTTTCAGAGAGATTATTGCTTTGCGCTGTATTAGACTCAACCTCTTAATTCAATGAGTAGACCCGATTTTGGAGCTTGAGATTCCTGTGATGTGTGTTCTGATGTCTGTTATTTCCTGTGTATGTGTTCTTGCTTTGTATTTTCATTAATTGTTTACTTCTGCAGTACCTAAAGATCAAGATTACATGGTCTGGAATTCATTCCCACATGCTCCAGATGCATATGACTAGGTATTCCACCCTTTTCCTCTTGAAGTTGCAGGTTATAATTCATTCTTAAATGCTCTAGCCTTGTGGATAAACTTGTCTCCTTCCTCTACCTTCATATGCTAATTACTCTGACGTGAAATAACCATGTCTACCTTGCCTCCTGCTCTTGCAATCACGGCCCAAACATGCCATTGATGACAGTAACCCACCGAAGTTGACTCCATGCCCAATGTCCTCCTATTCTTAACTCCAACCAACCAAAACCCCCTTTTAATTCATTGTTTGAAGGTCTAGCCACCACTTCGACCGATATCCCAACCCATTTTTAATCTGCATCATGTTGCTAGAAGCCCCAAAGGGATATCCCTCCCTATGGTTGGAAAGGGTAGTTTCCATCCATTAAAGATTGGTTTGCAATAGTTACCCCATGGTCTTTCCTGCCACAACCTAGGAAAATCTTGGGTAATAACACTTGTGAAGAAATGTTGGCACAACAAATCCATGATCAAGAGGTTGGTGGAAGGACTATGTAGTCCTTGGTAAGAGGCCAACTGATCAGGTAACATCATATATGCTAATGGAATCCATGCAGGTAATGTTTATTTATGCTAATTGTGTAAATGCTGAAAGAGGACGGGTAAGAATCCATTCTACCATGTTTTGATCATCATAAAATGGTATGCATGTAAGGTTGAATGCATTTATGTGAATGAAATTTCACAGGGTATGGTGAGGTGTGTGGTAGTAAAGGAAATTAGCATTATACCATGTGAATGTTTAAAATTTTAGACTGCATTCATGAGAAATAAGAACATGCCATGTGTGAAACCATGGGGATGTTGGGTTGTGAAGCCGGCAGTGCTCAACAAGTATCCCATGAACTCCCTATTGGTGTTAATTTGGGATGAAATCTCTTTGCCAACAACCAAGGAGTGAGAGAAATCCTGATGTGTTGTGTTTAGATGAAGAAGGAAGGCACCCAGATAGTTAACCAAGTAATTAGGGATATGGTTGGGTATTGTTTTGAAGCATTGACTAAGATGCCCAACTTACCATGGTAAGAAACCCATGTAGGCACACGAATGTTTAGATCAATGCTGTAGTGCATTGGGTAGATTATGTAAATGTTGTAAATGTGCATGCGTATGTGTGGGTGCACATGTTGAAATGCATTGTGTGAATGCATGGTTGTGATATATGTGTTTCCTTGCAATTAGACAATGGATGAAATGATTAATTATTATCAATTCTAAGATCCTTTCATGAGAAGCTATGGGAAAAGAATTGCATGAAAAAGGGTAGTCATGTTTGATAGGCTACCGGGATGCTCTGTTGGGAGGACAAAGTTGCATGAAAGGATGTGATTGTTCATTCATGAGTATTTAAAATTTTATTTGATTGCATAGATAATGTGCCCATATCATGCAACCTTATTGTGATAATGATGCATATGAAGAAAATGTATTTCATTGCATTTGAAAGAATAACAGCTGATATTGTTTGAATTATTGACTATTATAATTATGAGATCACTTCAGTGACTGTTGTAACAATGAAATTATTATATGCATGAATTCTTACCAAGTGCTTGGCTGATTGAAATTTCAGATTACAGGTAGAAATGTCTTAGGTGTGGCAATGAGGGTAAGTCCATGTAAAGACTGGAATCTACCAGAATTGTGTCAAGAGGACATGTTGTAGGTGGATGTCTATGCTATGGGAGCAAGCCTAAAACATAATGGGCATAGTGATGTTGAATTTTCAGAATTTACTTCAATCTGATCTAGGATCTTAACTGAGAGAACAACATGTACAGCATATCTACAGCATATCAATCATGGAGACAAAAATGCAAGCACACAAGAGACACAAAGATTTACTTGGGGAAAACCATAAAGGTGAAAAACCCCAATAACTTCCTCAGAGATAGATAGAGAAATGATACAACCAACCATAAGAGATAGACACAACCTAGCAGCAGATCCTCCTGCTCCATAAGTGTGCCACTCCTCCTTGAGTGCATGTGTGAGAAGTGAGTGAACAAATAGAGTGCCTCCCGCACTCTATTTATACTTGACTTGACTTGCCTTTTTACCTAACTCATGTAGGCTTGAACTTAACCACATAACATAATGCTGAGTGGGCCGACCCCCAATAGGGTGGTCTAATAACCCTTTGACCCACATGGCCGACGCCCGATAGGGTGGTCTAATAACCCTTTGACCCACATGACTTATACAGGGCCGACCCCAACAAGGTGGTCTAATAACCCATCAAGAATAAGTTACGACATTTACAATATAAATGACGACACTTCCTTATAGAGGAATAATACCATCTCTATAGGAATGCAATATACATATATGTGAAATACATTCCGAAGTTACATATACATCAACACTCCCTCTTAACTAGGAAGGTATTTCTCAGCACAGTTCTTCTAGTACAAGTCATCTTATCTGGATCATCGTCACTGGATAATCGTCATCAAGTCATCATCATCGTCACTGCTGCTGCTATCTCAGTCAATCTCTGAATCTACTCGTCATAGGAAGTTCTACAGAGCCAGTCCTTTTTCATACTGGATGTAGGCCCACCACCTGCAGGTCTTCATCATCACTGGCCATACTGTGGAATCCTCAGGACTTATTACGTGCGTCACAGAACCTCGAAAGAGCATCCCAGACTGTTACGAGCACACAACTCTTACTATAGGATCTCCCAGGGTGCTATTACATGTGACCCCACCACAAAACCTCGAAAGAGCATCCCAGGATGTTATGGGTACACAACTCCGACCTGTAGGATCTCCCAGGGCGCTATTATATGTGGTCATGGAAAAACCTCGCAAGAGCATCCTAGGACTGATTACGGGCACACAGCCCAACCTATCGGATCTCCCAGGGCGCTATTACATGCCATAGGACAAAACATCGCAAGAGCATCTGCCAGATATCCCAGGGCGCTATTACATGCGATAGGCAAAACCTCGAAAGACTATCTGCAGATCTCCCAGGGCACCGAATTACATGTCCTCCCAGAGCAAAACCTCGAAAGAGCATTTTCCAGATGTCCCAGGGCACCGATATTACATGCCATAGGCAAAACCTCGAAAGACCATCTGCAAATCTCCGAGGGCACCGGATTACATGCTCATCTGCACAACCTGATCCACGGACATAGAGTATCATCCTGATACTCACCATACATCATCCTGATGCATCCATGATCATCCTGATCATCATCACTGCAACGTCCTGCTGCATGTCATCTGGAGCAACATCCTGAAGCTCGTCATCTATGATCATCCTGATCATCACTGCAACATCCTGCTGCATGTCATCATACCTGATCCACCTGATCATCAATGCATCTACCTGATGCATACCAAGTATCTACCTGATACATATCATCATACATGATCCTCCTGATCATCAATGTATCCACCTGTTACAAATACAAATACATGATACATATCACCATACATGATCCTCCTGATCATACAATGTATCCACCTGATACATATACAGATACATGGTCCAAGCATCCAACATGATGCATATACAAAATACATACACATGATCCAACTGATCATATCCAGCATCAACATGATGCGTACATACATACATAAAAATGATCCAACTGATCATATCTAGCATCCAACATGATGCGTACATACATACATAAAAATGATCCAACTGATCATATCCAAGTAGAAACCAGAACATCATCCTGATGCTCATCATCCAGCGCTTACATCCACAGCCATGTGAAGGATCCTCCTTCCAACATGCTTGGAATGGCTTCAACAAATGTGTCCATCACTTCTTCCTTGAAGTGTCCTCGATCTGAAGAATGCTAAGCCTCTCTCTGAAGTACTCGAACTTCACCCTGGCTAGTGGCTTCGTCAACACATCTGCAATCTTCTCGTCCGTCGCAACATACAGGAGCTTCACAGCTCCTCTCTACACCATATCCCTGATATAGTGATATTTGATCTCTATGTGTTTCGACCTGTCATGAAACACTGGGTTCTCGGACAGCTTCACACAACTCTGGTTATCACAGAAGATACCAGTAGCCTCCAACGGGAGATCAAATAACTCAGACAGTAGCTTCCATAGCCATACTGCCTCACAACTAGCTGAACAGGCTGCAACATACTCTGCCTCAGCTGTACTCAGTGCTACGCAGGACTGCTTCCTGCTAAACCAAGAGATCACACCTAATCCCATACTGAAGCAACACCCAATGTGCTCTTCCTATCTGCAGCACTGCCAGCCCAATCTGAATCAACATAACCCTGAAGGTTAAACTTTTGATTCGCCTCATACCTGAGCCCATAATCCACTGTACCCTTCAGGTACCTCAGAACATGCTTTACAACAACCAGGTGAACACTCCTCGGATTCGTCAGGAACTAGCTCAATGTCTTCACAGTAAAGCAAATGTCTGGTCTCGTGTTTGTCAGGTACATCAAGGACCTAATCATCTGACGATACATAGAGACATCAACTGGCTCAGATGAAGCATCACATAGAAGCTTCAGATTTGATGCCATAGGTGTGGCCATGGCCTTGTAGTCCATCATCCCGAACCTCTTCAAGATCTCTACTGCATACTTCCCTTGTCCAAGGAAGATTCCATCACTCTGCCACACCTCCATGCCAAAAACAAATAGTGCATCAACCCCAAGTTCTTCATCTCGAACTCGGCAGTAAGCTTCCGCGCATGTCGACAATCAATCTATCTTCACCCGTAACAAACAGGTTATCCACATACAACTATTCAAGAAAGCTGTCTTGAAATCCATCTAGTGTATCTTCTATTTCATCACTTTCATATTTCTCTATGCTGCCATCTGCAGCATGCTTGATCTTGATAGATCCATATGGAAGTCATAACAAACTTCCCTTCAGGTCTTGGGACTACATCCCAAACAACATTCTTCATGATCGACGGATCATGGCATTCCATTTCTTCATCCCAGATCCTGGGAACTTCAATATCTTCAATATTTTCAATATATATCTTTGTTGCTGGAACAAATGTTGTAGTCCTTTTGTAGGTGAAGATATACGGTCTTTCCTACAAAACAGGTTAAATTGCATGATTAGAAACATCTCATAATTTTCAGAACAAATTCTTACACATAAAGAAATATGTCATACAATCATGCAATCATCTTAGCCAATGCTTCAATACAACATTTATCCATATCCCGTAACTTTCTAGATGCCTTCCAATCTCTACCATAACATTGTTAAGAGTGTGCACAACTCCCAACATGTCAGCAAAGAGGTTTCATTCTAGATAAGTAGCAATAGAATGTTGTACAGTGCCATAGGCCACTTACCCATGTATATTAGTAGTATAATGTTCATCAATGCAACTATTCTAATATATCCTAAGTATAGGAACATGAGCATATACATATTTGAACAATTTTATTTAAAATACTTATCTTTGTTTGTTCATTGGGTGGACTCCCTCTGAGTCTTTGCTTCCTTGCAGGAGCTGCTGGAGTCCTAATCAGAAGTAGCTTCTTCTACACCTTTCTATTGTGGAATGTAGATGGTCAACTCCCTCTGAATATCTGCATCCTTGCATAAACCACTGGAGTGTATTCCTTTGCTTTCTTGCAGGAACAACTGGAGTGTGCTCCCTCTTGATCTTTGCTTCCTGGATTACCTGTCCTTGAACTTACATTCATCCTTGGTCCCTATGCATGCTTATTAGTATCATGATTGTGTTATCCTTGTGAACTCATATAAAATCATACATTCATTAGTATACTATTAAAACACAATAATCTTAAGCATGTATAGTCATGATCATTTCAAACAGAAAATAATAAGCATTAGCATTCAAGGTTTATGTGGGATTCTTATGGTTAGTCAAATCATAAGAAACATAACATGTCTAAACCTGTAATTACTCAAACCTATGACTCTTCAGGTTAGTTGAATCATCAATCAAGATAAGAGATATAATATGCATAAAACCTGTGATTATTCAAACCTATACCTTCATGATTCTTCTGGTTAGTCATATCATCAATTATGGTAAGAAATATAATATGCATACAGCCATGACTTATTCAAACCTACGACTTCATGAATAATCATTATCAAACAACACAATAGTATAAGATCCTAACACAAGGTAGGATTCTATCTTGATATAGGAAAAACATACCTGGATTAGCATGCTAGCTATTTATGTCTAACATACTCACATGATGTCTTCTTGTTCTTCTTCAATGACTTGTGCTAGTAACCTGTATATCTCATAGGTTAACTATTACAAAACCAAGTTATACATACCTCGTAAATGGATCTTCTATGAGATCCATGACAATGGATGAATCTTTGTCCTCATGTTATCATGATAATATGTTCTTGGACTAGTACACGATTTGTCTTTCTTGGTGTACCTTTCATGTTAGTAGACAACATAAACCTCATACAACACCATAATGCATTAGTACAATCATAAGTGTCAACACCCTAACCAATGAATATCTTCTATCATGCATTCATAATTTTGTTAAGGTGATACGACAAATCTAAAATCAAAATTGTACTAACCGTAATAACATGAAGACAAACATACCATAAACTTAATCATGGACAAATATCAAAACATACCTTGATGAGTCATACCTGTCGAGATCGCTTGTAATCTTCTTATGTAAGGCCTTAGCCTCATCTCCCTCTGAAACAGGAACTTCTTCACTCATGCAGATGATCGACCCATCTTCTTCTAGGATTAACCCAATCCACTTGATTTGCAAGAACTGGACCTGGAGCTGGATATGGGTTTGTCAGAGAAACCCCAAAAATTCAAAATTTGAATTTCAAACTTCCGAAAGGATAGAAATATGCGCCTTGATGAGCTGATCAAACTGGTATATTCAGAATTTGAAAACTGCAAAGTTTCACTCCTCAATTTTGCCTTTGAAACTTCCAGATTCACTGGACGTGACCCTGAACTGGGGTTTGATGAAGCCCACTCTTTTGCCCCATCAAAAGGTTTGATCCAAAGGTCTAAGCTTCTATTTTTCTGAGGAGCTTCCAGCCGTGGTCACAGATTTCAATAATTCCCATTTTTACAGAAGCCCTAATTTTCCACTTTTCTGATCAAAGTCCCGAACTAGGGTTTGATCAAGCCCGGCCTTTTTCCCAACCAAAAATTCTGATCTTGGTCTCTAAATTTCTATTTTGATGAGTAGCATTCAGCCGTGGTCTTCGATTACAAAAATTCCAACTTTCTCCAAAGCCCTAAATTCCGGAAGCCATGAATGAAGGTACTAAAAAATAATTCTGTTTTGACAGAAATATGTACCTGATTGTTTCTGGTGTACCTACAAACTTTTCGATCCACAGGGTCTGAAAAAGTTTTATGAGATAGCCTGACCTGTTATATTTCCATCCTGACAGGTCTGACCTCAATTGGATTCTCTGAGAGAGAGTTATGTCAAATGTCGCAACGTGACCTGTTTTGGGATAAAACAAAAGAGCGAACTTGTACGGATTGCCACGTGTCACTGTTTGAACTTCGGCCTCTGAAAAACTTTTCTGAGCTATCTCGGCCTGTTATCTTTCCATCTTGATAGGTCTGACCTCAATTGGACTCTCTGAGAGAGAGTTATGCCAAGTGTCGCAACATGACCTGTTTATGGGATAATACAGGAGAGCGAACTTGTATGGCGTGCCACGTGTCACTGGTTCAACTTCTGCCTCTAAAAACGTTTCCTGAAATAGTACAGACTGTTTACTACCTATCACTTTTTACGAAATTTCATTTGGAGCTTCCTAGCTCAGGTTATGACCTTTTTCCCAAGGTCACCTGATTTTGACTCAGATCTGGAAGAGGCAGAAACCCTATATTGTACAGATCATAAATCACAAAGTACAAGGAATTAGAGGTTGTCCTTTGGACACAAGGTACATGGGGATCTTGGCTTCGGCCTGTAACAATTGCAGATCTGAAAAATTCTCCAAAACGGATTTATAGCGAAAGTGCTACGATGACTGGTTTTTGCTATATCAAGCCCTAGCATCGTAAGTGCAACAAGTGTCATACATGCCATATCATGCCTTCTTTCAGGCTAGCTCTGATACCATGTTGAATTTTCAGAATTTACTTCAATCTGATCTAGGATCTTAACTGAGAGAACAACATGTACAACATATCTATAGCATATCAATCATGGAGACAAAAATGCAAGCACACAAGAGACACAAAAATTTACTTGGGGAAAACCATAAAGGTGAAAAACCCCAATAACTTCCTCAGAGATAGATAGAGCAATGATACAACCAACGATAAGAGATAGACACAACCTAGCAGCATATCCTCCTCCTCCATAAGTGTGCCACCCATCCTTGAGTGCATGTGTGAGAAGTGAGTGAACAAATAGAGTGCCTCCCGCACTCTATTTATACTTGACTTGACTTGCCTTTTTACCTAACTCATGTAGGCTCGAACTTAACCACATAACATAATGTTGAGTGGGCCAACCCCCAATAGGGTGGTCTAATAACCCTTTGACCCACATGGCCGACCCCTGATAGGGTGGTCTAATAACCCTTTGACCCACATGACTTATACAGGGCCGACCCCAACAAGGTGGTCTAATAACCCATCAAGAATAAGTTACGACATTTACAATATAAATGACGACACTTCCTTATAGAGGAATAATACCATCTCTATAGGAATGCAAATACATATATGTGAAATACATTCCGAAGTTACATATACATCAACAAGTGATACCACTTGCAAGAGCCAAACAATATGAGGATGGCCTCATGGTTAATTAAACATAATTTATGTAGTGAACATAATTGTAAATTCAGATTTGAATTTGATTGCTAATGTTGTTGACTGTTTGGCTAGTTGAGAAGTGTGTCAGGAAGACACATCGCAGGAAGACCATGTGCTATTTCCTGCAGAATCCAAACTCCATG
Organism: Larix kaempferi; assembly: GCA_027924585.1. Classification (NCBI taxonomy): domain Eukaryota; kingdom Viridiplantae; phylum Streptophyta; class Pinopsida; order Pinales; family Pinaceae; genus Larix; species Larix kaempferi. The sequence goes on along the minus strand of BSBM01000318.1, from coordinate 8,053,797 downwards.
GGAAGGATACCATGCTATGGAACTGGGTTTCAGGTGAAACACCATTGCAAATTTTGATAATGCCTCATCTGAACTGCAGGTTGGTAAACAAAGCGAGTGAGATGGTAAAGTTATGCCAATAAGGCATATGTTGTTATGAAAAAAGAAAGGGATTGGGGTAACAATCCCGAGGGACTGTTAAATCAGATAAGGGATCCCCATTCCTCGCGAAAGGAAGAAGAAATACACCTACAAACTGATAAGTATTTTGTAACCCTAATTGGGAATATGCATGTCTAATTATTATAATTAATATACAGAGCATGTTTTTATTTTAGACTGCTTGAGTGTGATTAGGGACTACATGACTCACATCGGAAAGGGGTACATACCTTTCGGGTTCTATGTTGTGTTATGGTTGTCAACATTGACTACACCCTAAGGGAATGGAGGTATTCCTGGTATTTCAATATTAGAGAGTGAATTTGTCTGAAGTATGTTACAATTTTATATCAGTGATACTGATGAGCTTACTTACCCATCTTGTGTTGTCAAGTATGTTGGCTTGGTTTTGCAACCAAGCTTAGTGCAATGGGCACCTATCAACAAGTGATAGCAGTTTCAATAGAAATAAATAACAAACTAATCTAAACTATATTAATCATGGATCTATGTGAAATAGATAAGCAAACAATGGAAATATTATGAAAAGCAAAACAATTGACAATATATAAAAAATGATTTTTTATTAAGAATAGGGGCAAGCAAGTGCTTGCAATGGTAATACCTCCAAGTGGTGAAGATTGTTGAGCAACTTCCAAGGTGAGTAGCTCCAAGCTCCAAAGGTCTCTTCTCCAAGATAGCTACAATGGTCAAAAGCTCATGAGATATTTTGACAGCATGAGGATAGGAAGATGGATGGATGGAAAGTTAGGAACCCCTACCACCTTTTTATAGTTTTTTGGGTGGGGAATACCATTATGTTTTTGAGGAAATCAATGGTATTGACCAACATGGTTTAGGTACCTTTTCCCTCCTTTTTTCTTTTTTTTCTTTTTTGAATATTTTTATTCCGTTTTTAATATTTTTGGGAATTCTGGACCCTTTTTGAGGGTTTTTTATGCTTTTTGAGGAAAAATATTCATTTTGAGTGGAAAAAGGGGTGTATTAAGGTTTTTTGGTGACCTTTTGATGGCTTTAGAGGCTCAAATGGTGAAAAAGTGGACAAATGGGTCATGTGAATAAAGAAATGAGCCGATGAGCACTTTTTGGGTGTTAACAGATTGCCCCCTGATGTGTGAGGGCAGGAGCTCATCGTATGGTCGATAGACATCATAGTTCTTTTGTATTTTTTCTGGGGTTTGGGGAGGAGAAGAGACCGATTGGAGATTGGATCCACGGCCCTTGGAAGCTGCAAAAATAAACAATATTACATGGCCTCAATATGAATGAGGAATAATCTCTGATAATGGATGAGGCGGGCATACCCATGCTCGTATCAAGACATATACATAACAATTAGTCCCAAGAAGGGGGACCTGAAAAATACATAAAAAATATGCTGGTACGTCATAATGGTCCAGAGGGGACATTATTTTTTGGGATGTACTCATGATCATAACATGACTGATCTCAATAACTGATACACTGGAATAAAGCGTCAACCGTTCTGAAAAAGGGGTCAAAAGGGTTGATGAACTGCTGAAATTGAAAGTGTCCAACATCTGTAGGGACTCAATGACTGTGAGTCATCTCTGAGGAGTATATATAACTTAATACTCGAGGGAGCATAAAACTGGGGTACACCTGAATACTGTTGCCATGCGCAACCCGGATATCTATAGAAAAGATGTAACTAGTTGTTTCCATAGGTAGACTCTGAAATGTGGAAGAGTCAGGTGGTATCCAGGGTCTTGAACAAATAACTGAACGGACCAATACCCTGTGTGAGTCTCAACGATGCGATCAAGGTGTTGACCTCGAGCATGTGAGAAACAACCATTTGGAGAGGCACTGAGGACTCTTCTCGAAATGATTCGTAGGCACTCATCATAAATGGTGATGAGTCCAAGACACAGGGACCTCTAGGTCTGTCCTCTGGAATAAACTTGGTTGTCGTCGACAGAGGGAGACCAGCAACTAACAAGGCAATGATGTTTCCTTGATAGGAGCACAAGGTGTAGAACTGAAGTGTGGTAGTACTGATGGTAGGACTGACATTGTTGTGGGGATGGGAAGTAACTGGGGTCATAGAGTGGGTAGACTCAAACGTCCTTTGTTCAGAGCATGATGACATGGTTGACCTGGCAGCGTAGGGAACTGACTTGTAGGTGCGGGGATCATAGCTTTTAAGGACTGAAGGGTATGTATTAACTGAGGGGAAGAGCTGATGGGTGCTGTCGAGGGATTCTCAGGGTGACATAATGCAGAATACTTTGAACAAAGGCGACCAAAATGGGGAAGCTGCCAGATGAGTAGACGTGATCTGTTGTGGCGCCAAGAAGCACCATTGGGTCCTTCTTCGTAGTTTTAATGAGCTCCAAGAAGGGATAAAAGTGTGCTCTGAAATGGTACTGTCCTGTGGATTTTGTGAGCCCAGGACTGTTCGTGCTCATGGGTGCTTTCATTTTTAAGGAGTCTGAAAACGATAAGAAGACTCTGCAGTGGTTGTGAGTACCGTCCTGTGGGTTTTTACAAGCCCAGGATGGTGATTGCTCGTGGTCGCTTTCATGTTTAGAGAGTCTGAAAGTGGTAAGGGGACTCCATTGGTGTTCTTTTTCGTAAGTTAGTCTCTAAGGCCCAAAAAAGCATAAAATGATGCAAATGGAGAACTCTTCTAGCCGATGTGACTAGAGTATTCCTTTTTCGTAATTAGTCTACAAGGTCCGGAAAAGGGGTAAACTTATACCAGGTAGACGCCCTTTCAGATACTTTTAGCGAGCATGAAAGGAAGCAAGGTTGCTCGACGATCTTTTCATTGTTTTAGGAGTCAGAAAAGAGCTTAACAGAAACTCCCTAAGTGCCTTTTTCGTAAAAGGGATTGCTCGGCCCGAAAAGGGGTAAAATTATACCGAACAAAAAAGGGAATGATGAGAGAGAGAAAAGGTCTCAAGCATCATCATGAGTGCGGAATACTGAATCCGGGGACATAAAGATTGTCAAAAAGGGGCAACGGCCAATGTGGCATGCAAACTGAGGTGATGGGTGGCATTTTGAAACAATAACTGAAAAAATATGGGGTGAGAGTGAGAAATGATCTCAAGCATCATCATGAGCGTGAAAAACTGAATCCGGCGATATAAGACTCGTTAAAAATGGATGACGGCCGATGTGGCACGCAAAACGAGGCGACGAGGGGACATGGGAAAAATGGCCGAAAAATCTGGAGGTGAGAGCGAGAAATGATCTCAAGCATCATCACGAGCGCGGAAAACTGAATCCGGCGATATAAGACTCATTAAGAACGGAGAACGGCCGATGCGACGCGTAAACCGAGGCAACGAGGGGGCATGGAAAAAATGCCCGAAAAATCTGGGCGTGAGAGTGAGAAATGATCTCAAGCGTCATCACGAGCGCGAAAAACTGAATCCGACAATATAACATTCGTAAAAAATGGACGACGGTCTATGTGGCACGCAAACCGAGGCAACGAGGGGGCATGGGAAAAATGCCCAAAAAATCTGGAGGTGAGAGCGAGAAATGATCTCAAGCGTCATCACGAGCGCGGAAAACTGAATCCGAGGATATGAGACTCGTAAAAAATGGAGGACAGCCGATGTGGCACGCAAACCGAGGCGATAAGTGGCATTTTGAAAAAATGCCCAAAAATTATGGGTGTGAGAGCGAGAAATGGTCTCAAGCATCATCACAGGCATGGAAATATGAATCCTGCGGTGCAAATGGTGCGAAAAACGGAGGTCATAAGGACTTTGGAATGGTCAAAGGAAATAATTAGGTTAAAAAAAATGGCTACAAATGAAGGTGACCCCACCAAGCCAAGGATGTAGTGGTGGGGGAAATGATGACCCGCGGGGGAAGAATACTAGGTGTACCAAATCAAATCAAATATGCAAGTGATATGTGACATCAAAAATGGTTAAGATCACGCATGTGAAAAAGTGAGCAAGGTTAATGACCTGCCCCCATGCTATGTGCATGGGGTTTATGATTTTGGATCACATATGTGTTGGTTTGAACAATGGGGTCATTGAAATAATGAGATAGATGTGATGGGGACGGTTCAAAATGATTGATCATTCCCCCTATCCCAGGGTCGAGGTAATCTATTATGCCCCCTAACTTAGAGGTGTCAATGTGGTGCAGATGTTGTCTCAGAGAGGGATCAATAGGGCATTGAGCAACTATTGGCGGTGGAGTGTACCATGAGGCTGTGGGCTGTGGTGGCATATTGAAGTGATGATGGGGGATTCCCCTTGTGGGGTGGATGCAGGGATCTGGATCGGGACATCGTCGAGCGATGTTTCGATGCGCCCCGTGAGTGGCGCTCGATCCTTCTGAGAGCAGCGTTGTTGGCGGCTGAGTGGAGGGAGGGGGCTCGACAGGATCAGGAAGGGCCGGTGGAGGGGAGGATTCGCTTACGAGATGCTCCAGCGGGGCTGGAGGAGAGGAGAGTTCGGGCTCGACATGATCCGGTGGGGCCAGCAGAGGAGGCGCCAGAGGAGCCAAGGGACCGTGATGATTAGATGATATTGTATCTGCCCCCAAATGCTGATGAGCATGTGGGGAAGCACTTTTTTGTACGGTTGATGTATTTTTGTATATTGGGTGCTGAGGGAACCTATGACATGTTTTGACTATATTATGATGATATATATATATATATGATGTTGGTATATAGTTGTGTATGCACATGGATGCATTCATTGTCTTTTTGTTCGCCCGTGGGGGCATGTTTGATTTTCTGTATGCCCGTAGAGGCACATGTTATGCACGTGGATGCAACATTTTGATTTTTTGTATATGCTCGTGGAGGCACGTGTTATGCATGTGGATGTTTTTTTGTCATATTTATATATATGCCCGTGGAGGCACATGTTATGCATGTGGATGCATTTTTGTTTATGAAATGATTTGATTGGTGTGCCAGTCAAGAATGTTGTTGGCCATATGGTCTGCTACACTATTGAGATTTATTGGGACATGTGTAAATGAAATGGATTCAAATTGTCGAACCATTTGTTTAGTGCGCAAAAATTTTCTGAAAAGACAGGGATCGCGTACCTGGTAATCATTGTTGAGCTGGGAAACAAGGAGTTGTGAGTCCAAGAAAACGTTAAGGTGACGTATGCTCATTTGGAGAGCTGCGGCCAAGAGACCGGTCACGGCATCGTATTCAGCTTGGTTGTTGGTGGCAGCACCTAAACACACTCCGTCGATGTGGATCAACTCATGTGAAGGGGAGTATATTACCCAAGCTACTGAGGCCAGATTGGGGGACCAACGGCTTGCACCATCAGTGAAACCGACGTGGCAGAGTGGAAAAGGATCCATCTGTGGTCATGCAGAGAAAACAAATATTTTAGGTTTTTTGAATTTTTGTGAAAGACAAAATAATATTGTACAATAATGGACGGTGGTGTCCATCAGATTTACTATGGGTAAAATCGCTTGAGGTACAACCCGTTGCGTGGGTTGCATAGGGGATTGCCTTCTGAATCGGTCAGAATGTATGCCCCCTGTCCGAGGCAAGTGTGTATAACATATGGGCCTTGCCACATGGACACAAACTTTCCTTTCCCGGTTTTGTCATGAGCCTGATCGTAGGCAAGGACAAGGTCCCCTTCAGTAAAAGTTTTGGGGTGGACATGTTTATCATAATTCAATTTGGATCGGTTCTTTGTTGCTTCCATTGTTTGAAGGGCTGAGCGTCGATCTTCATCGGCCTGCTCCAGGAGTAGTAAGCGTTGCTCAATTGGGGCAGTGTCCGGTAGGAGTTCAACGGCCATATGTAGGGTTGGAATCTGGCACTCAATGGGGAGGACGGATTCGACACCGTGAACTAAGTGGAAAGGGGTAAAATTGGTGACAGTTTTGGTTGACGTGCGGTAGGCCCAGAGTGCCGGGAAGAGCATGTGGTGCCAATTTGATTTATGTTTGTCTACAGTGCGCTGGAGGATGGTTTTCAAAATTTTGTTGATTGCTTCGACTTGGCCATTTCCCTGGGGGTAGTAGGCGTAGGAGAAATGGTGTTCAAATTTCAGTAAGGTTGACAGTTCTCTCCAGACGACGTCTTCGAAGTGAGAGCCGTGGTCTGAGACGAGTTGCTTTGGCACTCCAAAATGAGCAATAACATGGTTGAGAAAAAACCATGCTGCGGTGTCGGCTTTGCAATTGTAGGTTGGCATGGCCTCCGCCCACTTGGTGAAATAATCGACGACCACAATAATGTGTTTGTGACCGCCGACTGACGTGGGATTGCAATCGATGAAGTCGATGGCCCATTTGCAGAATGGTCTGGCAGTGACGACTAGATGAAGGGGGGCGGGTGGGGTTCTTGCTTTTGGGGCAAAAAGTTGGCAGTTTTGACAGTGTTTGACTACGGTGATGCAATCAGTAAATAATGACGGCCAAAAGTAACCTGCTCGAATGATCTTTTGGGCGGTGGCCATGTCGGAGAAATGGCCTCCGCAGGCACCGCTATGGAAATCATTGAGGACTTGTTCTGCCTCGCTATGGGATAGGCAGCGTCGTAAGATGGTATCAACGCTGCGTCGATAAAGTACATCCCCTAACAAGAGGTATGGGGGGGCGTGGTGTCGGATACGACAATGTCCGTCACGATTGATTTGGGGTCTGAACTTCTGCGTGCGAAGGTATAGCAAAATATCACCGTACCATGGGTCATCATACGAGATGATGAATAAGTGATCGTCGGGTAACTCATCTGAGATTTGTGGGGACGGTAGAAGGGAGGGGAGATCAGTGATGAGCTGGGAAAGCGTGAGGGCTGTAGTGCTCTTAGGGGTTTGGAAAGTGAGGTCATATTCCTGGAGGATAATGACCCTAGCAACACGACCTTGTAGGAGCCGCCGGTTTAGGAGATAGACCATAGGGTTGGAGTCGGCGACAACTGTGGTATGACTGAGCAGAATGTAGTGTCGCAATTTTTGGACGGAAAAGACTACAGCTAGGGATAATCTTTCCTTGTATGGGTAACGTAGGGGTGGGCCAGATAAGGTCTGGCTGACATAATAAATGACATGCTCTTGGTGAGAGGCATCTTCTTGAACCAAGACTCCGGACACAGCATGTTCAGATGCCGAGACGTAAAGGATGAAGTCCTGAGAGAAATCTGGAGGGGTGATCAAGGGGGCTTGTGTGAGAGCTTTCTTGAGGGCTTCGAATGCTGCTTCTGCTTGCTCATCCCAAGCAAAGGGTATGTGGGTACGAAGTAGGCGTAAGAATCCATGAACTTTGGTGGCGTAATCAGGAACAAAGCGACGAAGGAAATTGGACCGCCCCTGCAGACTCTGAAGTTGTCGAAGCGTGCGAGGAGAGGGAAGGTCTAAGATGGCTTTGACTTTCAGGGGATCAACAGTAATTCCGTTCTGGGAAATAATGAAACCCAATAACCGGCCTGCCGGAACGCAAAAGACACACTTGTGTGGGTTCAAGCGGATTTTATATTTGCGACAACGCAGAAAAACTTGCCGTAGGTCGTTAAGGTGGTCTGATCGTTTCCGGGAACGAGCTGTAAGGTCATCAAGATAGACTAGCAGGATATGGACCAAGTCGTGAAAACAATAGGTCATGGCCCACTTGAAGGTGGCACCAGCATTTTTGAGGCCGAAAGGCATGACGCGATAAGCAAAGGTGCCCCATGGGGTGGTAAAGGCAGTCTTGTACTGATCCTCCTTACGGATCTGAATCTGGTTGTATCCGAAAAATCCGTCCATGAAAGATAGGACTTCGTGTCCCGCACATGAATCAATGAGTTGGTCAATGTATGGCGTGGGGAAGTTGTCTTTGGGACAAGCTCGGTTTAAATCGTGGAAGTCAGTGCATACTCTAAGGGTGCCTTGCTTTTTGTTAACGGGAATGGGGTTTGAAACCCAGGTGGTATAAGCAATAGGATAAATGAATCCTGTTCTGCGAAGTTTCTTAACCTCGGCTTAATAGCGGGGAGCTTGGAAGGATGAATGGGTCGCTGTTTTTGACGAACGGGGGGTACATCAGGCCATGTGTCAATGTGGTGCTCTATAATGGCGGGGTCAAGACCAGGCATTTCGGTATAGGACCAGGCAAAGACATCACAGAATTCTTGGAAAAGTTTTTTGTATTCTCCAATCTCATGCTCACTGCAGGAGGCTCCTAAGGTAATGATTTCAAGGGCACCAGGTGGGTCAGAGATATCGATGTGGATGACAGGTGAAATATTGTCCATGTTACCTTCCTCAAAGGCATCAGGAGCAGGAATAGGATCCTTAAATCAGTCGACTTTAGTAGGAAGGAAATCTTTGGATTCAACCGCAAATTGGGTGGCTGTGGTGGAGGAGGACTGTTCTGGGAGGAAGTAGGAACGATGGCGCATGTCTTCCCAGGGGTAATCAGGGGCAGTAAGAGCCTCTAGAATCTCCTCATCATTGCGGAAACTTTGAGTGGTCAAATCATCTGACGAGGGAGTGGTTGTCGAAGAGATCATATAAATGGTGTTAATCTCTCCGGATGGGGGTGATACGGGAGGGTAGATCTCCTCCATGTTAGGATATTTAGACACTTAGGAGTTAGTTACGATCAACTTGTGTAATATATTCGTTAGGGATAGTGTGTTTCTTTAGTATGCATTAGTATGCATTTGTAAATACTTAATCCGACGGTCACGATATGTTTCCGACATAGAGTGATCCGACGGCTCAACTTCTCTTAGATCAAACCTAACCTTGATCCGTGGCTTAACACTCGATTGGTCCATGATCTCTATTTAAAGAGCATGGAGGGTCATTGTTTAGTTGATCGATTATGAGAAGCTCATTTGTAACTTTCTTTCTTTGCATAATAAATTGTCCCGTAGAAGCTATTTGGCCGGGGCCGTGGGGTGTTTCCCTCAAGAGGGTTTAAACCACGTCAAAACATCGGTGTGTTGATCTATGATCTGTTTGTGTGAAGTGGTTGCTCTTGGTGTTCGGTCCTTTGGTAGTACCCTGTGTACCCGAACATGGTATCAGAGCTTTTATGAAGTGCCGCTTCCGGTTATGATCTAGATCTTGAACTGATGTTGCTGAAACTCGAAAGGGTTTCTAGTTCTGGTATTTCTGTGCATTTCTGGGATATGGGAGGTGCTCCATTGCGTCCGGAGCGTCGTTTTCATTGGGAAATAGTTTTCGTTTGATCGAAAACGGTTCCCGGTTGCTCCAGAAACGCGTATTTCATCAGATCTGAAGGTATAATGTTACAGTGACGCATTTTTTTATTTCATTTTTTGAAAAGAAAAAATCTCATATTTCATCTTTTTTTACTGTTAGATTTTTTTTTGGGTTCGGATTGTTGCTTTCCCGTCTGCGTATGCTCTTTTCCGTGCACCTTGAGCGATCTTGGCAAATCAGAAACAGAAAGGGAAAGGGTTTTTCTCGGCTGCGTATGCTTTTTGCCGTGCACCTTGCGCGATCTCGGCAAATCAGAAACAGAGAGAAAACGTAGACTTTTCGGGCAAGATAACAAGATCTAACTCCACAAGTGTGGAAAAGTTTTTTTGTTTTGATTTGTGGTTTGTTTTGTAGGAAAAAAGGGCAAGGACGCAAACCGAGCAAGAAGAGTAAAAAAAAAAAAAAAAAAAAGAGCCCCTTACTCATTCCCATATTTTACATACCTTTTAATCTAGCTCACTTGGTTCAAAGTTGCTTTATTCCTTAATAGGTCTTGAGTTCAAGTCTTAGGAAGTTACTTTGAAAAGAAAAAGTGCATGCAATTTCTAATGTCAAGTTACTTTATTGTAAAAGTGCATCTCATTTAAATAATAAAAAATAAAAATACAAGTGAGTCACTTAAGTTTTTATTATTGTTGCACTATTTAAAAGTAATATCATTGTAAAAGTGAAATCACTTATTTTACAAAAGTGGTTCACTTAAAACAACTTTCTTGTAAATTGATTGTCAAAAGGTTCATCTTGGGAAGAGGGGGGTTCTTTTTTTTGCTGGACATTCTCTAGCTGCCACGTCACTATTGGAGACATCTTCAACAGTTTCTTTGTTCAAGCATAACTTCATCATACAGAGTCAGTTTTCAGTGCCGTTTTTTTTGAAACCGCCTATTTTTTTGAGCTCTTCACATCCAGACTATTGGTTTCTGCTTTTACAACCATTAATTTACAAATATGGCCGCCCCTTGTGATATTCTACTTAACAGTTCCAACTATTTCTCATGAAAATCTCGTATGGAGGATGTTCTACGAAGTAGGGGACTTTTCAGAATTACCACAGGGAAAGAAAAAGAACCCACTGATGATGATAAGAAAATAAAATGGGCAAATAGATGTGATGAAGCTCGTGGATTGATTGGGATGTCAATCTCTACTGATTTGCGATTCCACATATCTGGAATTGATGAACCTAATGCTGCTTGGGACAAGTTGGAATCTGTGTTTGGTAAACACAATGTAATTCGAGGTCACCAACTCGAAAATGAGTTGATTTCTTTAACTCCAAGTGACTTTTCATGCATTCAAGATTATTTATCTAAGTACAAAACTCTTAAACTCTTATGTGCAGAATGTAAGATTGAGAGGGAAGACAAACAATGCATTTATCATATTCTTTCCAAACTTGGACCTGCATATTCTATTTTTGTATCTACATTTTACTCCATGAAAGCATCCTTGAATGCAGCTAGCTATCAAGATCCTAGTCTTGAATCCTTTTGTGATTCCTTGATTATAGAACAAGATAAACTCATTCATCTTGGAATAATCAACAATACAGATACACCTGGGAAAGCCTTATTGTCCCAACAGAAAGAAAAGTCCAAGCCTCCCAAGAAACAAAATTTTCACAATAATAAGTCAAACAAGGGTCCCAAACCCTTTCAGTTAGCTCATTCTTTAAAAAATGACAAAGGATCCAAGCCAAAAGGCAAGAAGACTGAGCGTCATTGCAACTATTGCGGGAAAGATAATCATGATGAATCTAAGTGTTTCAAGAAGATGACAGCCTTGGAAGCAACAATGAAGAAGCACCACATCAGCCTAGATTTGCCTTCAGAATCTGCCTCTCATGGACATGCACTTTGTGCTTCTGGTTATTCTTATAATGCATCTTCTTCTTCTACTTCAAATGAATGGCTCATTGATTCTGGAGCATCTTATCATATGGCTAAGGATCAAGCCATATTTTCTACTATGCATGAATGTAACACCAAACAAATATTTGTTGGTGATGATAGATCTCTAAGTGTTGTAGGAGCTGGAACAGTTCCAGTAGATAATGGTCATTTTAGTGATGTACTATGTATTCCAAGAATTTCCTGCAATTTGTTATCAGTCTATCAGATCACTCATTTTGGTGAAGGTAAAACTGTGACCTTTACACCTCACCAAGTTGTAATCAAGGATTTTAAAGATCCTCAACAGGTCCTAGCTACCGAAATTGTTGATGATATTACCAGGTTGTACAAGTTTAACAACTTTGGGTCATCACCTTTCCCTTCAGTTTTTGTTGCTCATAGTGAAAACTTGAGCAAACTTTGGCATGAGCGATTTGGTCACTTAAATTATCGCTCATTGAAACAACAATGTAAAGAAAATATGGTGACATGTCTTCCGATGGTATCTTGCAGGGATGGTGTTTGCTCCGGTTGTGTACTCGAAAAACATCATTGGGACAGTTTTGACAAACGTGCCTCTTGGCACGCCTCGGTTCCCTTGGAGCTTGTGCATAGTGATTTGTGTGGTCCTCTTCCATCTGCTTCCTTTTCTGGTTTCAAATATTTCTTAACTTTCATTGATGATTACACCAGATGCACTTGGGTTTATTTCCTAAAACTTAAGAGCGAAGTATTTAACATGTTCTTGGCCTACAAGGCCCTTGTTGAAAAACAATCTGGTCATCAAATTATTAAGTTAAGATCTGACAATGGAGGAGAATATGTTAACAAACAGTTCACTACTTTCTGCACTGAACAAGGCATCCAACAACAGCACACTGTTCCATATACACCACAACAAAATGGTGTAGTTGAGTGGAAGAACCGCACTTTAAAAGAAATGGCTAATTGTATGATCCAATCTAAGGGACTAAGTCTTCAATTTTGGGCTGAAGCCATAAATTGTGCAAATTACATAGTTAATCGCACCCCCACAAAAGCATTACAAGGTATAACACTAGAAGAAGCATAGAGTAAAACTAAACCTGATGTAAGTCACTTTCGTGTGTTTGGTAGTGAAGCATGGGCTCACATTCCGGATGAAAAATGGAAAGCATTGCAGCCTAAAAGTGAAAAGTGCATATTTGTTGGATATTCTGAAGATGTAAAAGGTTATAGACTTCTTCAACCACATTCTCATGATGTAATCATTAGAAGAGATGTTAAATTTGATGAAAATCTCTTGGCCTGCGAGCCTAACTCGACGATTGTGCCATCTTTGGCTTGCGAGCCTGATTCGGCGTTTGTGCCTTCTTCTTCTTCTTCCAACTTCCTTGACAAGTTTCCAACTCCAATTTCTGATGATGACAGTGAGGATGAAAATACACCTCCGCCTGCTCATGTTCCTCCAGTTGCACCAGCACAAGTGCTTCTTCGATGGGTCCGTTCAACATGTGAAGCAGCTGGTGATCTTGCCGGTGATCCTAGAGATCAACGTCGAACACATTTTCAGTTTCAGCGAGCCTCTTCTCTTTTGGCTCAAGTTTCCGAGAATCATGATCCAGAAACTTTTGCAGAAGCTTCAGGGAATCCAGATTGGGATGCAGCCATGGATGAAGAATATCGTTCCTTAATGACGAACGATACTTGGGATCTTGTACCTCTTCCAAAAGGAAGAAAACTTGTCAGATGTAAATGGGTCTACATAACTAAGTATGCATCAGATGGAAGTGTTGAAAGACTTAAGGCAAGGTTAGTTGCCAAAGGTTTTTCCCAAGTTGAAGGGATTGACTATAATGAAACCTTTGCTCCTATCGCAAAAATGAACTCCATCCACCTTGTTCTTTCCCTTGCAGCCTTACACAACTGGGAAGTCCATCAAATGGATGTCAAGTCTGCTTTCTTACATGGTGATTTATAGGAGGAAATTTACATGGAACAACCTCCTGGCTATGTTCAGAATAACTCTAGCCTTGTCTGTCGCCTTAAGAAATCCTTATATGGCCTTAAGCAAGCTCCTAGAGCTTGGTATGCCAAAATGGATAACTTTCTCCTTGACACTGGTTTTTCTAGATGCCATTCTAACCCCAATGTCTATACCAAGAAAGTAGGAAACCATCTCATCGTACTTGTTCTATATGTTGATGACCTTATTCTTACTGGTAGTGACCTTAAGCTTATAACCCATGTGAAATCCAGTCTTAAACAAAATTTTGAAATGTCAGACTTAGGACATTTGCATTATTTTCTTGGTCTCCAAGTCCTGCAAACCAAAGAAGGAATCTTTCTTTCTCAGTCTAAGTATGCTTGTGACCTTCTTCGTCGCTTTCACATGGAAGATTGTACACCAGCCCCTTCTCCCTTCTAGTCTGGAGTAAAACTTTCTGCCACTTGTACTTCACCTGAAGTCGATGCCACCTTGTATCATCAGCTTGTTGGTAGTCTCTTATACTTGACTCATTCCCGTCCTGACCTTTCCTTTGCCGTTGGTCGAGTTGTCCGTTATATGCAGACACCTCATGAAAGTCACTGGAAAGCAGCTAAAAGAATACTTCGATATATTCAAGGTACAGTTCAGTTTGGGATTCATTATAGTACAGGGGGGAAACCTTTGTTGGTTGGTTTCACTGATTCAGATTGGGCCGGCGATCCCGATGATCGAAAGTCTACTGCAGGTTATGTTTTCAGTCTGGGATCTGGATCTATTATTTGGGCTTGTAAGAAACAACAAGCTCTTGCTCTTTCTTCAGCAGAGGCAGAATATCGAGCAGCCGTCAATGCCAGTCAGGAAGCTTTATGGCTTCGACAGATCCTTTCAGAGTTTGGATTCGAGCAGCAGCAGCCTACTCCACTTTGGTGCGACAATCAAAGTGCCATCAAGCTTGCCAAAGATCCAGTTCTACATCAACGCATCAAACACATTGAGCTACATATGCAGTTCATCAGAAATCTTGTTCATGATCGGGTTCTTGAAGTGCTCTTTTGCCCTACAGATGATCAAGTTGCAGACATCTTCACCAAGTCTCTTACAGAAGCGAAGTTTTCTAAACTTCGATCTATGTTAGGAGTTCAGGAACTTGTCATTAAGGGGGGATAGGCTCTAATGCCTCCTTCCTTCTCCTAATAGTGTCACTTTTGTAAATCCTTCAATCCTATCCCAAGTTGTTCTTAAGGGGGGATGTTAGGATATCTAGACACTTAGGAGTTAGTTAAGATCAACTTGTGTAATATATCCGTTAGGGATAGTGTGTTTCTTTAGTATGCATTAGTATGCATTTGTAAATACTTAATCCGACGGTCACGATATGTTTTCGACATAGAGTGATCCGACGGCTCAACTTCTCTTAGATCAAACCTAACCTTGATCCGTGGCTTAACACCCGATTGGTCCATGATCTCTATTTAAAGAGCATGGAGGGTCATTTTTTAGTTGATCGATTATGAGAAACTCATTTGTAACTTTCTTTCTTTGCATAATAAATTGTCCCGTAGAAGCTATTTGGCCGGGGCCGTTGAGTGTTTCCCTCAAGAGGGTTTAAACCACATCAAAACATCGGTGTGTTGATCTATGATCTGTTTGTGTGAAGTGGTTGCTCTTGGTGTTCGGTCCTTTGGTAGTACCCTGTGTACCCAAACACTCCATTGAGGTGGGTGCCGTCTCAAGGTCAAAATTATTCATCTCGTAAAGAGCTGCTCTGTAGTCTGGGAGATCAAGACAGTGATGTGAGTAGTGGTTGTAAATACCGCATATGGCATAAGGGTGGTTGGTACGCAGTGATTTATCACGAGGCTTAGGGTTTGGATCTAGTTCGACAACCGGGATGTTGGGGTTGTCGTCAAGCATTTGCATGTGTTCCTGTAATGCAGGTAATTATGGACATTGGTGAGTTGGATGGCCTAACTCATCACACAACGAGCATTTGGGGGGAGCATGAAACACGGGAGGGGGTTTAACTGCTTTGGGAGGGGGTACCGCAGTGTATGGTTGTGGGCCTCTGCCCCCAGTGGGCTTGATAAGAGGAGGGGGATTCGTAGATGACGAAGGGGTAGTGACACCAGGAGGTGGTTGATTAGTGGTGACAATGGGTTGCACCGGTTGTAGGACGACATTCGGTGTCGGCGGAGGAACGGGAGGCGAAATATACCACACGGGCAATCCCAAGGTCAACCCGGGGAGACTAAGGGTAGCCATAACCAGAGCACTTACTACGCCCGAGAGAGGGAATAGAAAGGGGATTGTGTGGATGGGTGTAACACCAATGTGACTAGGGACCAATGGTGGTTTAGGTAACAACGATGGTTGATTGTTGGGTGTTTGTGTATTATGGGACAGGGTACATAGGTCAGATACTTTGGGTGCTGGTGACGGGGGTGGAATGGATTGGAATGTAGAAGTCATCGGCGTGTCGGAGTAAAGGCCGGGTCCCACGGAGGAAACAAATGAGGTAGTTGCACCACAAACAGGTTGTTCAACCATGGGGAGAACATTTTCGGGTGCAGTGGGGGCCTTGGGATCGTAATAGGTGAGTTGGTCGACCTTGACCACGCGTCCGTCATGGGGGAACATCATGGTATGAAAAACAGATGAGGCAACCACCCGCATGGAATACATGTAGCTACGACCAAGTAGGAGGTTATAATCAAGTTGGGCATTGATGACCTCTATGTCAATGAGCACGGTTTTACTAGCCAGCTGGACGGGAACATTAGCTAACAGACCTTGGGGTTGATTCGAACAGCCGTCGTAGGCTCGCAACACAGTGGTGGACTGCTGGAGAGTAGGGAATCCCAACTTCTGCCAAACGAATGTGGACATAACGCATGTAGAGGCACCTTCATCGATAATGCACCGATGGATGACAAGATTCCGAACGGAAATAGAAACTTGGAATGCTAAAGTGGAAGGCAGGCATGGTTCAGACTGGTCTAAATCGAATGCCATAAGTTGTGAATCATTGAGGTCAATAGCACCAATGGCAGAGAGCAAAGTCTTGCGTTGTGAAGGACATTTTTTTAAAACTTCTAAAGCAGACATGGCTGCGGGAGACTGGGCTAAGTCATCTACAATGTTGTAATTCGACGCAACGCGAGCATTGGGGTTATTGTTGATGTGATGAAGTGGGAAGAGAGGTGCTTTAGAGGCGCCATCGAGTGGAACCGGAGGTATACGTAACGTCTGATCAGTGGGATGAGCATTATTGATTTTGTCGGTGGGAGGGTCTTTGGGGGTGGAGCCATATTGGTTCCGACGAGTTTGGAGGTTGACATCAGCGGATGACATCATTAACAAGTGGTGGGTACCTGAATCGAATATGGGTTGATCAGGAGCGGCATAAGTGATCTGTTGTTGTGGTGGCGCGTTGCCTTGAGGGGGAGCCAACGGCTGAGTGTTCACTACGCCTTGGGTTGGTAGGGGGTTTTGCAACACCAAAGGTTGCTGTTGAGGGGGTGGGGGGTTCGGTGGCGCTTGAGGAGTCGCTTGCCCTTGACGATGGGCATCATCAGTCCAGAGTTGCCGAGCTCACTCCAAATGTGGGCAAGCATGCGTGTAGTGGCCATAGACCCCGCAAATAGAACAAGGATGGTTTGTTCTAAGGTTATTATTTTTGGGCTGCTTGGGATGACGATCCAGATTCTGGTTGGGAGGAGCAGCGTTGTTATTATGTGGAGGATTGGTAGGTGGTGGACCTTGATGATGTTGTTGGTTGTTGCCGCGGTTACGTCCTCTTCCACGGTTTTGTTGTCCACCCTGGTTGCGCTGGTTGTTTTGATATTGGGGATGATTGTGTTGTGTGTACACTTGCCCTTGAGCAGTGGGAGGATTTTGATTTGCCGTAGGTGCGGGAGCAAGTTGTGGTGGATAATAAGCTGGTGGGGCTGGAGGTGGTCCAGTTACCTGCTGGGGTTGTTGGTAACCTTGAGCTATTGGAGGTGTTGGGTTAGCTGTTGTAGCTTGCTGTGGGTAATACATTGGTTGTGGTGGGAATTGAGTTGGGTTCTGGGTAGCCGGTTGGTTATAGTATGTGGGTGGTACATATGTCGATGGCGCTTTCCCATAGAAATGTTCTGGACAAGAGGGTCCATGAGTGTGATGAGTCTGATTCGTTGGAGTGTACGAAGTTGTCGCTCCAGAATTAGATGTAGTCCTAGAGAGGTCTGGGGCATTTATGGTGCTCACCATGCTAAAAGGTTTAATTTGTGGTGTGACCTGGCCAATAATACCATCAGCAACATGTGATGCCCCCGGCGCGTCACTGCGTGAAGAATCGCCTTGTGGGGCATCTGGTATGATGGTGTAGAGATAGCCTGATTGGGCATAGATTAGGTCGAATTGTTGAGCTTTTAGGATATCTTCTTCCTCTGACTGGGGTCGTTCGGAAGCGATGTCTTTTGCTATCAGGGGTAGGAGTGATTTAAGGAACCAGTCCAAAAATATACGGTCATCCAGTTTAATCTTACAGAGGCTACGACGCTTGCGCCACTCATGGATGTGGTCCGTGATGTGGGTAGCTGTGTTTTGTCTGCAAGACAACAGTATTTCAACTCCTGCATCGTAACATACAGGTAGTTGAAAAAATTGAAGGAAAGTGGAGGCGAGAGACGTAAAAGTCTAGTGGGTCCCATGTGGTTGTTCGATGTACCACTTGGCTGCAGAGCCAGTGAAGGTTCGTTGCAATAGTCTTAGACGAATGGAGTCATCCACTATGGAGTTAGATGAACACCATAGGTGAAAAGACATTATGTGGTTTTGAGGGTCCTCCCCAGGTTTTCCTTCAAACTTGGGTATGTCCGAGGGGAGCTTCGTAGGCATGGGTGGCCAAGTAGGGTTGTGCCGGATAGGATCATTGGTTAGCCTGGCTAAGTCTGGTAAGTTCAGACTAGCCATGTAAGGTAAACTAGCAGATGGGTGTGGCGTAGTGACTGGGACATAACTATTCATGGTGGCATTATGTAGTGGTCCAGTGGCCCCTAAGGGTATGCAAGGTATTGAAGGTATGTGTCCTCCAACTACTGTGGTTTGGTATGGGCTAGGGTTTCCAAGTGCAACATGGGTTACACTGGGGTTAGGAATAGCGCGAGGAATTCCTGGGATCTGGGTTGTGGTCGTGACAGGTGGTGTGATTCCTATGTTTGGGATACCCATAATAGGAGGTAGTCCTGTGTTGGGCATACCTAAAGGTGGAGTGTCCCCCATATTAGGTATGCCTAGAGGGGTTGTTGTTACCATGGATTGCACAGTAGTGGAAGGGTTTGTGGATGTATCTCCAATAGTACTGGTAAAAAGTGGATCGTATTGTGTTCCAGCCATGAGGTTGGTTGGTAATAATTCAGTAGGGTTTTCAGATTCAGCCTCAGAATCAGATGTGAAGTGAGGCGTGTCAGAATTGGATGACTGTATGTTTGGCCAATGACGTGTCGAGTTAAGGGATAAGGCTCGACGTCGTTGACATGGAGAGCCAAGTAGACTGAACTCTGGGGGTTCACCCTGAAGACGATGAGATCGTCTAAAATTCTCAATGGTGAGAAATATGTTTTTGTTTAAAAATTTTCAGTGTAAGGTGGTGATGTAAAAAACTTGAAACGCTAATGCAAGAATGAGTGCAAAAAAGGGGAGTGAAAATAAAGGCTCTCAGGCCAAAAATCAACCCCCAAAAGCACTTATTATAGCAGCTGTTCTATAATAAGTGGAGGGATGCAACAAAATTGGTCAGAATACCAACAGTCAAACAGTTTCTAGAAAAAAGAGGTGCTACTAGACCAAAGGTGGGTAATGTATCATGCAAACACCTAACTAGAAGTATTGTGAGTCAACAAACGATATCCTCTGTAAGGTGATGAAATCCAAGTCAAACGATATAGAGTGTTGAATCAACGGCTAAATCTCCCCCTACCGGGAGGGAAACCGGGTAGACAATCCTAAAGAGTGGCAACTAGGATACCCTGTTCATGACACGTTCATAAAAGGTGAATCTGCCGTTTGGTCCTTTTACCGCAGTATCCCCATACAGGGATACCCCGAGAATCGCGAGAGGTAGCCTTCGGTTACTGAATGGATTGCGGTATTCCACTCAGGCCTCCGGAACAACTCTGGCGACTTCGAACCTCCTAGGGGAGAGGCCTTCCGATAAACTGGTTGTGACCGTGCCAAAAAATACTGGGGAATTTTGGTTCCCTAATGGACAACAACTATGTCTCAAATGTAATAACTGAGGGGTGTTATTGGAACACCTATCCCCTCAATTCTACCTAACTACAAAATTCTTTTAAGTGCTCCCCAAGTGGGGTTAAAAGTTGGTTGAGTTTAAGGTAAATTTTAAGGCTCAGTTTAAATTAGTGGCAGAGTGGGTGCAAGTGTGGTATTTAAACTGAAATTGATTTGCCTCGCTTGGGTGATTTTACAAATGAAAGAAAAGACGCTTCCAATTTTGCAAAAAATAAAGGCATTTTTGAAATGTAAATGCTTGAAAAAACTATTCAAAAATAATGGATCTTTGAAATAATTTAAAGGGAAGCAAATAACATAAATATTTCAAGAAATAAATGGATCTCTTAAAAATTGCTTGGGCAAAGTATCGGGGAAATAAACAGTAAAACCTTGATCTAGCTAGAATGCAGAAAAATCTCTCTTTCAATTTCTGAAAATTTTGTAAAAAGACTTTTAATGAAGCATTCTAAGTAGTAAAAGATTTCTTATGGCTGTAAAAATGCAGGAAATTTAATACTGTAAAACATGCTAAATGGGCAGAAAATACAGCAAAAAATATTTTTCAAAAAATTGCCCGAATTGAAAAAACTTGCATCGCGGGTTTCGGGAAAACAACCGCGATGGGCCGCGCGGGTTTTGGCCGCGAAGCCGCGATGTGTAGCGTGGATTCCTGTCACACAGTCGCGATGGGCAGTGCGGTTTTCAACCGCAAAGCGGCGATGTGCAGCGCTGCAAATGGCCGCGAAGTGTAGCGCGTAAATTGGCCACGAAGCCGCGCGGAAAAAAGCTGAAAAGTCGCGATGAGCCGTGCGACTGTCAGGAAAAAAATCGCGAGGCGAAAGCCGAAAACGGATGCCGAAAAACGAACCCGAAAATGGAAATTTTGGGCTGTTAATGGCAATAGAAGGGGCCAAGATCTAGAACAACAATGGATTTGCTGTCTAGGGTGGCAGATCTATGAATTAAACTGATTTAAACTAACAAAAACTAAGATCTAAAGCAAAAAATCGAGATCTAAGAATTCGAAGCCAGCGGAGTCGCCAAAAAACTGTTGGCTTGGTTTTGAAACCAAGCTTAGTGCAATGGGCACCTATCAACAAGTGATATCAGTTTCAATAGAAATAAATAACAAACTAATCTAAACTATATTAATCATGGATCTATGTGAAATAGATAAGCAAACAATGGAAATATTATGAAAAGCAAAACAATTGACAATATATAAAAAATGATTTTGTATTAAGAATAGGGGCAAGCAAGTGCTTGCAATGGTAATACCTCCAAGTGGTGAAGATTGTTGAGCAACTTCCAAGGTGAGTAGCTCCAAGCTCCAAAGGTCTCTTCTCCAAGATAGCTACAATGGTCAAAAGCTCATGAGAGATTTTGACAGCATGAGGATATGAAGATGGATGGATGGAAAGTGAGGAGCCCCTACCACCTTTTTATAGTTTTTGGTTGTGGGGAATACCATTATGGTTTTGAGGAAACCAATGGTATTGACCAACATGGTTTAGGTACCTTTTCCCTCCTTTTTCTTTTTTTGAATATTTTTATTCCCTTTTAATATTTTTGGGAATTCTGGACCCTTTTTGAGGGTTTTTTATGCTTTTTGAGGAAAAATATTCATTTTGAGTGGAAAAAGGGGTGTATTAAAGTTTTTTGGTGACCTTTTGATGGCTTTAGAGGCTCAAATGGTGAAAAAGTGGACAAATGGGTCGTGTGAATAAAGAAATGAGCTGGTGAGCACTTTTTGGGTGTTAACAAAGTATTACACATGCAATTGGTGATACATGCTAAGAACCAAAGTGAGGTGGGTGTCGAGACTGGATGGAACACATTGAGATGCCTATGGATCTGTAGTAGAGTCCTTGACTTGGAAATGGTTATGGTGCAGTTTCCTTCCATTGGCCTGTTGACTCAGATGAAAGTGCTGGCTTGGCAATGGAAAGGGAAAACTAGGTATGGGATTGGTTTGGCACCATAAATGCTTGGTAAATCCAATCAGTGCACTGGCTGAGCATTGAATGTTGTGGAGCAGCCTGTGTGCTTTCCAAACATTCCTTAAACACTTGGTAAATCTAGTCGGTGCACTGGTTGGGCATTGAATGTTGTGGAGCAGCCTGCGTGCTGGCCAAACATTCGTTATTGTATCCACAGGTGATCCAAGGCTTGTAAAGCAAAGAAGGATCCCATGGAATAACGTGAAGACGTCCAACACAAATAAGTATTTGGTTATCTTGTAGCTTCTTGCTTATTTAATGTGAATATACGTATGTATATGATTCGACTATGGTTTTAAACTCTTATTTAGAGATAAATCCCATGAAAATGAATTTGACATGTGAATTGACTCAATGTTTGAGTATAGCTATTGATGGGTGCAAGGACCTTGAGGGCACCCCAAGGGTGCATGTGTACATATGATTGTCCTAGAAAGCTCAGTATGAGTATCAATGGAAATGGTGCTAGTGGGATGGTGTGGGTTCTAGAAGCCAAAGGTTCTGTAGGAAACCATGGGGAGGGGTTCTCTAGTTGAGAAACCTTGGAAAAACCTTAGACACTAAGTGTCATTGCCAAAACAAGGAAAAGGTGAGTTAAGCATTCACATTTGAAGTAAAAGAGACCAAGGAGCATGGAACCACAATTGTGGTGGGACTCCAGATTGGAACAAGATTAAGAGGGGGAAACTCTTACTCTTCTCTTTCCTTTTTGATTGATGCATTTTAGAGACAAAGAATTGTTGAATGCATGTCATGGCTAAAAGTTGAATGTGTTTATTTTGCTTGAAATAAAGTGTGAATGCTAAATTAGTTAATTTCCTGTGAAATGATGAACATGAATGAGTTCATTTGTATGTTGGACAAGCATGGAATGTGTGGAAGTCTCATGGATAAAACATGAACTTTCCATGTCAATTGGGCAAGTAATTGACTGATCTTGATGCTTATGTTATGCTTAGCCTAACAAGATTTGCAATGATGAATTTCACAGGTGGGAATTAAATCAATTGGTGGCAGCTGTTACAAGACAAGTGTTGCCAGTAAGCAAGTGTGTACAACTATGCACATTGACCATTGCAACATACCAAAAGCTACTGGGTTTGGCTAGAAATCTTCTTCAAACAATTTCCAAGACCCAATAAAATCTTGGGGAAATGCTCAAGCTCCAAAAGCAACATAATGATATGTACCACAAGGTTTTGCAGGACTCTATTTGTCTACAAAATGAGGTAAAGGGAATTCTGGAAGCTATCAGCAGTGGAAAGGACAGCGTGTCAATGAACAGGAAGTCACCCAATCAGTCCATTAAGAAACACTCAAGGATGTAAGAATCAAGGGAAATGGAGCAGGTAAAGAAAAAGAAGCCACCGAAATGTTGGGAATGTGGAGGAAATCATTGCGTCCATAACTTCCCAACAAAGGACAACAAGAATAATTGTGGCCATAAATTTTCTAGACTTGTGGATCAGCTGGAAGGTAAGGAAAAGGAAGGGATGGTTGTAGAACTGGAAGGTCAAATCTAGGAGGAGCAACCTGTAGAAACCAAAGGAATTGGTCCTGGAAGCTCAAAGTAAAAGATGAAATGTAGGACATACCTGCCACATTTTGTGAATTTTGGACATGTGTAAATTGTGTATGTATTCCTAAGTATTGGAACACCAAGGACGGTGTTATTCTAAGGGGGAGGGAAATGTAATGTCCCCATTTCAACCCTTAGGATATATTGGCTTTTATGTAAACATTGTGCATATGTGATGTATGATTCCTAGCGTGGAGCTCAAGGCCAAGGCTCCGCTAGTGAATGCTCAACCTTGAAGGGTTGGTATTTTATATTGTTCTATCCATGTGATAGTAAGCCATGGGGAAATTGTAAAATGATGTAAATATCATGTAATAAAAATACCAAGGGGTTGGCTATGGATGCAACTAAATGAGGGGGCTATGTGCATCCACTAGGGAGAGGTGAGGGGGTTGTGGTATTGAACCCTAGGATGCCATATGTCATATTGAGAACCCATTTGACTGTCCTAGTTGTCATTTAATTCTGTTGTAAGGAAGTGGGTGAGAAAATCAGTCCATGAGAGTTGATGGAGTATGGGCAGCCCTGAAATATGTAAGGCAGGGCATGGGATCGGTTTTCTTGGTCCATAAGTCACTCCACCTCATGGGAGGACGTTTTTATCTCATCCCCATGCCATGGGAATGATTCAAGCTTTAGCAGGGAGAGGAGACGCAGGGGGGAGCAGGGAAGGGAACCGAAAATCGTGATTTGGGAGGAGGCCATGATTTGCAGTGCCTAGATCGCTAAAAAATTTACACGAGAAGGGAAAACCGTCGGGGGATCCATAGACCCAAACCTGGGGGTGATTTGTGATTGTGAGACACCTATAAATTCATAGGGAAATCGGTTTTGGAAGCCCAAAAGGGCAGCGGCTGGACAGAGCCTTTCGACCGTAAACTTGAGGAGATCCAAGCATGGATGACAGAGAGGAATAGAGAGAAGAGGTTGGAACCACTTGATAAACTTGAGGAAGGCTGTTTGATTGAGTGGGAGATGTCTGTAGATCTGTTGTTGATCTCACTGGCTTAGCTTCCTCCTCCCTTGTCTCTTGGCATGCTTGATAAACCCAACTGTGAGTTGGCTTAGCATGACTGTTGGTGTGAAACCAAGGCTGTGAGTAAACCTGGGTAGTTCCTCCTTAGTGGATACATAGCCCCATCTTGGGGGTGGTCTTTGAGTGCTGAAAGAATACAGGTTGGGAAGAGACCTATGGTTGGGTTGAAACATTGCAATCCATAGCCAGTTGCTTGGTGGTTTCAATTAAAGGATAAGTGTTTCATGTTTCCTCTGATTATGCCATTTCTATATACATGAATGATTGTTTGTTTATGTATGAATGCATGGTTTGATCCAGCTGATTGATGGAACTGGATACATGTACTTTATGTTGTTATTATGCCTATGATGAAATGTTGGTAAATGCATGTTGAGTGTGTGTTAATATGGTTGAATTCATCTGTGTTTATTTGAGTATGCAAATACATCCATGTGTTTTATTTCTATGTAGATTTGTTCATTGATGAATAGGGATAAGTTTTGTTGAGGCCCTGAATGTGTAGGAGGTTCAATCAGGGATTTGGGGGAAGAGATAGATACCCCTTCTATGTTCATGTTCCCTCTGAGGGTCTAGAGTGATGGGAGGAGACATGATAGAGGAGTATAAGAGCCCTTACAGAGTGGTAAGCAGGCCTTGATGAAGCTTGAGGCCACATTTTGGTTGGAATAAGGATAGGATCAGAGTCATCAGGTGTGGTAGAAGATCATACATATGCATGGGGCTCGCCGAGAGCTTTTGAATGTCACCAAATTTTCCCAAAATGGACTTAGGATGAAGAAGATATCGGCCTGGGAAGTTGGCTGTAACAGGGGTATGTGGCCGACTTCTGACTTTCCGAACCAGCAGTGCGGATTGAGGATCGCGGAAGCCGGAGGCATGCATTCTCAGCATAGTTTTTTGGAGTTTCGACTCCCAAAATCCAGATTGCGGAGTGCGAACGTCGGAGGATTAAATTGCCCGGGGCTATGATTTCAGAGTTCCAACTTCCAACTCCCGCAAGTTGGATTGCAGAGTGCGGAAGTCGGAGGAGTAAATTTTCCGGGGCTGTGATTTTGTAGTTTCGACTTCTGACTCCCGCAAGCCGGATTGCAGAGTGCGGAAGTTGGAGGAGTAAATTGCCCGGGGTTGTGATTTCGGAGTTCTGACTTCTGATTACGGACTACGGAAGTCAGAGGCGTGTTTCTTTGACGTTGTGTAATTGGCGTTCCGACTTTCCGAGTCCTGCATCATGGATTCTGGAATGCCTAAGTCAGAGAGGTGTTTCTTCAATGTTGTCTAATTAACGCTCTGACTTTCCGAGTCCCACATTGCAGATTGTGGACTGCGGAAGTCAGAGGTGTGTTTCTTTAACGCCGTGCAATTGGCGCTCCGAATTTTTGAGTCCCACATCGAGATTGCGGACTGCGGAAGTCGGAGGTGTGTTTCTTCGATGCTGTGTAATTGGCGTTCCGACTTTTCGAGTCCCACATCGCGGATTGAGGAATGCAGAAGTCGGAGAGGTGTTTCTTCAATGCTGTGAAATTGGTGTTCCGACTTCCGACTTGTGGCTTGCGGATTGCTGCTTGCGGAATTGCGGATTGCGGACTGAGATCGTTGAAGCTGTGTAAAAGGGTAGAGTTGCGGATAATTTGGAAAAAACAATTAGTAGGTTTTTCTTAGGAGCTCCCCCATTAACTCTAAAGGGCACTGAGTGGATCGAGGACGTGACAAATAAATACAATACTTATTTAATCAATCAATCAAGTAAATACTAGAATATATAGGTAGCTAGTACTATTGTGAAGTTAAGAGATTTATATGTGTGGCCACCACATAGAACTCTCCAAACCACACTAATACAATCAAACTCCAACATGCTCTTAAGTAATTCCCTATGAGTCCAGTATGCAACCATAGCAACAATTATGCATCATACACATAGAAGCGTTAGACAATTAATTAATAATTAACAACTGTGTATTTGTTTACTTCCTCTTTCCTTACTCACCTACTCCCTAATAATCATACCATCCACCACCTCCATAAACCTCCCCTCCAGCTCCGGATGGTCCCGCTCGCCATGGCATGGGACCTCTACTGTAACCTGTCCGCAGATCATACAATAGGCATCAAAAGTTTCCCGTGAAGTTACCGCGACATTGCCACCCTCCCAAATTATGGTAATAGTACGACCTCATCGGAATTTAAACGGAGTGTAGGCCTCATCGGTGCTAACCGACATCTAGTTCCCGTTACCCCGATCCTGATATCAGGATCATTATACCCCAGGCATCTCGAAAGGCTAGCCTAAAAATACTCCATAAGCACCCTTAAGGCTCTAGCCCCAGGCATCGGAAGTACTTCTACATAAAACTCCCTCCCGATGAGTATGTCTCCAACCGTGGACTCTGGTCACATCAGAAGTTCTCCGGGAAGTAACCGTGGCATTGCCACCCTCCCAACTTCTGGTACTAAAGTCAAGAGCTGCTGGCATAGAAATAATTGTTGGGATTCTCCCCTAACCCATAATATATTTATAATAGCCATTCTCATTCGTGGTTATGGGCTCCCACGAAATCATAGAATGATTAGCTTCACCAGGCTATTTAAGTGGATCACCTGGAACAACTTGCCTTGACCATAATGAATAATCATTAGTAACCATTTCTCACTATAATAATATATCATGGATCAACCTTGAATCATGTGCTAACAAGAATGCCTAGCCACCAGTTCATATTGCATTACATTACATCATAAACCCTTATCATGATAATACATGCCACGTGAAACACCTAATACATTCAGAGGCTCCGTGCTATCATTATAAAATAACTGGTCATGATACTCTCATAAATTCACTAAGCATCTTATTAATATGTCATGACAAGCTGCCATAATTCAACATTAGTATTATCAACATGGAGTAACAACTTACATAATCCATCATCATATCAAATATGCATTCTACGGGGAGCAATAAGGATTAGCATGAAATGATAATAGGTCATATACCAAATGTCTGATATAATCTCTTATTCCTCACTAATACATGTCAGAGCTGTAAAATAACATAATAACCACAACATGATTTCATACCATTAAAGACATTTTTTTAATCTAAAGATGCATCCTTGTATGATGTTAATCATAAAAAGATTATTGAACAATAGAATAGGCTAAAGGTTCCCTGATGAGGCCTACTGTGATGCCATATGAAAACAATATCGTGCATTTAAATATCAAGATAGGAATCCTTTTATCCCTTAGTGAATTTGTTTGGAGGTGGCTATCCATACCCATTGATATAATGGATACCGAAGCTCATTGCTGTAAACATTAGCCATAGGCTGTGCACATATAATCTAGTCTGAAAATGAAATATAATCTATACATAGACACAACTCTAGCTGCTCAAACACAATAAATAGCAGTGGAATAAAAAATGATCTGAATATTTTGGAAGAATAGGAAGCTCAGAAGAAATATATGTTTGAACAAAATGGCCTTCACTTTCTACAAAAAAAGGAATAGATGTTTGAATGCTCAAAGCGCTCAAATTAAATATTTGTAAATCATGTGCAACAATTCTATCATTTATGCAGGATTAGGAATTTTTCCTCATCATATCCAGTCTGTTTACATAAATTATAACATGAAAGCAAAACCCTTTTGTTACTAATATTAAGACTTTCGGATCATTGAGAAACTTGTTACATTGGTTCCTTATTGTGCTTATTGCAAAATAGCCACAATACTTCACTACTTGGCTCAATGTATCTAGTTTTTGATATGGAAGTCCAACTTGCAAGATTCAAATGCCAAAAAGAATAAAGTATTGTATTTTGCCCTACTGATTAAAGCTAGAATCTAATAATAATTTTCTTGAAAATCTGGTCATTTAGCATAAATGAGACAAAAGATTGAACTTTTTCAGTCAATACCTGAAGAATTAATTTTCAAGGTAAGCAGCATCAATTTAAAGCATTAAGCGAACAACCAAACACTAAAATAGTGTTCCTGAATTCACTTAGCTACATGCTTATTAGAGGAAAATTCAGATTATAAGGTATGAATTACAATTCCAAGAATCACCCATTTGAATTCCACTTGAATTCTGAGCTCCTTTTTCCTATCTCTATCTATGATAAATGTTCTATAATGAAGAACTGAGGGGACGAAGCACCTTTGCTAAATCATGAACATTAGTTCTGTTTCTTCTCACATCTTCTTTTTGGAGTACTTTTTGTTCTTTGTGGAGAATATAAATTTTTGGACAACCACTACTTGCTTGTAAATAAATTCATACTCAGACTATTATCTGCCAAGTTTACCTTTATGTTTCTCTAGTATAAAAGTTGATGTTTCATTCAAATAATTGGAAAATATAAGAAAACAGTCTAATGCCTTGACGCAACTTCAAAAGTTTAAACAAGCTTGTCTGTCACCTCTAGAGATACAAATTCAAAACTAATTTTGCAGGAAAATTATTGTGAATGCTCTATATAGTTATGCCCATTCAGAACCTTAAGTTTTTACAAACGGGTTGTAGATAAAAAAAAATCACATAAAGATGAGCATATGCAGGGCCGTGAGATAACAATGATTTACAAAAAGAGAGAGCAACATAATTTCCAAAATAAATTAGAAGAATGCCTACCTTGAATTAGGAGCCTTGAGTTTGCATGAATCTATTTCACGTTGCTTGCTTGATATCCTTAAATGAGCAGTGGTGTCCTCCATGTGGCGAGTCAATGAGTAGGGGCTGCTCATCCAACTCCCACTGCTCTTCCAACAGAGATACACACAGTAAAGAGACATACCCATAGGGCCACAGACAATACAGAAACATAGATATACTCATATACAACACACAACTTCACATAGTACATAAACATAGATATAGAGACATACCCACTTATAGCACCCAAATTCTACAGTGTAGAGACATACCCACACACAAAACAGAGATACGAAGGAGCATACAGAGAATCAAACTACACAAACATATAGAGAAGCATACAACTGAGTAATACAGATGAGGGAGATGAGAAATCACATTTCAGGAATAGTGTGGGTTAAGGTTGTGCCATTGAAAAAGAAAATACAGAAGTATGGAAAAAATTCGATGGAGAACACGCAACATCAGGTCATTGTGGTGGAAACACAAAATGTGAACAACTTGAACTCTCTGATTTTTTGGTTATTGCAGATTTAACTGGTGGATCTGTATCTTCTTGTATGGGTAATATGGAGGATCAAGACTACACACAATAGTGTGTACATATTCTTACCTTAAGGAAAGGTGTTTCTCAAAAGACCCTTGAAGAAAACCCCTCTAAGACAAAGTTCAAGGAAGTGGGCACAAACTGTTTTGAAGACACTAGTAGTCGATCACTCAAGGGTGGTTTTGGAACCCAACATAACTAAAGGTTGCATCCCGCTATTCCAAAGATGTTCTCGCAGCTGCACATGGTATGGTATGGCATTAGCCAAGTACTTGTGGTGTACTTGGCTAGGAAAATAGTGTCCTGGTGAAATTAGTGGGAATCCGGATTGGTTGGTTCCATATTGAATATCTTGAAGTGCTGGTCTTTGTGGTGTGAACGATTTTGGAAATGGAGTTATGGTTTGTCCGTAGCATCAGTTGTAAGTTTGGGTCTGTTAGCACTTAGTTTTCATAATTCAAAGGATGGTGTATAGTTGGGAAATGCCTTGCAAATTTTTAAATATGGTGAGAAAATTCTTAAAAATGTCCCTAGTTCCATGATTATGGGGTTAAATATGATCAAAAGTGGTGGATAAAAGCATTAAAAGAGACAATAAGAAGAAATTTTGAAGAAAATTGCAGAAATAAGCAATGGGGAGCAAAAAGAATGTTAAAAACAATAGTCCAAAAGAAAATAATGTAAGCGCTAACCATCATACAAGATACATCCTCGATCGGGTGCAGGAAGGAAATCAATGGTCCTCGATTGCCTTCGCATCACCAAAGTGCGCGGAGGAAAAAGGCTATAAGCAGTTGCGAAAGGTGAAACCGGAGGACAGGTGGCGGCTATACAACGCTTCACAAATGAGAGAAGTGGTATGGGGAAACCACTTTGGACGGATGTGAAACCACCTTGGCGCAAGGTATGGTGTCGAAGTCAACGGTCGAAATTGATGATGGAAATATCTGACGGTTCGGGATACATTCTCAATCACAGTGCAAGTCTCCGAAGGTCAAAGACTCAGATTGCAAGCAAAATAAATCAAAGGCGATGAGTGCAAAATGTGCCTGAAGGATAACGGGAGGAAGCCCACCAGTGGGAAAAAGTTGAAGGTTAAACATATTGCAAGTTCCAGCGTTGATGCATTGGTAGATAAAAGATCGATGATCCCAGGAGTTCTGCATTATGAAAGTGCACGAGGGATAGGAGAAGATAATGGTTGCGAGATGAAAAACCACCAGACACGTGGAGGCACCAGAACATTCCGCAGCTGATAAAGGCGGTTTTGGAAACCACTTTTGGAATGGCGAAACCACATTTTGCAGGTTAGCATTAAGATCTAACGGTTAAGATTTGAAGATTGGAAAATGATCGGACAGTGAGGGAGGTTATCGAAGTGTTAAAAGCAGGTGAAATCCAACGATCCATATTACAGCACGTGAGATCAACGGATGAGGAAAATGAGTGCCCATGAAGATGTTCGAAGGATAAGGAAAATGGGTTATATATAGCAAAGAAACATGTGAAAGTTGACATTTGTCTTTGCACTTTCAGCGCTAGAAGGTTCTGGACGAGTGGGCACCGCAAAAAGCGACAGAGCAGGACAAAGTGCATGATTGTCAGTGACAGGTAGGGCCTTGTAACCCGAACTAGGAATATTTTAAGCTTGTTTATAAGAGGTAAAAAATGGAAACAATCCAGAATGTAGATGATGCTAAGGCCAGGGATTCTTTGGAAGATAGAGACAGGGATATATTTGATACCTCAATTAGGTTATCGGTTGCAGAGATTAAGGTTAAATTGAAAAGTTTGCAAGAGGAAGGTTTAGATGTGCACAAAGTTAACCAGTTGTCCCTCCTGTCATTTTTCCTTGACCAAATGTTTCGTTACTAGAGTTTGTGTCCTGGTGTGCATCCAATTACTCAGACGCTGAGCGAGCCGTTATGAACGCCCCAAAAACCAGGATAGTTTGCTAGATAGAACCCTCACTTATAAGAGATTCCCTAGAAGTTCCCGTGTCCCAAATGCCCGAACCAGAAAGCTTTTCTGAGAAGTCAAACATAGACCTATATCACCAGTCCTCCCTTGAGAGTAAGCAAGCATTCATGACTTCCTTCCTTAAACCAAATTTGGAAATTACTAATACTCCCTATCCCATAGATGTCAGTCTCTTTAGCGAGAACACTCAGATTGTTCTTTCTCTATTGGATTTGTTTTTAGGTTTTGATACAGAAGCATGGGTGACCGAATTTGAGTTGAGTTTGTTATTTAAGATGAGTATTGGTTTACCTGAAATTGAAAGCAGTTAGATACCTCGTCTAAAGTTTGAGGAGTTTTTGGCTGAAACCATTCACTTACAGATGGTGAATTTTCATAGCATAAGGCATTTTAGGTTTCAATCACACTTGATGAAGATAGTCATGTTTGCCAGTCGATAAGAGTTACATTTTCTGAAAATAATTTTTACAAGTCCTTTGGAAGATAATATGTTTAACTACATGAATTACATGCTATCAGAGATGTATAGAATGATTTTTGGAGAAAAATTACCCAGAGTGTTACCTGAGATGAAGAATTTCATGCAGCTGAGTGCTGATTTGGTGGTGGGAGACTGGTTTTTATCGAAAGATCACACTGTTCTCAGGTTGTATGGTTTCAAACATCAACCATATAGGTTACCGACATTCTTGACATTGAGACTCTTTGCTCTTGAGTTTCTTAGGAAGAAATTGATTGTGGAAGATAATCATTTTTTATTCTTCAAGAAAGATACTGATATCAAATATGGTTTTACAGTAGGTCCGTTTACTGTAAAGAATAAAAATGCCATTTCGCACATAGAAAAATTATTAGAAGAAATGGATTTCAAAAAGGAAGTGGCCATTGATTATGATCCCCTTCATGTCATTTTGAAAAGGAGACAGAGTAATTAGAATAAATATTTCAATCACCAAGAGGTGGAAGGGATGTCTGAAAAGGAAAATTGGTCACAATATGAAAGTGAAGATGAAGCAACTACAAGTTCCCAAGGAAGAGAGCTGGTATTGACAGAATGTACAGGAGGAGCAGAAGATACAACAAGCACTGTGGTTATTGGGGAAAAATAAGTTTTCAGGATGCAATTGATTTAGAAGATGAAGAGCAAGAAAAATAAAAAAAGACCTAAGTTGCATGAACAACAAGATTTGATGTTACTTATAGATGATGAAGGAAAAGGAAAAAACGAATACGTAATACCAGAGGTTCAAATACAAGAGTATACATTTCAAGAGGCCAAGGAAGCAGGAGATGCTAGTAAGTTTCAAACTAGAGCATATATGTATGGCAAGTACAACCAAGACAAGCAGGCTTCATCTCAACAGACTTATCAATTATTTCCAAAATTCAGGAGCTTGTTGAATTCAGATGTTAATTTGGTTACTAGTCGAGATGTCAAAGAAAACACTTTAAATTTGGCAGTGTCATCAAGTGATAAGGTTACAGAAATGAGATTCAATTTGAAGAAAATTACTGCGCCTGACAAAATTCTTTTACACAGACAGATGGGGGAAGTGATATATGTTGATTTTTTGGAAGCAATATTGGAGCTTTAGAAATTGAAAACAATGGTAGAGAAGTTAAACAATCAATTGAAACAAGAAAAAGTAGAAAATAAAGCCCGCCAACAACAAATTAAGAAGTTGCAGATTGATTTGGTTGGAAGTGGCACTGGAGGGAATGCAAGAAAAAAATTTCTAAAAGAAAAAGAAAATATAATCCAAGAGTTGAGAAAGAAATTGAAAATCCCAGAAACTCATCTTATTCAAGGCTCTGAGTTGACCATATTGGAGCAGGAAAAAGAAAAATTATCTAAAGAAGTGGACGATGTTACATCTAAGTTATTGAAACTTGTTGAAAGGGAAGCTGGTTGGGAGAAGGAGAAAATAAGTTTAAAAAATCAAATCGAAGATTTGAAAAATAAATTATGAAATTTGGCTCAGTAACAAACAGGTACTACTAAGGTTGAAGATGGAAATAGTGCAGACAACCTTCTATAGGCTATGTCCCAGGTGAGTTTGAAGGATGTTGAGATTAAAGAGTTAAAAGAAGAAAATGAAAAGAAAGACGAGGAAACAAAGTCTCTGCAAGATAAATATAAAGAATTGATTGAAACAAACAAAAGATTGGCAAACCAAGTGACAGGTCAGGCAGCTATGCAAGGTTGCAAACACATGGTGTGGGATTTAATTATCAAAGAGGCAGAAAAATTCAGGCCGTACTTGAAATTCACGAGGATAAAGGAGAATGTGGCTAAAGAATCTTTGGAAAGTTGTACTGCAATGAAAGAAAGTATGACTAAGAAGCCCAAAGACACAACTCAAAATACAATTATTTTCTTGAATGGTTTGACAGAAGAAGATTTGAAGACCTTGGGCATTAAAAACAGGATAGCCATTATTACTTGGGTGAGGAGAATTCTAGGGAAGTATGCACATATTGAAAGAGTCGAAGCTAGAGCCGGAGCAATGAAGAGACAAGTCACAGAGTTTAAAAAACAGTTTGATAAATTGGTTGAAAAAGGTTTGCTTGCATTCTGAGATGAAAACAATGAGTTGATTTACTAGGATGATTATAAGAAATTGTTATTTGATATAAGAATGGATCATGGAAAATTTCAGCACTTGAATCATCTTCTTACAGGAAAAAATTTGATGGAAAATCTTGAAGAAGATTTTGAAATAATGAATAAATTAGTTTCCATTTGCGAAAGAATTCCATAAATTTCTTATGCAGATCATATTGATATGAAGGTCCTAGTCAAAGAGATGACAAGCTATGATCTTATAACAGATTAGTGGATGACGGTTGAAAAATATGGAAGAATGAAATATAATCTTCGTTCATGAAAGTATCCGTTGGGTCCTGTAAAAAATGAAGACTTTGAAGAATTTTATTTGAAAGAAATTTGTAATATGTTTTGTATAAACTTTAACTTAAAGTGACATGTGGCAGTTAGTTAAGTTATGTTAATTTTAGTTAAAAGAAGCAGTTAGGTTTTGCTTCAAAGAAATTTTGTATAAAAGACAATGTGAGTTATTTTGAAAGGGTTGGAAACTTTTTGAAGACAAGACAATTTTGTATCGAGTGACTCTATTTTTATAATACAAAAATACCATGCGGAGAATAACACATTTTGCAGAACAGAGATTCATGTGTTGATCGAAGTTACAGTCTGCATTTTCCTTTCCTCTATGTTTTGTGTATCCCTTATTTGTTTATCTATTCCATTATGTTTTTTTTCTATGCTTGGAGGAAAGTTATATAAGTCAAGATTCATATGTTTATGCTTTGATTTATCGGGTCTGAGTATTCATTATTTCTCCAAAATCGGTAGTGTATTCATCTGAAAATTGGTGCCCATTATTGGTGGACTGTCTATTTCTCTTTCTTTTTCACCTGCAAAAGATTTTGACTGTAATGTGACAACTATCTTGCCTCTATAAAGATCTTTATTGTTGTTTATCTGCTGGTCCATAAAATACTTAGTTTCGACTCCATGCCCAATGGTTCTTGTGTATATTTCAACCATATATTTGTTTTAAAAAATCCTAGTCATTTTCATATACCCTTAGCCATTCACATATTTTTGAGAGAGCCCTCTCTGGTAGGGAAAAGGCTAATTTCCCTCCTAAAGGTTGGTTTGAAATAGTTACCTTAGGTTTATCCTTCCACAACAAAAGGGTAAAATATAAGTGCTAACAGGGTCAAATGAGTATAACAATAGGGGTGGGCGCACTTTTCAAAATCATTTGTAATTTGTGCCACCGACCACCTAGAGTGAATTTTGAGTGATTATGGGGCCTATTATATGCCACAGTGATGGATGTCTTGGAGGGCCGCATAGGCCGACCGGAGAGATATCTTGGAGCGGTATGGACTTCCGAGGAGATCTGGAGCTGCCCATCCTTGCTGGAGGTTTCGACACTACTGGTATGCTCTTGTGGTTTTGTACTTTTCACATATATATTTGTACATAATTTTATTTCTTTACATTTATGATATAAATTTTTATCAGGTACTGATGATGGTTTCCTCCTCTATGATGCAGATGTAGGTCCTGTGAGACCACCTCATAGGCATAGACTGAGGAGAGATCAACCAATCACTGGGGATGGTCAGGCCATTGGAGGAGCAAGTACAAACAAGGGTGGGGCTGCTAGAGCATCAGGAGCTGGTACTGGAGGAGATGCGGCAAGGGGGGAAATTGTCGGGGATTGGATGGTCATTGTGATAAAAGACTTGGAGCAATGGTTCGGTGGGTTGTCGGTTGGGGTTAATGAGCGAGAATGGGCCGAACTCGAGGATGATGAGGTGGAATTGAAACTTCACCTACCAGCTAAGTGTGGGACATCTTGGAGGAAGATCATGTAGTGGGTCACAGTAGCGTGCCATGTGGCATGGGAGGTGCAAGGAGGAGAAGCCCCTCCTCCATGATAGAGGCCTCAATAGGGACGAGAGCCAACATGAGTGGAGGCTTTGCAGATTTTGGATATTTTGGGACCCCAGGATCCACCAGCTGGCAGGGAAGCTTGAGCTTATGTAGGGCTATGAGCCCCAGGTTTTTAGATACATATTTTTTTATGAGCCTATGGGAGGCAGTTTTTGATGTATCCCCCATAAGGCTACTATGTATATGCCCTAGGAGGGCCATTTTTTGTACATGACACATATTTTTTTTTGATGATATATATATATATATATATATATATATATATATACCATTTTGGTGGCACATGTGTTGAAATATTGTAACTTCAAAGAATATTATATTTGTATATTATTTATTCCGGAGATGTTCCATACCTCCGATGAGATTATACTATAAATCCGGAGATGTTTATTCCTCCGAGTTGGGTGTGGTAACTAGGGTTATTAGACCCACCATGTGGGGGTCGGCCCAGTCAGTTATAATGGGGTATTTAACCTAATGGTTAAATACGAGCCTACATGTACTTGTGTAAAATACATATCAGAGTAGTGTATAAATAGAGGAGGTGTGTTCCTCATTTGATACACTCACACACTTGAGGATAGCGCACTTGTGGAGGAGAGGTCTGCTATTGTGGAGGAGGAGATCATGTCTCAGGGTTTCATCTTTGTATATTGCTGGTCATCTATATTGAGGAAGCTTTGCTGGGTTTTCTACCCCATGAGGGTTTCCCAGGATAAATCTCTGTCTCTTGTGTTTATGCTGTGCTTGTTGTTTCTTCAGTGATCCTGTATATGCTATTATTGTGAAATGGAATGTAATGCTGCTATTTTCTGTCTTAGCATATTGAATTTTAACATGGTATCAGAGCTAACCTGAAGGAAGACAAGGTATGGCACTAACAACACTTCCTTTACTTACGACAATTTGAAGGTTAGGGTTTTACATAGCAAAAACCAGTCATCGTAGCACTTTTGCTATAAATCCGTTTTGGAGAAGTTTTCAGATCCGCAATTGTTACAGGACGAAGATTAAATCTCCAGGTACCTTGTGTCCAAAGGAAAACCTCTAATTCGTTATACTTTGTGATTTATGATCTGTACAATATAGGGTTTCTGCCTCTTCCAGATCTGAGTCAAAATCAGGTGACTTTGGGAAAAAGGTCATATCTTGGGCTAGGAAGCTCCAAATGAAATTTCGTAAAACGTGACAGGTAGTACACAGTTTTTAATATCTCAGAAAACTTTTTCAGAGGCCGAAGTTTAACCAGTGACACGTGGAACTCCGTACAAGTTCGCCCTCCTGTATTATCCCATAAACAGGTCATGTTGCGACACTTGGCATAACGCTCTCTCAGAGAGTCCAATTGAGGTCTGACCTGTCAGGATGGAAAGATAACAGGCCGAGATACCCCAAGAAGGTTTTTCAGAGGCCGAAGTTCAAACAGTGACACGTGGCACGCCGTACAAGTTCGCTCTTCTGTTTTATCCCAAAACAGGTCACGTTGCGACATTTGACATAACTCTCTCTCAGAGAATCCAATTGAGGTCAGACCTGTTAGGATGGAAAGATAACAGGTCAGGCTATCTCAGAAAACGTTTTCAGACCCTGTGAATTGAAAAGTTTGGAGTTACACTAGAAACAATCAGGTACATATTTCTGTCAAAACAGAATTACTTTTGAGTACCTTCATTCATGGCTTCCGGAATTTAGGGCTTTGAAGAAAGTTGGAATTTTTGTAAACGGAGACCATGGCTGAATGCTACTCATCAAAATAGAAATTTAGAGACCAAGATTAGATTTTTTGGTTGGTCAGAAGGCCGGGCTTGATCAAAGCCTAGTTCGGGACTTTGATCAGAAAAGTGGAAAATTAGGGCTTCTGTAAAAATGGGAATTTTTGAAATCTGTGACCATGGCTGGAAGCTCCTCAGAAAAATAGAAGCTTAGAGCTTTGGATCAAACATTTTGATTGGGTAGAAGAGTGGGATTCATCAAACCCCAATTTAGGGTCACGTCCAGTGAATCCCTTCAGGTCCAGTTCTTGCAAATCAAGTGGATAGGGTTAATCCTAGAAGAAGATGGATTGGTCACCTGCATAAGTGAAGGAGTTCCTGTTTCAGAGGGAGATGAGGCTAAGGCTTTACATAAGGAGATTACAAGCGATCTCGACAGGTATGACTCATCGAGGTATGTTTTGAGATTTGTTCATGATTAAGTTTATGGTATGTTTGTCTTCATGTTATTGCGGTTAGTACAATCTTGATTTTAGATTTGTTGTATCACCTTAACAAAATTATGAATGCATGATAGAAGATATTCATTGGTTAGGGTGTTGACACTTATGATTGTACTAATGCATTATGATGTTGTGTGAGGTTGATGTTGTCTGCTAACAAGATACAGGTACATCACAAAAGACAAATCAAGCTCCATGACCATGAAAACATGAAGACAAAGACTCATCCATAATCTTTGTTCTACTTACGAGGTATGTATGACTTTGTTATATTATGCTTAACCTATGAGACATGCAGGTTCTAGCTCAGGATCTCTAAATCATTGAAGAGATTGTTTAGGTATGTTGTACATAACCAAGTAGGTATACTAATCCAGGTATGTTTCCCATGAATCTTACCTTGTGTTAGGATCCCTTATATAAGTATACTTGGAATGATTGGTTATGCTTATTCATAAAGTTAGTAATCAAGGGATTATGCATATTATATCTTTTATCTTGATTGATGGTATGCATGAGTAAAAGAAGACTTCCCTGAAATCTTGAATACTAATGTTTATTAACTATAATCATGAATATACATTTTCAAGATTATTTAGTACTATAATGTTTTGATAGCATTTAGAATATACTAATGAGTGTATGTTTGTATGAGATCATGAGGATGACTCTTGAGCATGCACAGTGGTACAAAATGAATAGAAGTTCAAAAGACATACAGAAGATCAAGAGGGAGGCAGCCACACAAACATAAAAGATAAGTATTTGAGTTGTTATTTGAAATAGTAATGATATTGCCTGTAATAGGTTGTATGCATATTTGTATTCCTAGAATATATAATGCTGAGTGTAAACATTCATAGAGCATTGAACAGTATACAACTAATGTGCATATGATTGGTAAGTTGGACAAACATTCCATTGTTGCTTGTCTAGAATGAAACCTCTTTGCTGACATGCTGAGAGTTGTGCACACTCTCGATAGTATGTTTTGGTAGAGATGGAAGGCATCTAGATAGCCACTATATGCATACAGGATATGGGAAAGTGTTGTGCCAAAGTATTGGTCAAAATAGTTGCATCACTATGTAAATGATATCTGTATGCATAATAGGTTATCATGTCAATATGATTTGATGATTATGAAGTATTACTAATCATGTACTTAATTTTGATTTGTAGGAAAGGTCATGAAGAATGATGGACACCGTACAAGTGGTGGATGTTCAAACAAGAAGATTTAAAAATCAAACAAAATATAGAAGGCTCATGGCTAGAAGATTCTCTTAGAAAGGGGAAGAGAATCACGACAAGATGTTTGCTCCAAGTATGGTGTAATTAAAGAAGAAGTGTGAATCAGGTTCTGTATAGGTACCTAGGATCGATAATAAATTGATAAGCTTAATGATCACCATGGGTGATGTGGATCTCAACCTTTGCTACAAGGTTGAATATGATTTCTATACACATATGACATGGATGCAAGAAGGAACTCACCACAGAGTTCGAATGATATTGAGGCTCATATCAGTAGACCCATCTAAACGAGAGATGGCACAGATAGATATGCAGAAGATCATTCAATGCAGAAATAAAAATGAAAGATCTCAAATTGATGCTTTACTTCCTAGGTCTGGAAGTATGGCAAGGCTCAGAAGGAATATTTCTCAACCAGGGAAAGTATGATGAGAAATATGACTTGAGGTGTTGGAATGGCCACTCTTATGGATTCCAACTTGAAGCTGTTAGGGGATAACTCATCAGAGTTAGTGGATATAACTCTGTACAATCAAATTATTGGGTCATTGATGTATCTAACATATACTAGATTAGATATATGCTTTGTTGTGAATACCTTGAGTCGGTATCTAGTGGAAACTAGATGTTTTCACCTGATAGTTGCAAAGCATGTGATGAGGCACCTAAAGGATACGATAGACTTTGATCTGTGCTATCTTGGATATCATGACTTCAGATGGCTACTCAGATGCTGATTGGGAAGAAAATGTATCAGACAAGAAGAACACATTAAGAGGATGTTATTGTCTGGGATTAGCCATGATCTCGTGGTTTAGCTGGAAGCAGTCTAGTGTGGCTCTCAGCACAAGCAGAATATATGGCTGCTTGCTCTGCTAGTTGTGAAGAAGTTTGGCTTCAGGATTGTTTGACTTAGAGATAGAACCAACTGTGATCCTATGTGACAAATAGAGTTGTATCAAGATGACATAGAATCCAGTGTTCCATGATAAGTTAAAGATCATAGGGATCTAACAAGATATGACACAGAAAGGAACTATAAAGTTTGAATTTGTAACAGGTTGCTGATGAACTAACCAAACCTCTGTCTCGAGTGAAATTTGAATACTTCCGAGACAAGCTTGGTGTAGCTCAAAAGGACCCTCCTCGAAAGGGGGAGTAGTATAGTCATTGATGATGAGATTGTCTCATTGAACAACAAGGTCGATGATGAGGTAACCTGTTCTCTACACCTAGATACTTAGAAATATTTAGATTTAGGACTCTTATACTTAGAATACTTAGTTTTACTTATACATGCTTTTGATGTTAAGAATACATGCTTTTGATGATAGATGTATTGATGAGAATACATGTGGGGATTGTATCATCCTTGAACACATGTTCTAAAGTGAGCCGTAGACGTATGGTCTCCGAAAATGAAGTCCTTAGTGGACAGGTAGGGATTGTATCATCCCTGGACTTCGGTCCCTGAATAGATCCGTAGATGTATGGTCTCCGAAAATGAAGTCCTTAGTGGACAGGTAGGGGATTGGATCATCCCTGGACTTTCAGTCCTAAAGAGAGCCGTAGATGTGAGGTCTCCGAGAATGAAGTCCTCAGTGGACAGTTGAGGGGATTGGATCATCCCTGGACTTTCAGTCCTAAAGAGAGCCGTAGACGTGAGGTCTCCGAGAATGAAGTCCTCAGTGGACAGTTGAGGGGATTGGATCATCCCTGGAATTTTAGTCCTAAAGAGAGCCGTAGACGTGAGGTCTCCGAGAATGAAGTCCTTAGTGGACAGTTGAGGGGATTGGATCATCCCTGGACTTTCAGTCCTAAAGAGAGCCGTAGACGTGAGGTCTCCGAGAATGAAGTCCTTAGTGGACAGTTGAGGGGATTGGATCATCCCTGGATTTTCAGTCCTAAAGAGAGCCGTAGACGTGAGGTCTCAGAGAATGAAGTCCTCAGTGGATAGTTGAGGGGATTGGATCATCCCTGGACTTTCAGTCCTAAAGAGAGCCGTAGACGTGAGGTCTCCGAGAATGAAGTCCTTAGTGGACAGTTGAGGGGATTGGATCATCCCTGGACTTTCAGTCCTAAAGAGAGCCGTAGACGTGAGGTCTCCGAGAATGAAGTCCTTAGTGGACAGTTGAGGGGATTGGATCATCCCTGGACTTTCAGTCCTAAAGAGAGCCGTAGACGTGAGGTCTCCGAGAATGAAGTCCTTAGTGGACAGTTGAGGGGATTGGATCATCCCTGGACTTTCAGTCCTAAAGAGAGCCGTAGACGTGAGGTCTCCGAGAATGAAGTCGTTAGTGGACAGTTGAGGGGATTGGATCATCCCTGGACTTTCAGTCCTAAAGAGAGCCGTAGACGTGAGGTCTCCGAGAAGTGGGGATTGTATCATCCCCGGACTTAGGTCCCTGAATTGATCCGTAGACGTGAGGTCTCCGAGAAGTGGGGATTGTATCATCCCCGGACTTAGGTCCCTGAATTGATCCGTAGACGTGAGGTCTCCGAGAAGTGGGGATTGTATCATCCCCGGACTGCGGTCCCTGAATTGATCCGTAGACGTGAGATCTCCGAGAAGTGGGGATTGTATCATCCCCGGACTTCGGTCCCTGAATTGATCCGTAGACGTGTGGTCTCCGAGAAGTGGGGATTGTATCATCCCCGGACTTCGGTCCCTGAATTGATCCGTAGACGTGTGGTCTCCGAGAAGGGATTGTATCATCCCCGGACTTCGGTCCCTGAATTGATCCGTAGACATGTGGTCTCCGAGAAGTGGGGATTGTATCATCCCCGGACTTCGGTCCCTGAATTGATCCGTAGACGTGTGGTCTCCGAGAAGTGGGGATTGTATCATCCCCGGACTTTGGTCCCTGAATTGATCCGTAGACGAATGGTCTCCGAGAAAGTGATTTTTTATAATGATGTGGTTACTTGTATCGGTATGGATACTTGTATTGATGATGTGGTTACTTGTATCGGTAGGATACTAGTATTGATGATGTGGTTACTTGTAACGGTATGGATACTTGTATTGATGATGTGGTTACTTGTATCGGTAGGATACATGTATTGATGACATGGTTACTTGTATCAGTATGGATACTTGTATTGATGATATGTATACTTGTATTGGCATGAATACTTGTACTAATGATGTGGATACTTGTATTGTTATGGATACCTGTGTTGATGACGATGCTGACGATCGTGTGATGACGATGCTGATGATCGTGTGATGACGATGCTGATGATCGTGTGATGACGATGCTGACGATCGTGTGATGACGATGCTGATGATCATGTGAATGCTGATGATCGTGAGATGACGATGCTGATGATCATGTGATGACGATGCTGATGATCGTGTGATGACGATGCTGATGATCGTGTGATGACGATGCTGATGATCGTGGGATGACGATACTGATGATCGTGCGATGATCGTGATGATGACGATGCTGATGATCGTGTGATGACGATGCTGATGATTGTGTGATGATGATGCTGATGATCGTGTGATGACGATGCTAATGATCGTGAGGATCCAGATGTTGATGTTGTTGTAGCTGTTCGAGTGCTGCAGAAGATAAAGACTCAGTACTGAAGATGTTGATGTTCCAGTATTGAAGATGTTCCAGTAACTGCTTGAGTTACTGATGATGTTGAGAAAGCTTCCAATGATTTATAGATGTATCATGTATGATGTTGATGACTCCTTGCTCGTGCAGATACTGTTATAATATCCTTCTCGTTAAGGGGGAGTGTTGAAATATTGTAACTTCAAAGAATATTATATTTGTATATTATTTATTCCGGAGATGTTCCATACCTCCGATGAGATTATACTATAAATCCGGAGATGTTTATTCCTCCGAGTTGGGTGTGGTAACTAGGGTTATTAGACCCACCATGTGGGGGTCGACCCAGTCAGTTATAATGGGGTATTTAACCTAATGGTTAAATACGAGCCTACATGTACTTGTGTAAAATACATATCAGAGTAGTGTATAAATAG
Organism: Larix kaempferi; assembly: GCA_027924585.1. Lineage (NCBI taxonomy): Eukaryota > Viridiplantae > Streptophyta > Pinopsida > Pinales > Pinaceae > Larix > Larix kaempferi. The sequence continues at coordinate 8,010,520 of BSBM01000318.1, read as the reverse complement.
AGGAGGTGTGTTCCTCATTTGATACACTCACACACTTGAGGATAGCGCACTTGTGGAGGAGAGGTCTACTATTGTGGAGGAGGAGATCATGTCTCAGGGTTTCATCTTTGTATATTGCTGGTCATCTATATTGAGGAAGCTTTGCTGGGTTTTCTACCCCATGAGGGTTTCCCAGGATAAATCTCTGTCTCTTGTGTTTATGCTGTGCTTGTTGTTTCTTCAGTGATCCTGTATATGCTATTATTGTGAAATGGAATGTAATGCTGCTATTTTCTGTCTTAGCATATTGAATTTTAACAACATGATGTATGCATCTCTTTATGTATGTGATGTATGTGTATTTTGCTTTATGTTGCCTATGTGTTGATGTGATGCATATGCAGTAGTTGATACTGACATATTTGTTTTGGGCATGTTTTTATCGACTTTATGATCATGCTATACATGTATGTGTAATCGTAGGAGAAACACATAGACGTATTTATGTAGGGTTATGCAGTCGGGTTATGTGCAAGGTGCCAATTCAATACATCATTGGAGATGGAGTCGAGGAATGCATTGGCATTTCTCGGTATATGTGTGAAAGTGATGGTTTCAAACTGTCTAAGGAGAAGGTGCACACACAATTTTTTTTAGAAGAGGAGTGAGTTGTGGACACAAAACACATTATTCAATTACGATACGACAAGTTGTGAGTCGATGTGTACTTGTAGATGGTGAATTCCCAAGTGCAGGGTATCGCATAATAGACCTATTATGACATCGTATTCTTCTTGGTTGTTTGTTAGTGCCCCCAAACACACCCCGTCGGTGTGGTGGAGTGCATGGGAGGGAGAATATATAAACCAGGAAATGGATGCTAGATGTTTGGACCATAGACTGGCACCGTCTACATATCCTATGTAGATGCCCGACTGGGAGGACATCTGCATTTAAGAAGAGAAGTAGTTTACTTTCTAATTCGAGATAATGTGAAATGAAAGTAAATTTTTGACACAAATAAGAATATTAATGGTGGGTGATGGATGTCTTGTTTGTGTCATAGGGGTAAAACCCCTTGTTGATTTATTAATTTTTGGGTAAAGATTGCATATGGTCTGCGTCTTTGTTGGAAGATGAGAAAGCACTGCAAGTGAGGACATCGGATAAAGGAGATTCATCATCCATGGTATCTGGTAAGATTAGTGTTACTTCCTCGGTTGGTAACCTTTGCAAGGTTATACATATGGGTTGTAATTGATCTTGTATTCTCATTAGTTTGAGACGAGCTTGTCGTTCGACGTGCCCACTAGGGCATTGAAAAGATAAGTGGGTGGTCTCTCCACAAGATCGACAAGGTATTGGTACGCATGGACATAAGCGTTCTTGGTCTTCCTGAGTGTTGATTTGTTCCATTATGCATGCGATGGTTCTAGGAGGGAGCATTCATAGTGTGGTGGTGCTGTCATAAGATTAGATGGTTCTTGCGACGTTATAGGCTCTACCACATTTTCGACAGCTGGCACAAATTCTATGGGAGGTGCGACTGACAGTGTCGTTGATGTGGTAATTACGTTAATGGATTCTACTTCTCGGGTTAAGAAGGGGAGTTCCTCAATTGTTACTTGAGTGAGACAAACTATTGCCAATGCCTCTTGGTATCGAGGGAGTTCGGGGCAATGGTGCGTATAGTTCCCGTACTGAGTGCATATGGAACATGCGTGGCTTGTATGCAATGTTTTGGACTTAAATGTGGGTGAGAACCGAGGGAGGTGTTCCCCATTTCACATTGGTGGAGCGTGGGTGATGCTAATAGGGGTGTTGAGCAGATTCTTTAACTCCAATAGAGTAGGACATAGATTGGTTGGGTGTCCTTGTTGCCCGCAAAGAGAACATGGCGGTGTGACCCATTGATGGGGAGTATTGATCATAATTGGGGATTTTAACTCCTGATGGTTGATGAACCCTGCTTTAGGCTTCACGGTTTATACTAAATTAGATGTCAGGTTAGGTAAGAGGGGACTTTTCAACTTTGGTTGTTTGTTGCCCCCATTAGTGGTCTTAGTGTTACACCAAAATGTCGTCACCCTTGTGCAAGTGTCACAAGTGTTGGAAGTCATGACCTAGTGTCGTCATCATGACCGTTGCAAGTACCATTATTATGACCAAGTGTTGTCATCATGACCGTTGTGATAATGTCATCATCTTGACCATTGTGTAAACTCTTTGCTACATCCCTGAATTTTCCCATGACTAGAGGGCTTAACTGACCTACTTTTCAAGGTCGTCGCAGTCTGCCCTTGTGCAACATGCGACGTCGCAGGTTGTCCTAATGCAACCTGCGACGATGTCATTTATTTGGATAAAAGAGTATCTTCGAGCCCATTCTTGAAGATGAGTGATGTGGAGGCCTATCCCTAGGCTTTATGTGAGGTGGCATTTTGGTTCCTAACCTTATGGAAAGATCCCTTAACCATCTCCCCCTAATCCTCAACCTACCCTATCTCTTTAGCCCTATATAAACACCCACTCTCTCCATGGGAGAGGAGGAAGGTCTATGGTACCCTTATGCTGGTAGAACCCATATTGGTGATTGGGAAGCTTGTACCATATTGGAGGTTTGGCTTGGACATGTTGGATGGAGGATGCAACGTTGAGGCTTTGGTTGTAGCTTCATCCTTTCTATGTATTCCCACTTTTTATACAGTTAATATAATCTCTTTCCATAAATGTTGTCTGATTGATAATGTTTACAACTTTCTTCCTCAACTGTTAGTTTAGATCAGTTATTGTTTAGATATCTTGTACTGCTTGTATTGTTTCCATATTGTCTTGACAGGTCTTGCAGCTGGAGATCTGACGACCGCGAGACTTGGAGCAACAACAAGGAGAAGGATCGACGATTTGAAAGGTACGATATCTAAGTACTCGATCTATAACTAGATCTAGGAAATGAGTTTTGTATTCTGTACTATTTGTTCTAGACTCGCATTGAGCTAGGGAGATCCTGCTCGCGTCTGCTCGAGTGGATTGTCCGTTAACAAATTTGGCAACCATACTGGGGAAGAACATTGTTGTTTTCAATCTGAATGTCAGTTTTAGTTGATTGCTTTTCCAAGCCATCTCTTTGGCCATTTGCTTCTTAATCCCTTTCACCATCAGATCTTCACTTTGAAGAATCTAATTACCTTCCTTTGAGTTTGTACTCCTCATTTTCAAACCATTTCATTGCTCATTGTTTGGAGAATTGGTTTATTTTTTAATCTAGACTTCACCTGTCACACATGGGTAGTGGAAACAGAGCGACACTGTGTCATTCTGAGTCTCTGTTCTTTACTTGTTAGTCACTCGTCGCACCCCTTGCATTGTCAAACTACGACATCGTCGCACTTCCCATGTAAGCAAACTGCGACGTCGCACTGTGTATAAGCACAGAGTGCGCTGATCTGCCATTTTTTCCATACAGGCACCTTTTCTCCATTTCTGATTTGAGTTTTGGTTTGTGTGCAGACTCCTCTGCACTGTACCTTCCAGGCAGAGACCCTTTTGTCTAGCAGTGTTTTGTTTGGCTTGTTTGTATTGGTTTTTGGGTCTTTTGAGTTTTGGATTCATGTTTGGCCCCTTGAGTAAAAACTAGTGTTTTGCTTGCATTTTTAAGCGAAATGGGTTCTATTTTTGAAAAAAATTCCCCCTCATGGCTGGGGGGGGACCATGAATTGTGCATTCTTCAGTCGTTTTGACCCATCTCAAGGTTTTGAGATCATTTTTTGGTTTTGTGTGATTGGCTTGTTTTAAAGACTTGAAGAGTGTGGGATATCCATGTCTTTTTGAGCCTCTCTTTCTTGGGTTATGCATCTTGTCTCCCTTACATGTTGAGTTATTAAATCATTTTTGGGAAAGATTGATTCTTTGTCTCCACTTTAGTTCAAAGAAAAGATTGATTTTGTCACTCTTTTGCTATATTCATGAAATTGGAAAACATAAGTATTCTTCTTGCTTTAATTTGATCATTTGAAATTCTTGGTCTCACACTCATAGGGAGAAGAAAAGGCTTGTTTCAATTTTGTGTACATTTGAGTTAGACATGATTATTAAGTGCTTTTCTTTGTATTGCATTTGATTGGAAACGTTTGTGGAATCCTCCTTTCCATAGCTTAGATGTGTATTTTTCAAGTGTAAAAAGATAGGAAATGAGTTATAATTATTTCATTTGGTAGATTTTGAGCCTCTCTTGAGTGCCTTTGAGTTGTTTGGGTGCTTGCCATTTTTTTTTGGGAATTTCCGAAGATTAGAGCGTTGTAGATATCCTCTCACTTTCTGTATATAAATATGAAAAGCGTTTAGTTATCAAATTCCATTTTTGGTACATGCATTTGAAAATTGAAAGTGCTTCATTATCTTATCTTATACATTATTAAGATTAGCTGCATCTTTCATTTTCTTTACGCTTTTTGGCTAATTATTGCAGAAAGTTAGAATTATTGCACTCTCGGAAGGAATTCTTCTTTTCGCTACTACTTAAGTAATTTTGGTTTGAAAGAAAGAAAAATCTCTCCTTACCTTCAGTAGTTTTCATTGAAAATGAAAGGAAAATGTGCATTATCATGTAGTTGAGGATTGCATTATGTTTACATTTATGTACTCACCTAATGCATCCACCTAACCGTACAAGATAAAATTAACGCTAGCTTAGGTTAAAATCATTTAGCAACTTGTGTGTAAGTTAGAGACGTGTTCCGGCGTCGTTAAGCATGGCAGCTGTCGTTATTTTCCAGCACTGTAGTCCGGGGGTATTGTAGTCTTCCATGTACATCGGTATATCAAGCTCCTTCACGTACCCACCAAGTACCATAATCCGTACTTGGCATATATTGAAGGGTGTATCACGTACTCGACACGTATATTGGAAGGTCTCGTGCCAACGACTGTGCATTAGACAACACCACTACGGATTTGAGCTCCCACATACCTTACGTATATCGAGAGACACCATTAGGATTCCTGAAACCAACTGAGTTAACCATTTGGCCGTCTTGGCAAAGCAATACATCGAGAACAGCACTCGGGGAGATTAGCACGCACGTACTGTCCAGGTAATCGTGTATGTAGGCAAGGGTACGGTCCCCAATCCTCCTTGTCGCATCATATTGTTGGACCCTGCAGTATATAGTGGTTTGCAATGCCTTGATAATCCTGTGAGGTTCCAGACTTTGAATCCACTCCTATTCACACAGTTTGCTTGTTGCTTTTAGACTTGAGTAGTGTTTGTCTTGTATGGTACTTTAGAAACTCTTAGGAAGTTTAGATATGGAAGATTCTTCCGGGACTACCAACCAAGGTGCCCCTTTTCAGGGTATGCCATTTATTATTCCCCCTTGTGGAACTGTTGGTCCTCCCTTTATGGCTACGTTGAGTCTTCCTGGATTGATGATAGGATACCGGTATGGTTATTCTCCAATCCAGTTACGCCAAGTGCACCAATCGTGTCGGACCTAGGTCCTTCACCACATGAGCATCAATCTCATGATGACCCTTCTCCTTCTCCGTCAAAAGTTGAATCGGCTTCCATCTCTTCCTCTTCTCCTACTGAAAACTCTGATGTTAGTAAGAAGGCGAGTGTGAAGAAGAAGAAAGGGAAGATTGAGAAGAAGAAAGATAAGAAAGAGACCAAGCGTCAACCATTTGCCTCTAATGGCACTCATTCTATGAGAACGCCTCGTAAGCCAAAGTTCCCTTGCAAACTTTGCAAGGGTGATCACCTTCTCAAGAATTGTCTCGGTCTTTCCTGTGTGTCAGAAGTGTGGTCTAAAAACCCCAAACTGCTTGTATCGTCAACCTCTGACCATCATGTTGGTGACACTCCCTCGACTAGTGACCCTTTGGTGAAGGGTCGGAAGGGTAGAGCTGCAGACCCTTGTTGGATATGCAAGGGAATGCATCGTATTTACCTTTGTCCAAACATGGATGAAGCTTCACGATGGTTGGAAGATATTACTAGTTCTCAGTAGGTTCTTCCAACAAGCGATAGTAAGTCATCCCTCGACCCCCCATTGGTTGACCAAGTGGTCAATTCAGTTTCATCTGTAATTGATCCCACTCTTCCTTTAGAGAGTGAAGTGATTGAGTCGATCTCATCTCCACTCGATCCCGCTCTTTCATTAGAGAAAGTCCAGACTGAAGCAATCATCATGACACAATCTTCGTCTCATTCTTATCTTCCAAGTAAGAGTGAATTGGAAACCGCTGATGTTTTTCTAGTCAGTTCAGAATGTCCTAGGCAAGGGGAGACCTTGTCCATTCCTGCAGGACCCCCCCCAAGTACCGAGGTTATTTCATTTGATTGGAATAGTCTAACAGAATCTCGTCTTCCTTCGAGTGTTCCTTTTAAAATATCTGTAGGAGTTTCAGATAAAGAAATTTTTCATACGATAATTGATGAGGGAGCTTCTGTTATATTTTATCCTCAACTGCTTGGCAAGATATAGGTTCCCCTCAGCTTGTGCCAGTCACTGACCAGATTTTGGATTTTAATAGAAGGCCTATCAGACCTTTAGGGATTCTCCCGCAGTTACCTGTCACGTTGAGAGGTAAAACTGTTTATGTTGATGTCATGGTTGTCCAAGGTCCTTTAGATTTCAATCTACTCCTTGGATGTGATTATGTCTATGCTATGAAAGCCGTCGTGTCCACACTCTTTCGAGTGATGTATTTTCCTCATCATGGGAATTTTGTGACCATTGATCAACTTTCCTTCGTGACACCCACTCATCATATGACTCCTAGTCATCAAACTTCCCAAAATGTTTCGCATGTTTTAGTGGTTTCTTCCCCCTGAGGATGGGGGGTACGAGCTCGGTTTATGTTATGTTTCAAGCTCGTTAAAAAATGAAACCGAACACCCTAACATAGTTTCCCTTTGGTTTCAAGCTTGCATAAAAATGAAACCAATCCACTTTACGAGCATGGTTTATGTTATGTTTCAAGCTCGTTAAAAAATGAAACCAACCTTCAAGCAAAGTTTCTCTTTGATTTCAAGCTTGCATGAAAATGAAACCATTTCATATGAGCATAGTTCCCGTTCTATGTCAAGCTCATTAAAAAATGAAATAGGTTCCTACGAGCACGGTTTATGTTATGTTTCAAGCTCGTTAAAAAATGAAACCAACCACCCTAGCATAGTTTCCCTTTGGTTTCAAGCTTGCATAAAAATGAAACCAATCCATTAGAGCACAGTTTTCTTCTATCTCAAGCTCGTTAAAAAATGAAATAGACCCCTCTAAGCATAGTTTACCTTTGGTTTCAAGTTTGCAAAAAAATGAAACCAATCCACTCGAGCACAATTTTATTCCATTTCAAGTTCGTTAAAAAATAAGATGGGCCCCCTCAAGCATAGTTATTGTGTGTAAAAATGAAATAGATCTCCCTCCCTTCGGTTCGAGTCTCTCGCTAGAGTTAGAATTTGAACCTTCATTTCATTTGATTCTCGTTTCCCCCCCCTTGGTGAACATTTTCATATTAGTAGATAGGTTGGTCGTTGGGTTAGAAAGCATCATTTTTAGACGAAATGAAGCCTTGGGGGTCATGTCAGATGTCGTACCATCAACAATCATGTTGAAGAAACACTACCATGTTAAGCCGCTAGCAATCATGTTGGGGGAATTTTTCCAACCTCTGGGCATCATGTTGGGAAGGAACCCGTCAATGGGCCTTAACCTATGAGCATAGTTCTTTTTTTATGTCAAGCTCGTTAAAAAATGAAATAGGTTCCCGTGAGCAGAGTTCTAATCTTGTGTCAAGCTTGTTAAAAAATGAAACATATCATTTCCCTTTGAGTCGAGTCTCCTCGTAGACTTAGTACCTGAACCTTCTTTTCACCCGCCTATGCCTTAGGCAGATGAAATGAAGCTTGGGGGCATGTCTTCAACCTCTGGAAGTCATGTTGAAGTCAACTCGATCGCCTCTCCACACCACGGTGGAGCTAAGTCACTTACTTCTAGCAATCATGCTGGGGGCACACACCAACCTTTGGATGCCATGTTGGGAAAAAGTTCACCATTGGGAAGATTTACGAGCATACTTTCCTTTTTAGGTTTCAAGCTCATTAAACCATGAAAAATATCCCGAGCATAGTTCATTTTCTATTACAAGCTCGTTAAAAAATGAAGCAAACATCATGAGCATTCTTCCAACCTATCTTCGAGCTCGTTAAAAATAGTAAGATAGCATTTGAGCTTACTTTTCACCTTTTTTGTGCTCTGGTTGAAACATGAAAAGTGGTTTGAGCTTAGTTTTTACTTTTTCGTGCTCTGGTTCAAACATGAAAAAGATTCCAAGTGCTTTTGATACCATTATCGTGCTCGTTAAAAATTTGAGTAAAAAGGTGTGTCTAACGAGTACAGGTTTATCACTTTATCCGGCCTCGCTAGACTATTTACGGAAAAGGAACTGTACCGAGTTTACTTTTCCTTTGTCGTACTCGGTTATCAACCATGACAAAGTTGTTCATGGAGTCCTTTTAAGCTCTTTTCAGACTCCCTAAATAGGAAAAGATTGCCAAGCGAACTTGATGCTTTCACACTTGTAAAAGCATTTGAATGATCGTCTTTCTGGTGATAGTTTACCCCTTTTTCGGACCAGGAAGCACTATTTACGAAAAAGGAATACTCCAACCAACCATGGCTGGAAGATTCCTCTCCCGCGTTGTTTTACCCTTTTTTCGGGCGATGAGGCTAACTTTACGAAAAAGGACCGTTGGAGTCTCCTTTAGTTCTTTTCAGACTCTCTAAACATGAAATGACGCCGAGTTTTCCTTCTTTGGACTCGTTAAATTCAAACATCAAAGGGCCCATCCATGGGACGAACCCCTCCTTTCCTAGGTTTGTAAAACATTTGGGATCGGACTCATCTATGAGATGAGCTATACCGAGCATCTGATTACCCTCATCAAGCTCGTTAAAAACACATGAGGCACTCATCAATCATGATGGGGAAAAAGGAAAGATTTTGTGTTACATCTTAATTATGGCAGTACATAGTCACTCTTGAACATGGCACTCATTTGCATTTGCATTCAGTACTTGGGTAATCTGTTTGTCCTCGAGTCTTGTCAATTCCATGAGTCGCGTCGCTCCTTTGGATCAGCCAAAGAATGCTTCCACCATCAGTTGCATTAGGGGTTGGTATCATTCTCGTCGTGTCAATACTGCCAAGTCATGCGATGCCCATGTTCAAGAGATGTTTATTACTCATCATCTGCAGTCAGTATACCTTCAATCATGTCGGTCTACCTTGAGTCAGTCTTGCACATTAATCTACCGTACGATCTACACCAAACATTTGTTATCGAGTTTCGTGTTGATGATGGGGGATTCATCATGCCCCTCCTTCGACGGGTTCATCCTCATCGACTTCAAATCATCATCCGAGGTTTGAACTTAGAAACCAACCAAGTTCCTTGGGCCTGCATGCCTCAATGGCAGGTTACCTCGCTTTCATCATGAGTTTACATCATTGACTCTTGATTGAAAGATTTCATCTTGCGTTCAACTCCAAATCATTTATTCGCGCTTGATGATATGTACTATGATACCTTGGGAATCATTGACATTAATGGTGATCTCCCTCGCACTTGTTAACGATATACATTAATGACTGGTAATCAAGTGGTTTCTACCATGTTCGACTCCAAAACGTTGTAATCACATGGATAGATTCATATCATTGCGGGTTCAGCTTGAAGACCCTAGGGAAGTTATTTTCTACCCAGGTTGCGATGGAGATTGTTTGGGACACACAAATCCACTTTTGTATTGGTCGTGGCTGTGTTGTCAGTTCAGAGTTACACGGATCCACTTTTGTATTGGTCGTGGCTGTGTTATCATCTCATCATGGATCTATGATTGTGTCTAGTAGCCATGATTGTGTTCAGTTAGTCTTTACTATCATGGATCTGCAATGTATTGGTCGGCAGCCATGTTTTGTGTTGTATGAGACTTGTGGATCTCAGGTCATTTATTCAGCAATTCCTTCCAACCAGCAAGTCCTTGTCATTTTTCTTACTACAAAGCATTTCACCAGTCTCATTCCGTCAGCTTCATGCTTTGGGGGGCATTCTGTTACACCAAAATGTCGTCACCCTTGTGCAAGTGTCACAAGTGTCGCAAGTGTTGCAAGTGTCGTCGTCATGACCTAGTGTCGTCATCATGACTGTTGCAAGTACCGTTATTATGACCAAGTGTTGTCATCATGACCGTTGTGATAATGTCGTCATCTTGACCATTGTGTAAAATCTTTGCTACATCCCTGAAGTTTCCCATGACTGGAGGGCTTAACTGACCTACTTTTCAAGGTTGTCGCAGTCTGCCCTTGTGCAACATGCGACGTCGCAGGTTGTCCTAATGCAACCTGTGACGATGTCAGTTATTTGGATAAAAGAGTATCTTCGAGCCCATTCTCGAAGATGAGTGATGTGGAGGCCTATCCCTAGGCTTTAGGTGAGGTGGCATTTCGGTTCCTAACCTTATGGAAAGATCCCTTAACCATCTCCCCCTAATCCTCAACCTACCCTATCTCTTTAGCCCTATATAAACACCCACTCTCTCCATGGGAGAGGAGGAAGGTCTATGGTGCCCTTATGCTGGTAGAAACCATATTGGTGATTGGGAAGCTATACCATCTTGGAGGTTTTGCTTGGACATGTTGGATGGAGGATGCAACGTTGAGGCTTTGGTTGTAGCTTCATCCTTTCTATGTATTCCCACTTTTTATACAGTTAATATAATCTCTTTCCATAAATGTTGTCTGATTGATAATGTTTACAACTTTCTTCCTCAACTGTTCGTTTAGATCAGTTATTGTTTAGATATCTTGTACTGCTTGTATTGTTTCCATATTGTCTTGACAGGTCTTGCAGGTGGAGATCTGATGACCGTGAGACTTGGAGAAACAACAAGGAGAAGGATCGGCGATTTGAAAGGTATGATATCTAAGTACTCGATCTATAACTAGATCTAGGAAATGAGTTTTGTATTCTGTACTATTTGTTCTAGACTCGCATTGAGCTAGGGAGATCTTGCTCGCATCCGCTCGAGTGGATTGTCCGTTAACACTTAGTGATGACTGATTGCGGTGTAGTTGCGGATGTCATAGGTTGGGTTGTCGTAACCAAAAGTGTTACAGTCCTTGCAGCTCTACTAGCCGAAATAGGGACAAATTCATAATGGGCGACTGGTTTGGAAGCCATCTCTGGGAAGGGTGGTGTAAGGTACCAAACCGGGATTCCCAAAGTTAGCCCAAGTAGAGTTAACTAAGCCATAACCGACATCCCTTGTACACCCGTGGGAGGATACAAGAATGGGATTTGAAATATCGGTGGTATCGATGGACTCAACATTTGTTCAATGTGATGACTCAACAATGGTGTTGATGATGGTGTTGAGGTAGAGGCGGCTCCATTTTCAACGGTGAAAATTGTGCACATTAGGCCATCGGTTGATGTAGGGATATTAAGTGGTGGTCCCGAATATACTCCTAACAAATTGGAGTCCTTGTATATACTGGGGGTAATGTCAACATATGGTTTATCATCACCCAGTACATTCGGTAGGACATTGTTAGGGTTGCTTGTGGTATTAGGGTCATAGTAGTTAAGCTGGTCGACGATAACTACCTTCCCATTTAAGGGAAACATCATGATACAAAAGACTAAGGAGGCTACCGCCTTCATGGTGTACATATAACTATGCTCCAAGAGGATGTTCTAGTCGAGTTCTACATCAACTACTTCAAATATTGATCATAACCATCTTCCCCCCCAACTCCATGGGGACATTTTGGTACAATCCTCTTGGTTGGGATGGTCTCCCATCATATGCGTGAAGATAAATAGACGAGGGGACCAGCTCAGGAGATCCTAATTGTTTTCAGACTTTTGCATACATAACACAAGTGGATGCGCCTTCGTCAATGATACATGGATGGATCATGATGTTCTTTACAGTAATTGGAACTTGAAATGCGACTGTCGATGGTAGTCACAGATCAGCTTTGTCGAGATCAAAGGTCATGAGGTGCGAGTCGAAATGGTCGACGAAACCAAGTGCATTGAGTAATGCATTTCTCTTTGTTGTCCAAGACTGTAACACTTCTAATGTGGACATAGTTGCAAGGGATTGAGCCAAGTTGTCCACAATACTATAATTGTGGGCGGATTTCATGTGAGGGTTATTAGGGGTATGCCGAAGTGGAACTTTCAGGATCCATGGTATTTTTTTGGTATTCGAGCGTGGTATATATAGAGGGACCCCCGAGGGGATAAGAACGTCTTCCACTTGGGGGGTAGAAGGCCCGTCATAACCTCTGTATCATGTCTGAAGGTTTATGTCCAATGTATAGATATTTGGAAAGAATCGTCATTGGGTGGGTGAGGATCTTGTTGTTGTGTGACTACCCCTTGATTGGAAAAGGGTTGATGTAACACAATGGTTTGTGGCTGGGGAGGATTCTCTTCCTAAGGGGGGTTTTCCATCATCTTCTTTTTGGTTTCCACTAACTGTTGACACTCGGGTATAAGAGGACAATGATGTGTGTAGTGACCATAATCGCCGCAAATGGAGAACCAATAATTGGTTCTTAGGGTGGGATTATTCCCTTGTTTGGGGGGGTTGTTAGTCCCTGTATTTGGATCACCTGTATTCTGGTTTTGTTGGGGAGGGAGATTTCCCCCTTGTCCGGCTGCTAATTATGTTTGTTCTTACCTTTCTTCTTCCCCCAAATCTGTGGATTATAGGGGTTTGTGGCATTCAATTGCTCAAATTGTTGAGCTTGTTGAACATAAGAGGATTAAACTAGGTTAACCCCCATGTGGGGGGCAGGTTGCTGACCAGTTGGGCATGGGAAAGGATAGTATGGGTTATATCTCGACGGTGGTATAAATGTAGGTTGCATTCCATAAGATGTTGACGTAGGAACGACTTGCGCCATTGGCGGTGTAGGAACCGTCATTGCTTGGCTAATGTTTGGGTATGTAGGACTATACGGTCCATACTGTAATTGACCAACTGATGGTGTTGGTACCGTTGTAGGGGGTACGGATGTGGGTGGCATGGATGCGTAATACAGAACCATGTTGAATGACAACAATGTGGTAGGAGGATCCTTTCCTAGATGGGAAATGGACCCAATAATCCCATCCACCAAATGTGATGAGCCCGAAGGTGTAGGATCCAGCGAACGATGCCGAGGGGCATCAGGGAGAATTGTGTAAAGGTATTCGGATTGTGCATATATGAGGTCAAAATGTTGTGCTTTTAGAATGGCCTCTTCCTCACTTTGTGGCATGGAGGTGGCGACATCTTTATCTATGGCGGGTTGGAGAGATTTGATAAACCAATCCAACAAAAAGGGAGGTTGTATTTCGATCTTGCAGAGTGTGCGGCGTCTACGCCACTCATGGATGTGGTCTGCGATGTGGGTGGAATTATTTTGATGAAATTCAGTGAGAATATCAAGGCCTCTATCATGTCATATTGGCAGTTGAAAGTACGTAAGAAATGTGGTGGCCAATGTCGCAAATGTGGAATGGGTTCCAACTTCTAGGTTTACGTACCACTTTGTTGTCATTCCGGTGAGGGTACGCTAGAAGAGGCGAAGCCTCACGGGGTCATCCACTATGCTGTTAGATGAACACCATAAGTGGAAATACGTAACGTGGTTGGCGGGATCGTCTCCCTATTTTCCTTCGAATTTGGGAATTTCGGAAAAAGAGCTTGTCAGACATAGCCAACCATGTCACATCATGATTAATGGGATCATTAGTCAGTTTGGCCAAATCAAGTAGATTTAAACTAGTCATGAACGGTAAGGTTGGGACGACTGGCCTTGCCATTGTATTTGGGATGTGATTTCCACGAGGGGGAGACCCAGGTGGTGTTGTAAACAACAATTGACCTCCTATGAGAGAGGATGGGTCAAATGGAACCGAGGGATCTCCAAGGGGAGAAGCCAACAGGGTACCTCCTCCAATGGGGGAAGAAGTGGTGTAATTGATAGTTTCTCCGAGAGGAGAAAATGTACCTATAAAGGCTTGGCCTCGAACAGATGATCCTATCAATGTATCCCGAGAGCGACCTTGGCTAGGGTACATTCCTTGTGAACCACGGAAAGAAGGGGTAATAACACCCCTCGAGAGATGAGATAGGCCTTGCAGTCTACGAGATTGTCTTAGGATGTTGTTTTGTTCCTCAATGGTGAAGTCTTTGTGTCAAATGAGAGTGATAGTGGAATTAAAACACAATTGAACAAATACAAAATATTCCAACCACAATAGATGCAAAATAGTGTGATAAGTGAGTGATATGTGCAATGTCGGTTTTAGTGCATGAATTCACACATGTAGGTTCTTTTTATTACGAGTTAGTGAACTTTAAAAAAGAAAATAAATGTAATTTACATATAAGACCTAATGTCCTTCCTCTCAAATGTAACTGGGCCTCCCAAAAGCACAATTGATGGTGATAATGGTATCCACTCAACAATCGACTAGTGGAGGTACCAAAGAGCCAGTTCTATTGGCAATGGGGCCAATGTTCTAATCAAGAAGACTTGGAAACACCTCCCAAAGGCAGTAAGATATCCTAAATTGGGCCACTAAGATACCTTGCGTCAAGTGTGGATCAATGATTCATCCTGCACGGTATAGTTTCGTCTCCCTACAACAAGCTGAGTGGCTTGTAGGGGAGAGCATGGCAGCTATACCTCGGCTTTCAACTCATTGGTCATGACACACTTCTCATCCGGGTTTTCTTTTAACACTTGATTATAGAAGGATTTCGTAAGTACCCTATGAGACAATAATGATATGTTTCAAAATATCACTAATGAAACTAGATTGGTGGGAATTAATGGATGCCTATCCCAATCAATCCTACCTAACAAAAATATTGTTTTGTGACCTCCCGTGGAGGATTTTAATTGGTTAAAACAATTACAATATTGATTTTAAGGGTTTGAATGTTTCACTTATGGAGTGTAAGAGGGGTATTTCACAATCCCTACCTTTCTGATTCACCAAGCTCACATGAAGTGCGAGGTGAAGAGCATACTAGGATTGGAAGAGTCTTTATGCCTCTTATTGTGTGCTAGTGGTGCAAACACATGTGATGAAAGCAAACAAATGATTTTATTGGTAATTTAACTAAAATAGTATATCAAGTAATGCATACTTTTAACTCTAGTAGATGGTCATGACGCTTTGCAAAATAAAAATATTCTAATTAATAGACAAGTGTGCAATGGAGGTATTTCACACTTCTAACCCTATTTCTGATTCACTAAGCTCACATGAAGTGTGAGGTGAAGAGCATACTTCAGGTGACAAGTTTCTTTAGGTCCTTGCTTGTGTGCACAAAGTGTTTTCTACACTAATGATACGAAAAACAACATGTCGATTGATGCATAAACATGAAATGATCTTGAATACTAGTGACAACAATGGGGCCCGTTGAAAGCCTCAAAGTTGGTTACCTATGTAAGTTTCAAGAGAGATGAACTCTTTACTTCCTAATCTTGGTCTAGGTGAACTAATTACTAAAAAATTAAGTAATTATGCGAATTAGCCTTAATTTAAGTTCACTAGTTAGCATTATTTGGATTTCCAAACTAAGCTATGCAGATAAAAAGAAAATAAACAACAGTAGCGTGGCTAAACCAAACTCTGCCGCGCTGACATCGTGGGTTAATACAAAATAGACATGCGGGTAGCGCAGGTAATACACCAACATTCCGCGTGGGTGCGATGAACGGTGTAGTGTGGGTATAACATTGGTAACCTGCGCTGTGCGCACGACTGTCCGGTCCATTTCCACGCTGTCAGCACGACAGAGAAGCTGTGAACTATATGGCTATGTAAAAAAATAAATTGTGGCCGTAATGGGGCCAATTTCTCGAAGCAAGAGGTGGAATAACTGCTCTCCTGCAAATAATAAATACATAGAATTAGATACTTAGCATAAAACAACCTAGTTTAAATAGAAATAAACAAAAATAAGTATCGTCGCCATTAGAACTTTTGTGGAAAAGATTGCACAAGTGCACTCTTCCACTTGGTAAGGGGCTAATCCTTGTAGGTTGCAGCAAGGCCTCAGTCCTTGGAGCCCATTTTGGTTTGGTTGGTATTCCTCCAAGTGATCCTGCAAGAGATTGTTAGTTTAGTTCACATTCAAACATAGAAATATTGATAAAAACAAAATGAAAGAGATGGGGGGAGAACGCAAACTTCAACAACAACCAAAGATATGCTAAACCACTCTTGTATTGCCCAATGGAATAGTTGTACAACACCTAGGAGGTGTGGGCTTCAAGGGAATCCAAAAATCTCCCTTAGGTGGGCCTTTCTTGTCCAAACTAGATGCTAAGTAGATGGAAGAATGATGGAGATAAACACTTGCCCCTAGATGGAAGGTGGCAAGGGAGCTTGATAATGCTTACAATGGTAGGAAATGGTGGGCTATGAGGAAGCTCCAACTCAAATCCAACAGCATAACCTTACTCTAATTTCTCCCTACAAAATGCATGCCAATAGCTTTCTTTTATAGGCCAAGAGGTGGCCAACAAACAACTAGATCTAAATGTGAACTCTCCTCCTTCATGAACTATCTCCAAGGTACACAAGGGGGGCTTATTAATGCCACCAAGTGTGTGAGGAGCCGAATTTGGATATTTGGGGAGGATTGAGTCTTCAATGCACCACTAGGAGTGAGTGGTCCCACCGTTTTGACAATAACGTGGCTATTGAAGGAAAAGTCGCATGGGTGTAGCGCGAGCATTATTCAAATAACCTGTGCTATAGCATGGGTCAACTATGTATTATCTATGCCACCCTTTGTTTTGACTATTCCTTGGTACTTATGGACTCATGCTATGTTTTGGATTCGTTGAGGATGCCTGTGGTGATAAAAATTCTCTATGTTGATGACGCTTACTGGATGAATCCTCGAAATGCCGCATGTGTGCGATTTTTAGGCATTAACAGACCGCATGGAGTGGTACCCTTGGAGTGCTATGAACTACTAGGGGGACCTAGAGTTATTGGTGCCTATCAACGGGTGGGATCTCATAGGTATTATATGTTTTGTGTTTACACATTTTTGCTGTATGTACATTGATTTGATTATATACATACTTCTTATGTATATTAGATACTAACTATGGCTTCTTTATCGGTGATGCATATGTTGGACTGATGAGACTCCCATAGGTTGTGGGATGCTACCAAAGGAATGATGAGAGGGCTATACTGGCATGGGTTTCCAAAGTATCTATTGGTGCTGGTGGTGGGGGTGATCCTTGTCATGTCCCAAAATCTTGCATTGGGTCACAATGGCCTAAGCCCCTTGGCCATACTCATGATAGTTTGTCAAATGGATGCTAAGGGCCAAATAAATGCCAAGAATGAAGTCCAAGTTAGTAATAATGTGAAATTAGATCCAAATGAACAAGGTGGGTCACATTAAGAGAAATTCCCAATTCAAAGTTGTAATATACCCATCCAAATGAACTGCCATGGAAGAAAATTACTAGTTCCCTAGGTTCGAGGGTGGAAGCTTTGGGATTTGAAATAAGGGGGATAATAAATGATGTTTGAAAATTAGAATGGGATAAATATTTAATAAAGGATATAAATAAATCAATACAAGGGAAAATCAAAGTTCCAATTGATCATGAAGACACATGGAGAATGTGGGACCCACACAAGCGAGATTTTCTATGCCACATGGCATCTCCCTCTTGTCATTTAGAATCCATAAGAAGACCAAGGTTCTTGGGATGAGTTGGAAGGTCAATATATTTGGCATGAATCAATTAAGGTCGAATTGGAGTGGAAGAGTAACTCCCATGGAAGAGGAAGAGGCATTTTGGAGCTAGTGAGACACTTGGACTGGATTCCCTAGCTCTATGACAACAATGATGAAGATTCTATGACACCAATGAAACAAATCAGAACTGAAGGCTGAAATATGACATATATGAGATGTCAGGGCTAAAAATAGCCTCCAAGAGGGCGCTCAAGTGAGTTAGGGCAGCCAAAGAGACACCAATTCTAATTTGGAGAAGAAGAGGGCTAGAATTGGAAGGACAAGTGTCATACTTGGGAATCTCTTCCCAACTTGAGTTGGCATGAATATATTGGGAGGAATTAGACCTATGGAGGAAATTAGAAGTTTATAAAAGAAAATAACAAAGAAGGATGGTAGCTTTTGATCATTTTAGAATTTGCATTTTTCATTTGGAGATGAGAGCTAGTGGAGTGCTACTCTACTTGCCTTAGCACCAATTTCTAGGTTGAAAGATTCCCATCCGAGTTGGTAATTGGAAAGGCCATTCAGAAATTTCATATGGAGCTTTAATGGATTATTTTGTTACAGTTTGAAGCTGTAGGGCATCTCAAGGTCACATCTCTTTCATCTTGCTTCTACAACCATTCTTCCATTTCTTGGCATATTCTTGCTCCTTGAGGAGAGGCGCACTTGTTGAGGTGATGAAATATTTGGGGTAGCTCTTGAGGCCCCATATATTTGTAATATGATATATATACTCTTTTTTTACTGCTCATGAGACTCTCAGGTCTAAATACCAAGTGAAGTTATGTAAAATTACCAAACAATGCATAAATGATGCCATTTCCCCTATATCTTGTTGTTGGAGTTTGAAGAGACATTATTTCGAGTTGTATGAGTTTATCTCTATGATTTAGTTGATGTATGGAGTTTTATTAAAGTTTTTAAGAAGTTTCATTAACAGAGCATAAGCCCTTGGCACCTAAAATTTGAATTTCATAAGTCATGGTGAAAATAACTAGCTTTCCCCCCTATGTGAAATCTTGCATATAAACATACGATTTTAAAGAGTTTCAGAAGGCCATAATAACTAATTAAGGATACATTGGGGAGATAATTAAAACCAATTATCAGTACCATACATATGTTCATAAATTTGGAAGGGTTTAACAACATTTGGGAAGCCATCTTTGTCCACTACCCTTGGGGGATTTGAAGCTCGAAATTACTAGTAATATTCCCTACTTTGTCCAGATTGTAAATGAATGTTGCATAAGTGTTTTAAGGGTTTTTAAGTATCCATAAGCCTTTTTTATATGTCTTAATACCTCTCAAATACCTTCAGACCCATTATACAAGCATTTGGAGTCATTTGGAGACCAAGAGACCAATACTAGTCAAAGAGAAATTACTAGTCAAACTCTCTACTTTGGCCAGAACTTAAAGGAGAGTTGCTGAAGCCTATTGAAGAATATAAAGCATCCTTGAACCTCATAATTATGTCCTAATATCATCCATACAACTTCTGTAACAATTTGGGAGCATTTGGAGTCATTTGGAGACCAAGAGACCAATACTAGTCAAAGGTCAAACTAGTGGGAAAAGTTGAAAATTTCACTATTTTAATAAATTTAAAAAAAGGGACATTACAATCCTGTAGAGAGAGCAGCCTTAAGGGATTGGTTTGTTGCGATCCTATCCAAATTGGAGAGGCAATTCAAATCATTGATAGAGGGAATTTATGATCAAGGGTTAGCCTAGCGTGAGGATGATGAGTTGTCCCATACCCTTCAGCTACCAATAGAATTGGGGGCTGGATGGCACCGAGTGATGAGGAGGGTGACCATAGTGTGCCACCAAGTACGTGTAGCACAGGATGGACAAGGTACTCCTCCGTCGGTTAGGCAGAGGCCACCTCAGAGATAGGGACCCACCACGACGACATGCCTGAGTGATGTTGTGGGAGTAGTAGAGGCGGTGCCAGAGGTAGTGCAGTCATTGACCATCAAGGGGCCTAACGAGTCGGAAACAAGAGGGGATATGTGAGTGCTAGGAACTTTGGATTTTGTATATGGATTTGGTCCTCATTTTGTATTTTGTATAGTTGGAGCCTATGGGAGGCCGATTTTTAATGCACCCCCATCACGTAGCTAATTTTATGTATTTATGGCCCATGAGACCACATGATGTACATGACCCACATTTTTTGGATATATATATAATTTTGGCAACATGTTTATGATCTCTTTTATGTGTTTGATGCATCGATGTGATGTATATGATGATGATGTTGATACATATGTTTGATGTTCTCTAGGTGTATTTGTAGGTACTTGCACAGGATTTGTATGATGAACAACACACATATATTCATGATTTGCTTGTGTATGCAGATTCAGGAAGATGGTTGATGTATCATATGCCAATCCAACACCTCGTTTGCAACGTGGTCATCAAATGCATTGGTTCGCTTGGGGACATGCGTGAACGTGATGGTTTCATATTTTCGTACTAGGAGGTGCATTCAAATTGTTTTACAAAAGAGGAGTTGGTTGAGGACACGAAATATGTTGTTGAGCTGGGAGACAACTAATTGGGAATCTAGGTGCACATGTAAGTGGTGTATGCCAAGATGGATGGCATCACTTAAAATCCCAGTGATTGCATCGTATTATGATTGGTTATTAGTGAGTGGCCCCAGGAAGACTCCTCCTGTGTGGAAAATAGTTTGGGATGGGGTATAAATGGCCCAAGAAGCCGATGCTAGATTCTTTGACAAACAATTTGCATTATCTACAAAGCTGGCATAATTATCTAAGCAAGAGACCATCTACATTCCAAACAAAGAATGGTCTTATTTTCAACCAAAGGGATTGAAAATACAAAGCATAAAGTGATACATTGTTCATTTTATTGTGTAAATGGGCAATGTAAAGGGTAAAATATGGTTTTGACAGTGGGTTCCTCCTAATATTGTAACTTTGAGCCATATCTAGGTGGTAGTATGCTTGTATTGGCTGACAGGTATCCAAAATTTGAAAGGAAGTCCCTTGGTGTCTTAGGCAATGTGTGACATATGGGTAGGATTCAAGTCTTCATCAGAATATGATGAACCATCACTGGTAAGTAGGTCAGCCAAAGATGATGTGTTATTGATGGTATCCAGTGCATGAGAAACAATTTCCTCAGTAGGTAGTCCTTGCGAGAATACTAAGGTGGAGGAGTTGATATTGTAGCTACATAAGTTCGATGCAGACTTCTATTTCAGTACGTAGGATGGGATACTGAAACGAAAAGTGGAAAGTGTCACCACGTGATCGACATGGGTGTGGGACCTTGGAAAGGATAGGCGCATGTGTTGAAGTGAGGGTTGGGGTAGCACAATTAGGTCTGATTGTGCCAATATTGTTGGGAATCATATGAGTATGCTGGCCACAATATGTACATTTATCATGTTGTGCTTCAGGGGCATGACCTTCAAGTTGTGGTTTTGTCATCCTAGGTGGCATTGTGGTTGGTACCATTGGGATGGTCAGTTCTGAGGTGGACGCAACTGGAGTTGTTGTTGATGTAGTGACAACATCGATGGAAGTTGTTTCTTACTATTGAGGTGGAGGACTCTCAACCTAAGGGTGAGTGAGGAAGGCGTCTCAAAATCGAAGGAGATTGGAACAATTGTGCATGCAATTCCAAAACTAAAATCAAATCGAATGCGCATGATTGGTATGTAACAACTTGAAATTAGTTGTCGTATTGGGTGAAGACGAGGTTGAAGATGTGCTCCCTTCTATAGTGTGTGTCACATGCATCACACTAACAAGGGTATTGAGTAAATTCCTGAGCTCTGGAAAGGTGGGGAACATGTTGGTTGTATGCCTTGTTTCCCACATAGGGAACACGGTGGGGTGATCCTTGTTGCAAGAGTAGTCGTTTTCATTACTGGGGATTTTAACCTATGTTGGGTGATTCCCCCTACTTTAGGCTTAGTGGATGTTGATGGTGGTTCAGGGAGATGGTTGGTCGCGACGGGGGAATTTCAACTAAGGATATCTTATGCCTCCATTAGTGGGTTTAGCGACAGCTGGCGGTGGTTTAGTCATAGGTGTCCTAGGATCGACACTTGGTACGGGTGGCATAATTGGCCTATATGGCATGAATTCCAAGACATGAAAAAAATTGTAGTCGGCTACAGGTTTTGAGGCCATTTTTGGATAGGGAGGAGTGAGGTACCACACAGGTATACCCAAAGTGAGCCTAGGTAGAGTCAATTGATCCATAAATGGTGTCCCTTACACTGCCGTTGGGGGGTACAAAAATGGTCTTTGAAAGATGGGAGTCATTGATGGACTCAACATCTGTTTAACGCCATGACTCATTGAAGGTGTTGATGATGATGCTAAGGGGGTGGTGTAGTCATTCTAAGAGGTGAAAATGGTGCACATAAGGCCATCCGTCGACGTTGGGATTTTAGGAAGAGGACCTGAATATACCCCTAACAAGTTGTATTCTTTTTACACTCTTGGGAATATATCAACGTAAGGGGTTTGACTTGTTCCATTTATAGTGGGTAGTGTTGGTTTTGGATCCTGATATTCCTGATTCAGAGATTTGTTGTTTAGTTTTGTTTGTACCCCATTTTTATTTGATGTGCAAGTGAACTGTAAACTCATCCCAACAGAGGGGTTTGGGGGGGGGGTTAGCCCTCCCGCGGGGGTCCAGGGCCAACGCCCCCGAGAAAGGGGGTTCGAAGGTGAAGCCCCTGAAAGAAACTTGTATTTACTTGCAAAATGTTGTAATTTCATAGTCATGACTTGGTCAGTAATGGTTGATTTACGGGCCCATGGAAATTGGGTATCCCATGGTGTTTTTCCATGGTAATCCCTCTTTAAAAGGAAGGCATTGAAATACAACTGGGTGTGGTATTATTGTAAAGATCTTTGTGATTGTGTGAGAGAGTGAAGAGGAAGTTGCAGTGGATGTGTTGCAGGTTGTATCCCTTCATTTTGCTGGACGGTATAATGAAGGGATTGACAATTTCTTCGTGGACATAGTGCAGATTGGGTGAACCACGTATATTAGCGTCTCTCTTGTATTGTGTTTATGTGTTTTATTTATGCATCTTATTTGATGCTATTGTTCTACGATCTTGTTTTTCTAACAATTGGTATCAGAGCCAAAGGTCTATTTGGCGCATAAACTCATAGGAAAGGAGGGTTCCTGGCTCGAGTGGGAGCAATGGTGGAAGAAGGAAAGTTTAGGGTCAACAAATTTAACTGCCAAAACTACTAGTTATGGAAGATACAAACGGAGGACTATCTGTATAAGAAGAATCTATTCCTATTGTTGGGAGGAAAAACAAAACAACTAGTAGCTATGAAGGACGAAGAATGGGAGGTTCTTGACATAAAGGCACCGGGAACAATACAATTGTTCCTGGATTCGTTGGTGGATTTCAATATTTCAAAAGAAAATACAATGGAGGGTCTGATGAGCGCATTGGATAAACTGTATGAAAAACCATTAGCTTCCAAAAAGGTATTTCTAATGAAGCGCTTGTTTGATATGAAAATGTTAGAAGGTGGTTCAGTTGTTGACCATTTAAATTAATTCAATATGATTACTAATCAACTAAGTTACGTAAAAGTGAACTTTGAAGATGAGGTTAGGGCTCTTTTAATCTTGTGCTCATTTCTAGAAAGATGGAACGGCTTGGTCATGGCTGCAAGTAAATCTGTCTCTGGTTCAAACACTTTGAAATTTGATGATGTTGTTGGTGTTATTCTTAGTGAGGAAATGCGAAGGAAAAGCACATGTGAGACATCACGTAATGCATTGACCATCAAGAGAAGGGGAAGACAAAAGGAGAGAGGAAAGAGCCTAGGTAATCGTGGGAAGTCTAGGAAGGGCATATCCAAGTCCAGACTAGGAAAGATAGAGTGCTGGAACTGTGGAAAGAAAGGACATCTGAAGAAAGGCTATAGATCTCAAAAGAAGAAAGGAGATGGAAAACAAGAGACTACTCAAGAAGCAAATGTAGCAGGTGATGTGTTACAAGATGCCTTGATTCTTGCATTAGATAGTACCTATGTCATAGGGTTCACCGAATTTGAATCTTCAGGATCAAAATTTGGCGAACCTCTACCAAAAAACCTAATTCGTTGAGGTTCTCCTACGAATTCGGCCAATGTATTATCTCGGTTCTTCAATCATGATATATGTTATATCTCTAGAGATAGATCCGGTGAGAGACGATCCGTAGTGACTTGTTGCGAGTTTTCACGGATGGTTGTAAGACTTATTCTATAAAAAATGACGACTGTATATTCTCCCACTGTGATATTCCTTTCCCCGATGGTATTACAGGAACGTTGTATTCTTTTGTTGATCGACAAACTGCTCGACGGTCCTATTCCTTCATGAATTGCATTTGCTTGATGGTCTTATTCCTTCACGAATTCCATTTGCTTGACAGCTGTATTCCTTTACGAGTTCCATCCATTTGCTCAACAATCATATTCCTTGGTGAATTCCAGCGATATTTTATTGTCATGTATTTTCGATAGGGTAAATTTTATTTATAATTTATAAACTTTATGTTATATAATATTATTATTTATAAACTTTATATTGTATGACATAATTTATAAACTTTTATTATTATAAACATAACTTATAAGTTTCTTTATTTATTACGATATTTATTAAATGTTATTAGTTTTATACATAAATATTAAATTTTGATATTATATATATATATATATATATATATATATATATATATGGACTAACCTAATGCTGAATCTGATTTCGAACTTTATCAATAATTTCGAATTCGAATTGAATTTCATTGTTGTCGAACTCGAACTTGAACCCGAACCATGTGACATTGGATAATACTAGTGATCACTAGGTAGACTATTCAGGGGCTTCATGTCATGCTACACCACATAGGAAATTCTTTCATGATTATGTTCCAGGTGATTTTGGACATGTTTTATTGGGTGATGATGAACAATGTAAAATTGTTGGAAAGGGTAAGGTACGAATAAAGTTAAAGAATCGAGGTGAATGGATGCTGAAAGATGCAAGGCATATTCCTACTATGAAAATAAATTTGATCTCAACAGGGCAGTTGGTAGATGGTGGTTGTTTATCTACGTTTGGCGAAATGTGGTGGAATATCACTAAAGGATCATTGGTAATAGAAAAAGGAGATATGATAGGTACATTGTATTTATGTCCTCATAATACTGACTGTTCTATCTCTTTAGCTTCCACATGAATAGATACAACATTATGGAACCATAGGCTTGGCCACATGAGTGAGAAGGGGATGCAGATTCTCCACTCAAGGAATTTGCTGCCAGATCTGAAGTAGGTAAGTTTGGAATAATGTGAAAACTGTGTTTATGGAAACCATAAGAGAGTCATATTTCTCAGAGTTGGGAAGCAAAAGAAGAGTGAAAAGTTAGAGCTTGTGAATATAGATGTATGGGAGACGACTCAAGTAAAATCTCTTGGTGGCTCTCATTATTATGTTACTTTTATTGATGATGCAACTAGAAAAACTTGGGTTTATTTCATTTGACAGAAAACTGATGTTTTTGTCACTTTTAAGAAATGGAAATATTTGGTTGAGAATGAGATAAGAAACAGGTTAAAGTGTCTCAGATATGATAATGGAGGTGAATACTGCGGCAAGGATTTTGATAGTTATTGTTCATACCATGGGATTCATAGAGAGATGATTATTCCAGGAACACCACAAGAAAATGTTGTGTCAGAAAGGATGAACGGAACAATCATGGAGCGTGCAAGGTGTATGAGATTACATGCAGGGTGGACCTTATAATTTTGGGCAGATGTTGTAGATCAAGGTAAATTTTAAGGATCCATACTTATTTAAAAGTGTATAAACCTTGGTGAATCTTACCAATTCTTAAAATGTCAACTATAAAATATTCGGTGATATTTTTCTAAAATTATTTCTGATGAAAAATAGGCTTGGAAAATCCATACAAATACCCAACATAATCCAAATTTCAAACTTAGGTAGTCACTGATTAAATGACAATTTATAGGCACTTAAAATAATGAACAACAAGCTGAAATACTCATGATGAGGCTGTTAGCGACGGAAAAACAATTATAACAACATTCTGAAAATTGCATGCATAGTGATTTTTGGTCAATATTGACCCTGGAAAAACCCACAAGGGGAAAACTAGTTCAAGAGTAATTTAAATTAAGCATTCTCAGGCAGAAATATGAGTTTACAGTAGCATTAAACCAACATAAATGAATTGTACCAACAATTCGAGAACTGTGCAGCACCTTGGAAATTGTGCCTAGGAAGAAGTACGGCCTATATGACCTCCACAAGAGTTGTCCCTTCTCGAAAAAAACACCCAACAGTACCTCAAAATCCGTTCCCAGTATGTTCGTACAACTGTACGACCTACCTCAAAATTCATGCAATGGAAAACTCTCCTTGGACTACGTGCCAACTGAGGTAGTATGACCCAACAATTAATGCAGTAGAGATTCCTTGGGAATTGTGCCCCTCTCTTGGGAATCGACCCCCCCTCTCGAGAAACTAACCTCCCTTCTCTAAAACTCAGAAATTTCTCCAAAATGCTCACTCTTAAAAATTGTGTCTTGCACACTACCCTAGGATTGCTCTTATAATGGTAAAATGACTTTTCACCTTCCCCATCCCTAAATCCGATGGACAAGATCTAATCTTGTCATCAAGGGACAAGATTCATTCCCTCCAAAAATGAATATGTTACACTTTTTAATAAAGTAATTTCACTTTATGAAATATGTGCACTTTTATTTCATAAAGTCACTTTATAAAAATAAAATAAACTAGGAACATTACATAAAAAGTCACTTTATTAAAGATCCACTTTATTACAACTTTATAAAAGTCAAGTGCCTAGGTAATGTAAAAGTACAGTCACTTCCGCATACAAGACAAATATGCGGAGTGCCACCCGAGCTAAAAAGCTAACACTCCCTCTTAGTGAGGGAGGTACTCACTACCATCACCATCAGCTGCTCTGATCCTCATGTCCATCACATTGTTCACAGTAGGTGCTCCCTCTGAACTTGGAGCCAATGCCACCACCTGTACTGAGCTTGAATCTAAAGACACCCTCTTAGAAGCAACCCTTAACCCTGATCTCCTAGGAGAATCCATCCTCCAATCATGAGCATCGTTCCTCTCATACCAGTTGAGACTCCTGTCAGTACTCTGAAGAGATTCCCTCTCTTCCATTGGAAATCAACAATGAAACCTTGGCGCCACTGCATCCTCAGGAGCCTCCTGCTCTTCTTCTGACTCTGAATCATAAATCGTGGGTTGTCCACCTAACTTGTCACTGAACCGATCACCAATCAACTGTGGCTAGATTAGTTCCGCTCCCTCTAAGTATATAAATTTTTTTCCCAGAACTACTCTCTCTGGAAAAATGTACACATGTCCCCTCCAGAACAATGTCAAATACCCTGCATCCTCCAAGGCTAACACAGAGAGTAAGTTCACACTCAACCCTGGAACAAACAAAACTCCATCCTACTCACGGAGTTCACCCTGTCGAACCTAGAATATGACTCTCCCAAATCCACGCACTGAACGTGTTGTTCCCTCTTCACTCTCAACCATCTGGTCTAGATCTGTCTCAGTAATGCTGCGAAATATATGATACATTCTAGTCATGTGACGAGAGGCTCCACTGTCAATGAACCAGCTACTATTCATCACAAATCCATTGTTGCTGGCACTCGATACAAGAGAGAACAATGAGAAATATTTCTCAAAATTTTCCACAAAGTCATCTATCTCAGTAGTTGCAGCAACAGTCACATCCTCCTCCTCCTCCTCCTCCTTCTTCTCAGGACATTGAGAAGCAAGGTGGCCATATTGGTTGCAAGCAAAACATTTGACTTTGCTCAAGTCCTTAGTGGACTTCTTCTTGCTCTTATCTGAAAGAGAAACATTTTCTTCAACAACACCCTCCATCTGTCCACTACCCTGAGATCCTTCCCGGATCTCCTCCTGAGAGAAATCGTCCCACAATCTGCTCCAATCTGGAAGATGTTCACGACCAGCCACACACTTCACGAAGACTTCCCAGTCTTTGGTGAATCCTTTCAAGGCTACCCTCACCAACTCAAAATCAGATATGACCTCTCCAACTGCAGCTAACTCATCTTTCACCTATGCCACCCGAGTAAGATAATATACCACACCCTCACCCTGGCCATCTTGGTTGCATGCAATTTATCCTTGAGTGCCATCTTCCAGTTCTCATTCTTCGCCTCATACAATTTTTTCGGTGTGTTCCACATCTCATAAGCTGACTTCTTCTCAACCAAGTGTGGGATGAGATGGTCCTTGACACCATCCAGAATAACCCTCTGTGCTGTACCCTCTTTTACTTCATGAATGTTAAGAGAAATAGGATCTGCAGTGGGAGGAGTTATCATAGTGCTAACATTTACCCATAGTCTTCTTTCTTTAAGCACAACAGTCATTCTGATTTTCCTTCTGCTAGTCCAAAAAAAAACAAACACAAGTTTTCCCTTGTCTTCCCAACACCTGCAACACATTTGCAGATAGTTTTTCCCAATATACAAGTTGTCAAAATCAACAATAACCTTGTCCAACAACTCAATACACTGTAGCAATAATAGTATACTATTATCTCAAAGTCCCAACTCTGATACCATGATGAAAAAAAGGCTTGGAAAAGCCATACAAACACCCAACATAACCCGGATTTCAGACTTAGGTAGTCACAAATTAAATGACAATTTACAGGCACTTAAAATAATGAACAACAAGCTGAAATACTCATGCTAAGACTGTTAGCAACGGAAAAAAAAACTATAACAACATTATGAAAATTGCATGCACAATGATTTTTGGTCAATACTGACCCTGGAAAAACCCACAAGGGGAAAACCAATTCAAGAGTAATTTATATTAAGCATTCTCAGGCATAAATATGAGTTTACAACAACATTTAACCAGCATAAATGGACTGTACCAGCACCTCGAGAACTGTGCAACATCTTGGAAATCGTGTCCAAGAAGAAGTACGGCATGTACGACCTCCATAATACTTGTCCCTTCTCGAAAAAAATGCCCAATAGTACCTTAAAATTTGTTCCCAGTTTGTCCGTACAACTGTACGACCTACCTCAAAATTCATGCAGCAGAAAACTCTCCTTGAACTACGTGCCAATTGAGGTAGTACGACCCAATAATTAATGCAACAGAGATGCCTTGGGAATCATGCCCCTCTCTTAGGAATCGATATCTCCTCTTGAGAAACTAAGCTCCCTTCTCTAAAACTCAGAAATTTCTCCAAAATGCTCACTCTTAAAAACTGTGTCTTGCACACTACCCTAGGCTTGCTCTTATAACAATAAAATTACTTTTCACCTTCCCCATCCCTAAATCCGACGGACAAGATCTAATCTTGTCATCAAGGGACAAGATTCATTCCCTCCAAAAATGAATTGGTTACACTTTTTAATAAAGTAATTTCTCTTTATGAAATACGTGCACTTTTATTTCATAAAGTCACTTTATAAAAAAAAACTAGGAACATTACTTAAAAAGTCACTTTATTAAAGAGCCACTTTATTACAACATTATAAAAGTCAACTGCCTAGGTAATGTAAAAGTATGGCCACTTCCGCATACAAGACAAATATGTGGAGTGCCACCCGAGCTAAACAGCTAACAACAATTTCAATTTCTAAAGGTTTTATATAATTTATATAATAATTTGGCGATTTTTAGAGAAAAATTTTTACCCCATCAAAATTGGGCGAAACGGGGCTTCATAAAACACAAATTGGGGATTTGGTTTTTTGGAAAAAAACATGGGAAAATAGCCCATGGGCTAGATTTCACCCCTAAAATTTTCCTTGTTGTAGATAATGTTGTTTACTTAATAAATAAAGGGCCTTCAAGCACTTTGGATGGTGGGATTCTAGAGGAGGCATGGACAGGTAAAAAGGTAAACTACTAATTTTTTAGAACTTTTGGTTGTGAAGCATTTGTCCATATCGATAAAGAAAATAGAACAAAGCTTGAGGCTAAATACAAGAAATGTACCTTTATAGGATACGTGGTTGATGATTTTGGTGATCGCTTATGGGATTATGAAAATAACAAAATCATTAGGAGTAGAGATGTGGTATTCAATGAAAAGGTCATGTATAAAAATCAATTGCAGGGAAAGAAACATGAAGAGGAAAACACAAAGTACACATTGCTTGATGAAATCAAAGAAAATGAAGTTCCAAAGATGCCGAAAAATTAAGAAGATTAGTAGGAAACTCAAACTCCTGCAAGTGTTAGAAGATCTACTAGGTTAAGTAGACCCCCTGAACAATACTCTCCTTCACTGTATTATTTATTGATGATTGATTTTGGTGAACCAGAATGTTATGAAGAAGAAATACAGGTGGAAACTAGAAATAAGTGGGAGTAAGGCATGAATGAGGAGATGGACTCATTGGTAGCAAACTAGACTTGGGATTTGGTTCAGTTGCCTGCAGGTAAAAGAGGATTGCGGAATAAATGGGTTTACAAGTTGAAGGAAGAATATTGAAGCAAGAAGCAATATAAGACTAGACTTGTTGTAAAGGGGTTTGCACAAAAGAAAGGTATAGATTTTGATGAAATATTTTCTCTTGTTGTTAAAATGACTTCAATTAGGACTATTTTAAGTCTAGTGGAAGCTGAAGATTTGCATCTTGAACAGTTAAATGTAAAAATAGCCTTTCTCCATGGGGATTTGGAGGAAGATATTTATATGTAACAACCATAAGGGTATTAGTTCAACGGGAAGGATAATTTAGTATGCAATTTGAAGAACTTGTATTACCTAAATCAAGCTCCAAGGTAGTGGTATTTGGAATTTGAAAAGTTTGCGACAGAACAAGGTTATAGTAGATGTGACCACTGTGTTTATTTCAAGAGGCTAGATAATGGAAGATATATTATCTTGTTATTGTATGTGGATGACATGCTTGTTGCAGGGTCTAACATGTAGGATATAAATGTGCTCAAAAGAAAAATATTTAATTCATTTGCGACGAAGGATTTGGGTGTTGCAAAGCAAATCCTTGGTATGAGAATAAAAAAGAGATAGGAAAAATCGCAAATTGACATCATCTCAGGGGGAGTACATAAAAAAGGTGTTGACGAGGTTTAGAATGCAGGATGGAAAACCAGTTAGTACACATTTGGCTATCCATTCAAACTAAGTAAGGAGACGTGTCCCAAGACACAAAAGGAAATAGAATGCATGTCCAAGGTCCCTTATTCATCAGTAGTTGGTAGTTTGATGTATACGATGGTGTGCACAAGACTAGATATTGCACATGCAGTGGGGGTTGTGAGCAGGTATACAAACAATCCAGGTAAAGAACATTGGAAGGAAATTAAGTGGATTCTCAAGTATTTGAGAGGTACTACTACTCTTGCATTATGTTTTGGAGGTTCAGACACTGATCTACAGGGATATGTTGATGTAGATATGGTAGGTGATAAAGATAGCAGGAGGAGTACCACAGGGTATGTTTTTACTGTAGGTGGAACAATAGTAAGTTGGATTTCAAAACTACAAAAGGTTGTTTCACTTTCAACAACAAAAGGAGAGTATGTTTCTACTACAGAGGCTAGTAAAGAGATTATTTGGCTACAAAGGTTCATGGAAGAATTGGGTAAGAATCGCGAGAATAGTAGGTCATATAGTGACATCCAGAGTGTCACTCATCTTGCAAAGAGCTCAACCTTTCATTCTAATACTAAACATATACAACTCAAGTACCATTTCATATGATATGTTCTGGAAGATGAGTATTTGAAGTTGGAAAAGATAAATACTAGCCAAAATCCTGCAGACATGTTGAAAAAGGTAGTAACCAGAGAGAAATTAAGTTCTTACGCAGTTTTAGTTGTCCTTCAATCATGAAGGTGAAGATGAGAAATTTTTCAGGTCGAAGGTTTGTAGCATTGTCACGTCCCCACATCTCCAAGGTGGCCTTTAGAGGACACAGGAGACCCTCTATTCCATTTGTTTTTGTTCCAAATGCTCCCAAATTCACACACAACCGCAATGGGCTTGGGTTCGCAATCCCTATTGAGATCCGCAATCCGCCTTTTCGTATTCCGCAATCCACATGCAGAACTAGGAAAGCGGATTTCCAAAACCCAATTCGAAATCAAAATCACGCTTCCAACTTCTGCAATCTACATGCGGAGTTTGGAATTCAGAAACCAATTTTGGCCTCGAAAGTTCATCCTTTCGAATCTCGAAGTTCCGCAATCCGCATGCGGAACTCGGAAGTCGGGTTCCTTTTTGCTATCCCGAAAGTTTCTTCTTGCAACCCGCATCTTGCATTCCGCATTGCGGATGCGGAAATGTATATTTCTATGGTCCAGTTCTGAGATATTTTAACTCCCGCAATCCTCATTCCGCATTCCGCATTGTGGGTGAGGAACTACATAATTCTCCATTCCAACTCCCGGGAGGTTTTACCTCCCACAATCCGCATCCGCATTCCACATTATGGGTGCAGAACTACGGATTTCCATACACCCCAATGGACGATTCTCGACCTCCGCAATCTGCAATCCACATTGCGGATGTGGGAATGACCTTGCGGATGCGGAAGGGTCGGGACCAAATACCCCTGCTCCAACAATCTTTCTAAGGCAACTTATGAGGGTCATAGCTTCCTCATCTTAGGTCCAAATGAGACAAGATTGGTACCATTGGAAAGATCTTGGGGAGATCTATCCAATGGTGAAATACCCACCCCATATGAACACTCAATCCATGTAAAATTTCAAACTTAAGTTCTGTGTATAATCCCCACCAAATGCCTTTAAACCTTCTTCTAGGGATTCTGCCTCCTTCTTGCCATGAATTCTCCCTTCACCTGACCACAAAGGGCTCAGAAAACACATCAGGGGTTATCCCCTTTCTTCCCCAACTCCAGGTGAGGTCAAACGATCCATTTGAAGGGTGAAGACAATGCATAATAACCACATATAATGGACTAAGTTAACTAATCATATTAACAACCTGCAATGGTTAGCCATGCCTATCATTCATGTAAACATTGAGGTCTTCCAACATGCATTCAATCTTATATTCAAGCTTATACATGTCTACCTAATGAGAAATTTCATGGATTCATCCATTCATTAGTCCAAATCATAACAAGCATAACTTAACAAATAGTTATAACACATGAATTTGCATCATTTAACACATAGAAGCACTTATATTTGGACTGAAGTTGCCCCAAGAAACTGGCTAAGTGAGGACAACGATCCACCCAACCTTAGGTGTCTGTCCAGCTTGTAGTCTTTCAACTGAGATACCACCCCTGAGTTGGGCTGTGTATACTCTAAGGAGGGCTAAGGAACTCTCTCACAATCAAGGTCTCATCCCAATGCTAAGCCAACCTATAGCTGGGTTTATCAAGCAATACAAGGAACAAGGAGGGTTGTGCTAAGCTAGTGAGCTCTACCATAGAGTTGCAGGAATATCATACCACTCGTCAAGCATGACAGCCACATTACCTACTTCACCCAACACAAGGAAGTCCCTCTTCTCTGCTACATAGTTCCTCAAGGCCCCTTCCCTCCAGTGCTATTCAGGGTGGGCATAGAAATGTTCAGCTATTTTTTTTCATGAGATTACAACATTCACTAGGTTTATCAAGCAAACCCAACCCTAATATGACCTTTAACTATGTTATACAAGCCAATTTCTCACAGGGCCATGCCCTAAACTCTTCCCTTCAATTCGACCTTCTTCAAAACAGGTCTAAGTGATTCTCAAGGGTTTTCTAGGCCGTTTCGACTCCTCAATTCATCCCATAGACCGGACTATGGCTGTCCCGACCGATTCCATTCTTGTACATGGTTTACTTGGCCATTCTTGGCTCTGCACCTTCGGCTTACAGAAGAAATCACGATTTTACTTCTTTTCTCCACCGCTCAGTTCTACAGGTGTGTGAATGACTTGGGTTTTGGTCAACAACAGGTTAACAAGCAGGATGGGATAATTCCCAAGTGTGGAGTGGCTTAAGGGACATGAAACGCATAGGGACATACCCTACCATATGGATCCACAGGATTCCCATACTCCTTCGAATTCATGGGTCTGGTTTCCTTTACCACCCTCTTATAGTTGCATTAATTTCAGCACGGTGAGTCAAATGGGTTCTCAATTGGACATGTGGAAGCATGGATACCAATCACATAACCACCTCACCTCTCCCTAATGGATACACATGGCCCTTTTTCATTGGTTTCCTCCTTATCCATCTTCTTGGGTATTTCATTAAAATAATTAATAATTACATCATTTACAATCCTTCATGGCTTAACAACCCATGGATAATCATATTGTCAATTACTTTCCTATGCAACTAAACTTGAACTTCCACTAGTGGGGCTTGGGCCATGAGCTCCACGCTAGGGAAAATACACATTGTATTTACACAATATTCACATTAAGCCAATTACCATAAGGGACAAAATGGGGGTATTAAAACTCCCTCTCCCTTAAATAACACCATCCTCGGTGTTCTCAAAACTGATAAAAAATGGAAATGCCTCTTTCGTGGCATCCTCCAGCTCCCATGTGGCCTCTTCAGGACTAAGGTGATTCCATTGCACCTTTACCTACCCTATGTCCCTATTCCAGAGAAAAGTGACCTTTCTGTCGAGGATGCATATAGGCTCCCCTTGGAACTCTCCCTCTGGTTCCACCTGTATCACATTCCAATCAATTATGTGATTATGATCATGTATATATTTCTTAAGCAAAGAGACATGAAAAACATTATGAGCCTTCATGTTAGCAAGAAATACAATCCTATATGCAACTAGTCCTATCCTATCAAGGAATTCAAATGGAACAAAATATCTTGGTGCCAACTTGGCTCAAATTCCCAGCGTCATGGAACTCTTCCTTGGTTTCACTCTCGAGTAGACATGATCCCCAATCTGAAATTCCTTATGCATTCTTTTTAGATCTGCATAAATTTTCTACCTATCCTGTGCTTCCTTCAAATTCTGTTTGATCTTAACAACTCTTGATCCATCTTCTTAATCATTTATGGTCCAAGTACTACTCTATTCACTTAGATGTCCCAATTCACTGGAGTTCTGCATCCTTTTCCATACAATAGTTCAAAAGGACTCATCTTCAATGATGCTTGATGTCCATTGTTGTATGCAATATCTACCAAATGTAAATAGTCTTCCCACTTGGATGGCTTGTCCATCACATACATCCTCAACATGTCTTCAAGAATATGATTTACTCTCTCATTCTGACCATCAGTTTGAGGATGATAGGATGTGCTAAAATTCAATTGCGTTCCTAATTCTTGGAACAATCCCTTCCAAAAATTAGATGTGAACTTTGTATCCTGATTTGAAACTACTGCCTTGGGAAATCCATGCAATCTGAATATCTCTCTCATGAATATATTTGCAATGTCATTGGCCTTGTGAGTGGACTTGACAAGAAGGAAATGAGCTACCTTTTATAGCTTGTCCACCACCACCATTATTGAATCATGCTTCTTCACTATCATTGGAAAACCTGTTATAAAATCCATAGAGATCACTTCCCACTTCCATTCTGGAATGGGAAATGGCTACAACAATCTTGCTGGATGTTGATTATGTGCCTTGACTTGTTGGCACCTTTGACACCTAGCAATGTACTCAAATATGTCTTTCCTCATACCATGCCAAAAGTATTGTTTCCTTGCTGCTGTTATAGTTTTCCGGTATCCCGGGTGTCCAAAATATGGCTTTTGATGCATCTCATCCATAACAAGCTTCTTCAAATATGCACTTTATGGAATGTATAGTCTGGTATCTTGATAGATGAGAACATCATCCTCACCTAGCTGATATCTTGCATACTTTTCATCCACAATACCCTGCTGCAATTTCTCCTTGACTTGAAGGTAGACTTCATCACTGTTTTGAGCTTCTAGAACCCTTTCCTTCAAGTATGATTTACACACACTCACTACTGCAATATGGAATTTTCTGCTGAGTGCATCAACAACCTTATTCTCCTTACCCTTGACATGCTTAATCTCCAAATCAAATTCACAAAGAAACTCCATATACCTGGTTTGTCTAACATTCAGATTTGGCTAGTCAAACAAGTATTTTAAACTCATGTGATCAGTTCTGAGTTCAAATCTACTTCCCAAGAGGTATTGTCTCCATCTCTTGAGAGCATGCACTATGTTGTTAGCTCTAAGTCATGGGTGGCATAGTTCCTTTCATGCCCCTTTAACTTTTTGGACTCATAGAATATTACAAACCCTTCTTGCATGAGCACTCCACCGAGCCCTTCAATGCAAGCATTTGTGCATACCACAAAGACTTTAATTGGATCTGTTATATTCAGAATAGGGGCACTAGTAAGCAATTCCTTCAACTGCTGAAAGCTCTTCTCACACTTTTCAGACCATACAAATTTGATATTTTTCCTTTTAAATGAAGTGATTGGGTGAGATATCTTGGCGAATCCTCCAATGAATCTTCTGTAGTAACCTGCTAGACCCATAAATGATATAACATCCGATCCATTCCTTGGAGTAGGCCAAACCATGAAGGCTTCAATTTTCTCTGGATCTACTGCAATGCCTTCTGCTGATATAACATAACCCAAATACTATACATTATGCTGATAGAAGCCACACTTACTCAGCTTTGCATACAACTGGTTCTCCCTAAGGACTTGCAATACCATTCTCAAATGCTCATTATGTTCTTCTTCATTATTTGAATACACAAGGATATCATCCAAGAAAAAAATCACAAATTATCCAAATATTTGCCAAATACACTATTCATGAGACACATGAATGTAGCAGGTGCATTGGTAAGACCAAATGGCACACTGTGAATTCATAATGACCATACCTTGTTCTGAAAGCAGTCTTATGGATGTATTCTCCCTTAATCCTCACTTGATGGTACCCAGACCTCAAGTCAATCTTAGAAAACACTCTAGCTTCCTTCATCTGGTCAAATAAGTCATCAATCCTGGGCAATGGATACTTGTTCTTAACTGTCACCTTATTGAGCTTCTTGTAATCAATACATAACCTCAATGTTGCATCCTTCTTCTTAACAAACAACACAGGTGAACCCCAAGGAGATACACTAGGTTTGATATATTATTTGTCCATTAATTCTTGCAGCTGCATCTTCAATTCTACCAATTCCGGTGTGCTCATTCTATAGGGAGCCTTGGAAATTGGTGTTGCCCCTGGAACAAGGTTAATGGAAAATTCAATGTCTCTCTTGGGTGGCAGCCCTGGCACTTAATCTAGAAATACGTCCCAGAACTCTTGTAACAGCTCAAAGTCTTCTAACCTAGGTCCTTTATCTTCTGATGAATCTGATATATGCACAACATATAATTGGCAACTCCTTTTGTATAACTTTCTCAGCTGTAAGGCTAAAATCCGCCTTACTGAAACATGCTTTGGAATTCCTTTAACTAACCTTGTCCTTCCTTCATCATCAAGGAATTCAAGTGCTTTATCATAACAGTCCAACTTGGCTCTATGTTCTAATGGTAAGACATTTAATTCTGCTTGTGTGAGGAGTCCATTCAATTCTATGGGGCACTCCTTCACTAATTCACTTACCTTCCTCTTGGTACCTGTAGATAATTGAACTAGCCAAGCTTTACCATGATTTACCTTACCAAGAGAACAACTTTCAACTACCCCAGGAGACACATATCTATGAGTAGACCCTGGATCAATCAAAACAAAAATAGATTGCTTAGTAATATTACCTTCAATCTACACCACTGTTGATTGATGGTATGCTTGGTGATCATCCAGTGCTGCATAAATCCTACAGGTACCTGTAG
Organism: Larix kaempferi; assembly: GCA_027924585.1. Lineage (NCBI taxonomy): Eukaryota > Viridiplantae > Streptophyta > Pinopsida > Pinales > Pinaceae > Larix > Larix kaempferi. Next base: position 7,972,737 of record BSBM01000318.1, on the reverse strand, counting down.
ATAATTGAACTAGCCAATCTTTACCATGATTTACCTTACCAAGAGAACAACTTTCAACTACCCCAGGAGACACATATCTATGAGTAGACCCTGGATCAATCAAAACAAAAATAGATTGCTTAGCAATATTACCTTCAATCTACACCACGGTTGATTGATGGTATGCTTGGTGATCATCCAGTGCTGCATAAATCCTAGGTGTTTCCCTTGCCATATCTCCCATTGTAGCTTCTCCTTCAATGTTGTGCAATCTCCTTGGATTCTCCTTCCGATGTGGGAAATCCTTAAGCATATGGTTTCCTTTGCATCCCCAACATTGGAGTGGCCCCTTTGGTGTCTTTTCTGCTGCTACAAGTGGATTAAATTCTCTTCTTGCTTGCTGGTCCTGTGAAAATATTCTGGGATGATTTATGAATGGTGGTTTGAATTCACCTTTATTTTGTTCAAACCTTCCCTTGGGATTACCTTTCCATGCTGACTGCATCTCTGATTTACCTTTACCCTGCTCATAGCAATGCTTTGCCATTCTCATGGCTTCATCCAAGCTTGGTGTGTTTACAAACTCTATTCTGTCTCTGTAATTCTATGGTAGACTACCAAGGAAACATTGTATTTTCACTCTTTCATCCTTGATGTAGTCTACATACCTCAACAGTTCCAAAAAATTATGGACATGCTCATCCATGGTATTCTGCCCTAATTTGAGTTCATTGAACTGTTTTCTTTTGTTATCATAATACCTAGTTGATAGGTACTTCTCCTGGAAGTATCTTTTAAAACTTTTCCAACTGATTCTTATTTCAATAATTCCTTTCACTTGCATGAGGTGTTCCCACCAAATTGAAGCTCTTCCACTAAGGTTATAGATGTCAACCCTAGACTTTTCATTCTCTGAATACTCATGCATCCTGAAGTACTTTTTAATTCCAAGAAGCCATGCTTCTGCTTCTTGACCTTCTTTTCTTTCACCATCAAAGGTGGGAGGCCTTGCCTTCCTAAAATTACCCTACGGACTACCTCTGTGCTTCTTTCTTCCCTTACCTCTACTGGAAGTATGTCTTAGGATTCCTTGGGATCCTTGGGAGTCATCTGACCCGCTAGAGGAAAACCTAGGAGATGGTGTTCTGTGTCTTCTGATCATAGAAATCCTTCTAGGGCTTGGAGTTCTTCTCTTAGAATGGCCCCTAGACTGGATTCCCGCATTTCTTTCCTCTAAGCATTCGTTACTTGGAATAAACCCACCATTTATCCTCTGGTGCATGTTTGTGAGGCTCTACAAGATGGCCGCGTTGAGTTGATGTTGTTCTTCTTGTGCCTTCATCATCCGCTCGTTGAATCTTACCATAGTCTCATCCAATTTTGGGGGCGTTACTCGTACCCTACTTCCATCAGACTCGACCTCTGTATGTGCCTCTTGCACGTCCTCACCCAATACATCGTCCTCTGGATCAAACAGATCCTTTGCATCGTTGAAAGTTACAATTTTCACGCCTTTCTGTGCTCTACCCTGTTATATAACTCGACTTACCGCTGCTACTGTCACTGTGCATAATAAAGACATCTATTAGACATCACAAGCATGCAATTAAACTCTAACATACCATTCAAACCTTGAACTATTCATTTGGACAATCAATTAATCAAATAAGTTCATCAAAACCATGCCATGGGCACATTTCTTAACAGAAATTTCTTGCACTGCTAGGCCCTAACAACACCCAGTGCTGCAACTGAAGCTCTGATACCACTTTGTCACATCCCCACACCTCCAAGGTGGCCTTCAGAGTCCATGGGAGACCCTCTGTTCCATTTTTTTTTCCAAATGATCCCAAATTCACACATAGTTGCAATGGGCTCGGGTCCGCAATCATCCTTTACACATTATGTAATCCACATGCGGAACTTAGAAAGTGGATTTCCAAAACCCAATTCGAAATCAAAATCGTGCTTCCGACTTTCGCAATTCGCATGCGGAAGTCGGAAGTCGGAAACCAATTTTGGCCTCGAAATTTCATCCTTCCGACTTCCACAGTTTCGCAATCCACATGCGGAACTTGAAAGTCTGGTTCCTTTTTTCTATCCCGAAGGTTTCCTCCTACAACCTGCATCCCACATTCCGCATTGTAGATGCAGAAATGTGGAGTTCCATGTTCCAGTTCTGGGATATTTTAACTCCCGCAATCCTCATTCCGCATTGCGGGTGCAGAATTGCAGAATTATCCATTCCAACTCCCGGGAGGTTTTACCTCCAGCAATCCGCATTCCACATTCCGCATTCCGCATTACGGTGCAGAACTGCAGATTTCCATACGCCCCAATGGATGATTCCCGACCTTCACAATCTGCAATCTGCATTGCAGATGTGGGAATGACCTTACAGATGCGGAAGGGTCGGGACCAAATACCCCTGCTCCAACAAGCTTTCTAAGGCAACTTCTGAGGAGCATAACTTCCTCATCCTACATACAAATGAGACAAGGTTAGTACCGTTGGAAATCTCTTGGGGATATATAACCAATGGTGCAATCCAAACCCCATATGAAAACTCCAACCATGTGAAATTTCAAACTGAAGTTCTGTGTATAATCCCCACCAAATGCCTTTAAACCTTTTGCCATGGATTTTGCCCCCTTCCTGCCATGAATTATTCCTTCACCTGACCATAGAGGGCTCAGAAAACACATCAGGGGTTATCCCATTTCTTCCCAAATTCTAGGTGAGTTCAAACCATCCCTTTGAAGGGTGAATACAATGCATAATAACCACATATAATGGACGAAGTTAACTAATCATATTAACAACCTACAGGGGTTAGACATGCCTATCATTCATGTAAACATTGAGGTCTTCCAACATGCATTCAATCTTATGTTCAAGCTTATACATGGCTACCTAATGAGTAAGTTCATGGAGTCATCCATTCATTAGTCCAAAGCATAACAAGAATAACTTAACAAATAGTTATAAGACATGATTTTGCATCATTTAACACAGAAGCACTTATCTTTAGATTGAAGCCGCCCCAAGCAACTGGCTAAGTGAGGACAACGTTACACCCAACCTTAGGTCTCTATCCATCTTGTACTCTTTTAGCTGAGAGACCACCCCCGAGCTGGGTTGTGTTTCCACTAAGGAGGGATAAGGAACTCTTTCACATTCAAGGTCTCATCCCAATGCTAAGCCAACCTATAGCTGGGGCTATCAAGCAATCCAGGGAACAAGGAGGGTTCTGCTAAGCTGGTGAGCTCTACCATAGAGCTGCAGGCATCTTAGACCACTCAGCAAGCATGACATCCATACGCACCAATGGATGATTCCCGACCTCCACAATTCGCAATCCACATTGCGGATGCAGGAATGACCTTGCAGATGCGGAAGGGTCGGGACCAAATACCCCTGCTCTAGCAAGCTTTCCAAGGCAACTTCTGAGGGGCATAACTCCCTCACCCTAGGTCCAAATGAGACAAGGTTGGTACCGTTAGAAATATATTGGGGATCTCTATCCAATGGTGCAATCCCCACCCCATATGAACAATCCAACCATGTCAAATTTCAAACTGAAGTTCTATGTATAATACCCACCAAATGCCTTTAACCCTTCTGCTAGGAATTCTGCCTCCTTCCTGCCATGAATTCTCCCTTCACTTGACCACAGAAGGCTCAGAAAACACATCAGGGGTTATCCCCTTTCTTCCCCAACTCCAGGTGAGGTCAAACCATTCCTTTGAAGGGTGAATACAATGCATAATAGCCACATATAATGGACTAAGTTAACTACTCATATTAACAACATGCAGGGGTTAGACATGCCTATCATTCATGTAAACATTGAGGTCTTCCAACATGCATTCAATATTATATTCAAGCTTATACATGGCTACCTAATGATCAATTTCATGGAGTCATCCATTCATTAGTCCAAAGCATAACAAGCATAACTTAACAAATAGTTATAACACATGAATTTGAATCATTTAACACATAGAAGCACTTATCTTTGGACTGAAGCTGCCCCAAAAAATTGGCTAAGTGAGGAAAACGTTCCACCCAATGTTAGGTCTCTGTCCATCTTGTACTCTTTCATCTGAGAGACCACCCTTGAGCTAGGATATGTATCCACTTAGGAGGGCTAAGGAACTCTCTCACAGTCAAGGTCTCATCCCAATGCTAAGCCAACCTATAGTTGGGTTTATCAATCAATCCAGGGAACAATGAGGGTTCTTCTAAGCTAGTGAGTTGTACCACAGAGCTGCAGGCATCTCAGACCATTCAACAAGCATGACACCCACATTACCTACCTCACCCAACATAAGGAAAGCCCTCTTCTTTGTTGCACAGTCCCTCAAGGCCCCTTCCCTACAGTGTTATTCAGGGTGGGCATAGAAAGGTTCAGCTGCTGTTTTTCATGATATTACATCCTTCACTAGGTTTATCAAGCAAACCAAACCCTAATTTGACCTTTAACTCTGTTATACAATCCAATTTCTCACAGGGCCATGCCCTAAATTCTGCCCTTCAATTCGGCCTTCTGCAAAACAGGTCTAAGTGATTCTCACTGTTTTTTTAGGCCTTTTCGGCTCCTCAATTCATCCCACAGACCGGACTATGGCTGTCTCGACCGGTTCCATTCTTGTACAGGGTTTACTTGGGCGTTCTTGGCTCTGCACCTTCGACTTACACAAGAAATCACGATTTCACTTCTTTTCTCCACCGCTCAGTTCTGCAGGTGCGTGAATGAATTGGGTTCTGGTAAACAATGGGTTAGTAAGTAGGATGGGAAAATTCCCAAGTGTGGAGTGGCTTAAGGTAAAAGAAATGCATAGGGCCATTTCCTGCCGAACGGATCCGCAGGTTGCCCATACTCCATCGAATTCATGGGTCTAGTTTCCTCAACCACCCTCTTACAATTGCATTAATGTCAGCATGGTGAGTCAAATGGGTTCTCAATTGGACATGTGGCAGCATGGGTACCAATCCCATAACCCCCTCACCTCTCCCTAATGGATACACATGGCCATTTCTCATTGGTTTCCTCCTTAGCCAGCTTCTTGGGTATTTCATTACAATAATTAATCATTACATCGTTTACAATCCTTCATGGCTTAGCAACCCATGGATAAGCAAACTGTCAATTACTTTCCTATGCAATTAAACTTGAACATCCACTCGTGGGGCCTTGGCCTTGAGCTCCACACTAGGGAAAATACACACTATATTTACACAATATTCACATTAAGACAATAACCATAAGGGCCAAAATAGGGGTATTACAAGCATAGTCCATAAGATGTAGTAGCGGTGGAGTTGTTGTGATCAGTCTCCAAGTGTGAGGTTGTTGGTTGTGGAGCTTGATCTTCTTGATTCATAGATCTTGTTCTTCAGTTGTGATTATACACTCATCCTAGTGGGGGGGTACAGGGGGGATTATCCACCCTGTCGAGATATAGGGGGATTATCCACCCTGTGGGGGTATAGGGGGGACCATCCCCCCCAACTGGGGGTTCTGGGGGCCAACAGGCCCTTGAAAGAAACTTTTATTGCCTTGTGAAATGTTGCAATTTCATAGTCATGACTTGGTCAATAATGGGAGATTTACGGGCCCATGGTACTGGGTATCCTGTGGTATTTTCCCATGGTAATCCATCTTTAAAAGGAAGGCATTGTAATATGGATGGGTGTGGTAGTATTGTAAATATATCTATGATTGTGTGAGAGAGACTGTGTGAGAGTGAAGATGAAGTTGCAACGAATGTGTTATGGGTTGTATCCCTTCATTTTGTTGGACTGTATAATAAAAGGACTGGAAATTTATCCATGGACATAGCCCAGTATCGGTGAACCACGTATATTGGTGTCTCTCTTGTATTGTGTTCATGTGTTTCATTTCTGCATCTTATTTTTTGCAATTGTTCTACGATCTTGTTTTTCTAACAGGTAGAACATTTTCGGGGTTGGTGTTGGTATGAGGGTCATAGTAATTGAGATAGTCGAGGGTGACTATCTTCCTATTAAAGGGAAACATCATGATGCAAAATACTGAAGAGGAAACCTCCTTCATGGCGTACATATAGCTGCAACCCAAACGAATATTACCATCTTGCCCCCAAGATCAATTCATTTCAACACATACATCAGATCCATAATTCACATGCATTCAACAAATACACAACTCATAGAAATTCATTCTTAGAAGCAATGCACAACAAAGTATACAGAAACACAGGCTTCATTATATTACTTGGAAAAAAATAGTATCACCATGAAATTACATAGACTCATCTCAACAACTTAGATATTTTCATAACTCAGATTCACTATTCACAAATGATCCCATCAAAACATCTCTTACTATCAACGCAAATATTGTGCTGCTAACATAGTTCCAAACATTACAGACTTACAGAATAAAACCCAACGAACCAACAGAACCAAATCCCAACCCTTTCAAACATAGGCCTTATATAGGTTGGAGTAACAAAACTGAAAGTTGTTACTGTCATGCAACTAATAAATAATTTCTATTTGGCGCAACCGAATCTGACATTGGTTTTCTTGGTGTGCAATAATTGATCCGAATTTGAGCACCAACAAGCCCCCAACACTAAGATGTGGATCGTCCTGAGCCATGCAGCCAACGACTCCAAAGATGTTACAGATGGCAGATGGCTGCACAGTCATTTGTAAAGTCTTGGAAGCTCTTCTGATTTGGCTTGAGCTCCGCAATGATCTCTTTGAGTCGCACAGTGAATGTTTCAACATCATCATCCTTACTTTGTTCAATTTCTGGTTTTTCCTCTTCTACAACAGGAAGGAACAACAGAGCATCCCTCTTCTGGAGCTCAATCAGATTATTGAAGTGTCTCTGTGATTTATCTTGTGCTTTGGAAACTACTATCGCATTGGTCTGCTACTATACCCAACTGGCTGAAATGTTCTTGTTCAGTGCGCTAATCTTGGACATTACTTATTTCTTTGTAGACATTGGAAACTATTCCATACCCTTTTTCTTTGCGCTTACCAATTCATCCCATGTTCCAATGCACTGGTTAACTTGTTGTAACTCTGGTGCATCCTGTAGATGGTTCCAAATATTAAAATTGTAGTTAACGACCCCATACAAGTTTGTGATGGATTTCTTGGTATGCTCTAAGGCTTGCGTTACATCAACCTTATCTTGGGCCAACACAAGCTCCTTCGGGGATGGTTCTGACTTTATTTGTGTCCAGATTTTCGTTTCTTTTTGTTGGAGGGTAGCCACTAGATCTATGATCTGGGTGATTTTATACATGGGCTGCATTGAATTAGGAGTTGGATGGATAGATCTAGGAATTAACTTATAATCTCTATCTTCCTGAGCTTCTATCCTATGGCGTGCTCAAAACTCTTGTCGATGGACTTGATTCATTCTAGCGCAGGACTAACTCAACTCTGCATGGTGACCGCACATTTCTGCAAATATTTTTGATACATAGTGTTGTAACTCTAGGATAGGCACCATGATCAAGTTCAACTCATTATAAGGGACCATATGGATATATGAAGTAACTCGTGGTTCCACTACTATGATCGCCAACGGGTTTAGCTTTAGTCTTCGTTGAAACACCTGCTCATCTTGTTTCTGTAGCTCCTTGGAATGGTTCAAGTCGAATATGCGAGAATCATACACCATTGTTGTCCCCGACGCAATATGCAGGATCAATTGAAGCTTTTGGAGGTGGTTGCTGCTATATTTATGGAATAATTGTGTAACCTCTAGGTTGGAATTGGATGTTGTATGATCTCGGGAATTGTCTACTCATTATATTCCTTTTGCGTTCTTAGACTCATGGGTTCTACAGTCGTTTGTTGTGTTGTCTGCTAAGATCCCGATCCTTGTTCTTGGGTTTGCTCCTGCTCTAACACTATCATCATTTCTTGTACTCCCTCCTATTGGGTCGGTTTCTCTTTTTGTTTCCCTTTATCTTTCCCGTGCATTGGATATTCTACCTAGTTACTTGCATGCTTAGGTGGAATCTATGGTAGGTCGTCGAACTACAGGAAGATGTTGCGGTTGGAAGACCTAATTGCTCGCATTCCCGACAACTTTCTAGAAGGTAGTATCTCCTCACACTCATCCTCTTCCTCAGGCTCCTTCTTTGTTGGTGAGGAAGGGGAAGTGCACTGCTTCTTCTGAGAATCCTCAGCCTGATGTGGTTTTTGAGTCTCTTTCATGTGCTTCTCTATTGTGCATGGATATTTCCTAGGTGGAGATTGTGTATTCTTTTGGGGAAGTGACCTTGGTGCAACCCTTCTTTGTCACAAGTGTAACCTCCATCTCTATGCACTTCACCTATGAATGGCACAAAATTCACAGAATTTGTTCTCTTGACACAACTTCACTCTAACTGCTCACATACCTCTAACACGCTCTCTAGCACACTGGTGCGTCTATCTTCCTTCTCTGTATCTCTTATAGCCAACTCTTCCAATTCAACTTCACCTACCCTCTTAACTTCTATTCCTCCCCCACATCTCTCCTCTTAACTGCTAGATGGGATGGAATATGTACACAATATTCCTAATCTTGGCATGCCCCTCACCATGAATGTTGGACATGATTACCAACTCAAAACAGGATCTCTCTTTTCTTGTGCACCACTCTCTTCATTCAGGCGACTGCCTCTCTCTCCGTGCAAAGGATATGGCGTATCTTTGACAATGAATTTCCTTTGACCTATGTGTTGTTACCGTTTTTACTAGACCTTCTGTGGCGTACCTTCTCTTTATGGCATCGTCCTTCCTCAATATTTCTATATTGGGAAAACTGATTTCAATTGACACAAACTGTGACTAATAGGTGGTATAGTTCTAGCATCGTGGTAACTAATGAATAGGGTGTGATGATTGGGTAACTAGCGGATGCATGGTAATGGATTTTTAGTAATGAGTGGTGTGGTGGAGTGGAAAATTGATGACTTAGGATGCAACATGAATATACACTGTCCATTTCCCCTAATGACTTGATTGCTGATGTGCTTTACTCAATGGCTCACATTCAATGTGGACACCAACCCATTACGTGGTTGTTGACGCATGACACTTGAATGTTTTCTTTGAATTACAACCTAACTATACTGTGACTCATCCTATGACCTAATGACTGATATAAGTAATGTAAAATTTCTCTTTTTCCTCTCTCTCTCTCTCTCTCTCTCTCTCTCTCGCTACTGTGCATGTTTTACATGCAGTCCATAGTATGGTTTGAGGCGATTTCCATTGACCAATCCCTTCATTGGATTTCCTTCCAAAGTGGTAATATTTGTTGCACTTGCTTCCATTATAAATATGATCCTGAATGGACCTAACCATCTCATGCACAAATTTTCTAGTTCTTTTAAAACTTTATATCATACATCAATACCAGTGTGCTAGGTTCCAAGGTCTTACTCTTGATGTTCTTGTCATGCTAGGATTTATGGCGTTGCTTCTCCCAAACCTAATTGAACCTTGCGATGAACCTGTATTCTTCCTGTACCATAAGGTCTTCCAATATGCGGGAAAGTGATGCATCATCCATAATATTTGTGGCAAGAGATATGCAAAAACTAGGCACAATCAACTCCATTGGCATGACTGATTCTTTCCCATACACCATCTTGAACAATGTTTGCTTTGTGAGCCTCTTATATGTTGTCCTATATTCCCATAGCATTGCTGGAATGCGTTGGTCCCAATTGTCCCGCTGGATGTACTTACAAACCTTTGTAAGTGTCTGTTCTAGAATCTTATTGAATGCTTCCACAATGCCATTAGCCCGTGGATGATATGGTGTGCTATTTTAATGTTGTATCATGAAATTTTATATTAATGCTTGGATCATCAAGCTCAAGAAATGCATACATTGATCGCTCATCAAAACACTTGGGCACCCAAATATGGTAATAATGTGCTCAAATATGAACTTCGCAGATGTATCCACAGTAAAATCCTTCACTACCACAGCCTCTAACCATCTTGTCAGGTACTCTGTTGCAGTGGTGATATATCTAGTGCCAGTTATTCGTGTTAGTGGGTTGATTGGACCCAAAAAATCAATAGCCCATTTCTCGAATGGCTCAAGCGTAGTGATAGGGAAGAGAGGCATATCATTTCTACACGATGGCTTACCAACTCGTTGGTAAACATCACAATATTTGCAATACATCTTATCTTCTTGGAATAACGAAGGTCACCATATCCATTTTCGTAGTACTTTATGCGTAGTAGCCTTCCTTGCATAGTGTCCTACGGCTATAACTTCATGCACTTCTCTTAGAAGAAGCGGTCTTTCATGCTCCAAAACACATCAACACGGGATACCATCAACTCCCAACTTGTAGAGTTGCCTTGCAATCAATTGAAAATATGCACTGCGCATTACGAGATGTCTGTGTTATGCAATTGTGTACTCTATCGACGCGTGACCAGAATCCAAGAATTCCTCAATCTCATTAAAATGGTCTGGTACAACCTCAATACAGAACAACTGTGCATCCGGTAGGTCGTCATCCAAGATGCCTCCTTCCTCACCCGATTCAAGTCTTGGTAGGTGATCGGGACTAACATTGTGCTTTTCTGGCTTAAGAATAACTTCAAATTCAAATTCTTGAAACAAGAGAAACCATCAACAGATGTGCCCCCCTACACTATCTTGTTGAATAAGTACCTCAAAGTAGAGTGATCCGTGAAAAAATTAAAGGCACTCCCGAACAGGTAGCATCAGTACTTTTGTAATGCATATACCATCACCAAGCCTTGTTTTTTAGTCGTGGTATAATTCTTCTCAGTTGTAGACAACTTCCTGCTCACAAAGTAGATAGGGTGATCAATGTATCCTTCCATAGGCTAAGCTAAAACTACTCCCAGTGCAACTAATGAAGCATCTACATGCACATGGAATATGTGCATCCAATCGTGAAAGATGAGAATTGGCGTAGTCACCAGTTTTTCCTTCAACATGTCTAGCACCTGTTGTCATTTTGGTTTCCATTCGTACTTCACTTATTTTCTAAACATCTCCTCCAATGGCGCTATTATGGTAGCATAGTTTCTTATGAACTTTTTGTAATAGCCCATATGTACCAATGTTGCGTGCAAGCCTTTCACTTGTGTTGGAGCCGAGAGATTGACTATGACTGCAATATTTTCTAGGTAAACTAAGAGGCCTAACTCCTTGCACACAAAATGTCCTAATAGTATTCCAAACGGGGTGCAAAAAATGCATTTCTTCAAATTTAAGGAAATCTGCATCTGCTTGCAACGATCTAGAATGAGGCGCAAGACCTGTCGGTGATCCTTTAACAAAATGAACACTGTCCAATTTTCAAGATAAACTTCCAAAAAATTATGCATGAATTCTTTGAATGCAACCACAACTATCCTGGAGAACACAACAAGTGCATTCTTCAATCCAAACGGCATAATGGTATAGGAAAAAGAGCCCCACTCTGTCGCAAACATTGTTTTCGTTTGAACCTCCTTATCTATACACACCTGATGGTAGCTATAAAACCCATCAGTGAACGAATATGATTTGTGACACCCTACGTTCTCCAACACCTCGCCAATGTAAGGTGTAGAAACGTTTCATGTATGCATGCAACATTGAGGTTGTGCAGATCCACAAAGATGTAGATTTCTCCTATTTTCTTGTCCTGGACCACCATCGGACTGGTCCACTCATATTCCTCCACTAGGAAGATAATCCTGCATCCAACATGCGATCCAACTCTTTTCGTACTTTCTCTTTATACTTGGGTTTCAATATGTATGGCCTTTTCTTAACTAGTTTGGCCCCTTCTTTTAGTTGAATCTTCATTTCTTTGAGTGCTCTTGCAATCCCTTTCATTTAAGATAATATGTACGGAAAAAGGTCTCCATATTCCTTCAACAAGTCCACTATATGAGTGATTTTTTATTTATCCCAATAATTTCCTATTATGGCCATCCTAGAATCCTCCTTTGTGCCTATATTATGTTTCTTTGTCTTGAGGGGCTCCCAAAATTCTAGCGCAGTGTTGGAATATGGCTCATCCTTCAACTCCCATATTTGCTAACAAAATTCAAGGTATTCAATGGGATTCTCAATTCCCTTGAATCTATTCAACATTTCCAGATGAGAAACAGGATGGAATCTCTCTTTCAAACATGTCTGCATCGTTTTCGAGCTGTTCAATTATTCCTTGTGTGTTCTCCACCATCATGCAGGCATTCCTCAGGTGACAACATCCATTGCTTCTACTCGTCGACCCTCTGGAACACGTGATTGCATTTGTTTGAATAAAGCATCTAATTTTTCTATTCCATCGAACACATGTGGATCATGCAACTTTGATCCAATCCAGTGCACCGTCTTTTTAATGCATGCACATCTCCTTGCAGACACCTCATACAGTTGGTTCTACCATTGGTCCATCGCCTCTTGCGAATCTATGTCAAAAGGCTTGAAACTGCGCCAACTGATCTCTCCATTCATTGTTAGGTTTATATAATCCTCCTTTCTAACAGTCACATTGTAAATGTTTTCTATATCCCCCTCACCATTTTCATCCTGAACTAGCTCCGTGTACCTTTCTCCTTCAGTAGCATCCAACGGATCTACCACGCGTAGCTCCTCGGATTCAAAGGAAATGCATCTTTGCTTCAGGTTCAGAATCATATTGTTATCAAGTGCCCAATCTATCCCCAACAACAGAGGATAGGGATCAGTGTCCTCCAATATTTCAATTACTTCAAACTCTGCCATTGTTTTTACTCCATCAATATTTACTTCCACATCGGTCAACCTACCAATGGGAAACACTTTATATTGGTTTGCTAATATGAGTTGGATGGGATACCACACCAACTTTGGATTTCCCATCAACTCCCAAGTTTTCTTCGGAAGAATATTCACATCTTCCACCAAATCAATCATAACATCTATCATTTAAAAACCCCCCCAATTCAAGTGACAACATGAATTCATTTCCAGTTCTTCTTTTCTTACCCACTCTGTGAGCATTCCTTTCAGGAAGCGATACAGAAATAGGTTCTTTGGCTTCATCAAATGTTAGAAACTTGGAAATCATAGTATTTATTTTATTGACAACCACAGGATCATTTAATATATGTATACAACTTTGCAGGAAATTATTTACTAGATCTTCCTAGTGACTTTTGTATAATCCTCTAGGTTTCTCTTCTTTGCATTATGTTGGGTCGCATTGCGTGGTCCAATTTATCTCCTCATTGCACATGCTGTACAATATTTCTTCTTCTTGTTGTATTCTTCTGTGGTTTTCTTCTTCCTCACGCAAGCAGTGTATTTCATCTTGTCATTGTGTAGCTTCTTCAACAACTCTCTATGCCTCGCGTAGGGTCTGTAACTGGTCCCTTACTTTAAACTTCAACAGAGGTTGTGCAACTTTTCTAACTTTCTGCTCCATTGGTACTCATGTGTTGCAATCTCCAATAAGGTCCTCACTTTTCCGAGCACCTCCTTTGGTAACTATATTTACATGCACTAGATCCTTCCCATTATTATCCTTCCTTGGTTCTATAGTGATCATATTACATCGACCTTTCTTCTCTTCCCATTTCTTGACTAGGTCTGGACATTCCTCTATTGCGTGTTTCATGCTATGGCAATATGCACATAGAGTCCATGTCTTAGTACAATATCTCTCCAACTAGCCTAGTTATCCACAATTGAAGCAAATTACCTACGTTCTGCTACCATAGCCTCTTCCTCAACCTTGGAATCCACTGCACGCTACTCCCTGTTGTCCTCTAGGGTCAGGTTGTCTTGTTTCTTCTATGCCCTGCACCCGGTAGGAATTTATTGCATTATCTTTCATTAGTTTCATAGAGCGATATTTGTTCACATTATGGCCTATAGATTTACAAAAATCACAGAATGGTGCATGCAAAAATCTTTGGTACTTCTACAACAAAGGACAATTAGGAGGTGCATGCTCCCAGGATCTACAAATCTCGCACCATTCGAAATTTGGCGCTGCTAGAAAAGGACTATGTGCACCAGTACCCAGATAATTTTTCAATGTTGAGCATTCATTCTTATGATGTCCTTCTAATCTACAGAAGCTACACCATATTTTTTCTCTAATTGTCTTAGCACTATATAGGTGTTGTAATTTCTCAGTTAGCACAACAAGTTGTTTCTGAACCTGCACCATTCCTAGTGACACCTCCCCTCCAAGATTCGCTTCCAACATGATGGAAATATATAGGGAATTCAACTTAGTCTTCACCTTCTGTTGTGTCAGTGGAACTCTGATATGCAACAATAGGCACGCAATAAGCCATTCACTGTGATACACATCCATTGTTAGGGTTAACCTTGACTCGGGAATGAGTCAAAGGTGGTTAGGTCCAGCACATGGTTTTAGGCCCATGGTATTTGGAAGCCCATGGTATTGCATGTAATGAAGGATATAAAGGGATTGGCATACTCCATTGTAATGTGGCCTGGCGGTGAGAGGGTGAGCTCACTTGGCCCGGTTGGCTGGTTTTGACCAAGGTAATGAAGATCTTCATTGGCCAGTTTTTCCCCTCATGGGATTTTCCAGGGTATATTGTGTGTCTATATTTAATGGCTGCTTGTTCTATTTTTTTTCTCTTTCAAGTAATTATATGTATGCTTCTTATAATCCTAATAACTAGTATCAAAGCGAGGTTCTTCTCATTGATATTGTTGTATGGGTATCGCAACAATAATGGCATGATGAGGAAGTAGTAGCACACATATTTGAAAAACATTTAATTATTGTACCTGGTTTTTTGCATTAATTGCAGGGTGCATGTTCGGTGGTACCTGACACCCTAGTATTTATGGTTCCTGGTTAGAATGTAATTTCCTCAGGTTCTAGAAGCACAAGGTATCCCTCTTATGCTCAAAGAAGGGATGTTGCATCAAGTGTGGAATGAACCACTGAGTAGGTGCGAGGGTGGAAGGTGTACTTGTACGCTAGCTTGATGTGGAATCAGAGAAGGTGAATCTTCGATTGCAAAGGGGGGAATGTGATATGGTTTGATCTCAGTGTTGGGACCAAGATTGATGAACCATGTATGTGAAGAGGATTCCTAGAGAATTGGCGGTTACAACAGATGAGGACCCATGTAATTTGATAGATGGATTCTTCTTTATATGGATGTTAATGACAGGGTTGGATGTAGGTACAAAAGGAGCATGGCAGAAAACGAGCAAGAAAGAGAGCATGGTAAAGCAAGAGGATGAAGCAACAGATGGTGATGGTGTAGTCACCATGAATACACATAAGAAAAATTAATGGAGCAGTTTGCATGTAAAAGGGAAAATGGTTGTAAGACCTGGTAAGGCATGCATACCCCTGGTAACTCACCGGTAAAGTCGGTAGAAATACCTAGGCGATAGGGGGGTGTATGTGAGATTCCTTGGTTAAAAATTTGAGGGGGGTTGGTGATTACTCCAAGTCAAGTTTAAAGGGGGGATTGTTAGGGTTAACGTTGAATCGGGAATGAGTCAAAGGTGGTTAGGTCCAGCACATGGTTTTTGGGCTATAGTATTTGGAATCCCATGGTATTGGCCCCTGGTATTGCATGTAATGAAGGCTATAAAGGGCTTGGCATACTCCATTATAATGTGACCTGGAGGTGAGTAGGTGAGCTCACTTTTCCCGATTGGCCGGTTTTGGCCAAGGTAATGAAGATCTTCATTGGTTGGTTTTTCCCCTCATGGGGTTTTCCAAGGTATATTGTGTGTCTAATATTTAATGGTTTCTTGTTCTATTTTATTTCTCTTGCAAGTAATTATATGTATGCTCGTTATAATCCTAATATCCATGATCTGAAAACTCAGTTGATCCAACAAGATCTTGAACCGCTGGTCGTAGTCCCACACAGACTCACCGACATGTTGTTTGATTTATTTAATCTCAGTGACACACTACAACTCGGACTTAATATTTTGAAATTATTTCATAAGTTCACTTTTAATTATATCCAACGTGTGGGGCTGACCTACGACGACCGTAGTCTTATACTTCATGTACCATGTCAAATCTTTGTCTCTAAATGTGGTCTTAAATTATGCAATCTTAGTAGCTTCATTCATAACATTCTTTACATCCCAAATTGTTTCGCTGGTGAACCAATGTTGTTGTGCGTCATCTTTTCCCATTACATGAAACTAGGGTAACCGCAAGGTAGAATTTGATGTCGTCTCCATGCTGGTAGGTATAAGCGGATTCATACGTCTATTTGTTATGGGTGAACTTGGAATAGTACTACTGCTTCTCGAACTTTGTAGATCTGGCTTAATCCCTTGTATAGGACTAACTTGCACTTCTCTAGAATCTGGTCTGTCCTTGGGTCTTTCTTCCCACACACACTCAATTAATAACTGGTTTTCTTGATTTAATAAAGAGCGTTGGGTGGTTGGTCCAAAGGGCGGATCACCTTCTAGTGCACGTCTTCCTACAGTGTTGGTTCCAAGGGAGCTCGAATCTAGTTGCGTAGTCTCTCATATTATGATGCAAGAAGCTGCATTCATCCATACTCCTTATTCTTGTAGGTCTTCTTTAGTCTTCCTTCCTTTCAACCTTAGGGGTTCAACATCACTGTTTTCATCAGAGCTCTCACTTTCTTCCATTCCACGTCTCTTGGGAGGTCTCTCATCCTCTGAGCACTCTTCTTTCCCAGACTCTGAGCACCCTTCTGGCACAGAGGGACCTTCTGCACTTTCTCTTTGCGTAGTCCCATCTCTGGCATTTTTCTTTCCTATCCAATCTAACATATCTTTTCCCTTTAGCTTCTTTTCTTTCCTTTCTTTCTTCATTGCTTGTCTTATCTAAGCTTGTATTTCATGTATTTTATCCCTCTAGAGTCTTTGATCTTTTGGATCCATGGTGTGCCTATAAGTTCTCCCACTTCCTCATGCCCCACCCCCACAGCGCAGGGCTTACGCTTCCATACTATCGAGGTTCATTATCATTAGCCCCTTCTCCACGAACATCATCTTTATCCAGAGCGGAATTAACTTCAAGAACCTCTTTCTTGGACCTTCTTCAAATCTTTCTTCTGCGTGGCTATATGATTCACTTCATCCTATAGAAAATTCTATGAAATATCCTTCTTTTACATGGAAGAACAAACAATTCACAGCTCTAGACCAAGTATTGTTTAGATATTTCAATTCTTGAATCTTCTCCTTGGTCCAAACTACTAGACAAGCCGCACTCTAGGTAGTATTATATCGGTCTTCCTATGCGCCCATTCAAACAACAAAATAGGAAACTCGCAAAAGAAAATTTCACGGATATTAGAGTAAATATACCTTTCCTTCCAATCTTGGGCCGAAATCCGCACATATTTAGTCTCTTTCTACACAAATTTGTCCTCCTTGCTTTCCATCCATTTCTCAACCTTTCCTTTGGTAGGTTTCTACCTCATTACTTTTTCCTCCTAACACAATCCCCACCATGTCTGGGAAACAAAATTATTGTTGGCTGCAATCTGTCAAACCCAGGGTTCAACTTCATGTGACCAACAAAACCCCATATGCATCGGCATCTTTCAATACTCTACGAACAGAGTACAATTTCACTCGAGATGCGCATAGGAATTAACATAGACTTTGAATAAGGGTTGCATAGGAGAAACTAAGTTCTTTCTATTCAACATTTTAGCAACTCATTTCAACACATACATCATATCCATAATTCACATACATTTAGCAAATACACAACTCATAGATATTCATTCTTAGAATCAATGCACAACAAAGTATACAGAAACATAGGCTTCATTATATTACCTGGAAAAAATCAGTATCACCATGACATTAAAGAGACTCAGTTCAACAACTTATATATTCCCATAACTCTCATATTCATTATTCACACATTATCCCATCGGAACATCTCTTACTATCAGCGCAAAGCTTGTGCTACTAACAAAGTTCCAAACATTACATAATTACAGAATAAAATCCAACTAACCAACATAACCGAACCCCAACCCTTTACAAACATAGGCCTTATATTGATCCACCCAGTAGTTGGAATTATTGTCGAATGCCAACATCGACTTCAAAAATTTCATTGACTTCGACAAGTTCATCAACTTCGACAAGCTCAACGACTTCGACTAGTTCATCAACTTCGACAAGCACCGACTTCGAAATGCATCGTCGAAATTTGTGACTGACAAACTATGACAGATTGTCTCTTTGTCTTCCAGTCGACCGTAACGGTTGAACTTCTGAAACCGTTCTAACTTCTCTTGTAACTGAACGTAACAGGAAGACAACCCAAGTGTTCTCAACACTCTATTTAAGCATGTAAAATATTGTAATATAGGGGTAGAAGAATCAAGAAGTAACAGAGTTCGCATTCCTGCATATTATCTATGTGTGTATGTTTATGTGCATAGTGTATTTCCTTCTTTTCTTATTATTATGCTTCCGCCATAACAGTATTGATTCATTCAATCGAACTGTTCTCCTCGTCGTGCACCTGGGCGCGTACGGATCATTGGTATAAGAGCTTGACTTATTCAGAGCTTTGTTTGTGATTAAGTTGTCCATAGACACTTCCATCGAAGTTACCTAACTTATGCCTATTCAAACACACTCGCAAACTCAACAATCCAAGTAGACACTACCTTCAAAGATGGTAGAAGAAACAGACAGTAGACATGCAATTGACGAGAAAGAGCAACTCATAGAGAAAGCAATGGCTTGACAACGAACTGAAATGTTCGCCCAGTTCAATGAGATTCTCACACGATTTGTTTCGACATCTAGAGGATTTTCGACAATATCTAACTCCGACAAAATCAGTCCATTCAAGGTGCAAATGAATTTGGACATACCGAATCTAGAAGGACATATTGACGAAAAATTCGTCGACAATTGGGTACAACAATTGGAATCCTATTACTTTGTGAATCAACTCTCAGAAGCTGAAAATATCACCATTGCATCCTTAAAGATGTCAACATCTGTGCACTGCTGGTGGGAGAACCTATCGACAAAGATGGAGAAAAGTGGAGACCCCATAGAGACATGGGAGAAATTTGTTGAATATGTCTGAAAGGAGTTTTACCCGCCCAAGTACGTTGAACAATAGTATAAGAAGTGGCAGCAGCTAAGGAAATGGAAAGACCATCCGTACAGAGTTACACCAACGAGTTCTATCGACTAATGGCTATACTTGGCGTTCAAGAAGAAGAGAAATTGCTTGTTCTAAAGTACGTCAGCAGATTGTCCCCGTACATTCAATAGTAGATGGAGTTTTTGATTGTTAATACGCTTGCGGATGCATTCCACTATGTCAGTAATATTGAAGCCAAACAGAAAGGAAAATCATGCTTCGTGACTAAGATGACAGGACGACCACCCGATAATAAGGCACTTGCCGACTTGGATAAGTCAAGACCTTCTCAACCGACTTCGCCAAAGAAATATCATGGCAAAAATAATTCTTATAAATACAAAAGGGAATGTAGCAAACAACCTCCTATCGGGAAATGGTGTGATTACCACAATTCATCATGGCATGATACATATGAATGCAAAGCTTGGAAGAATTTTTTGGCAAAAGTGTCGACATCCGACTTATTCGACAAAAATTTGGTAGAATACGACCCAGAAGCAATGACCCTTTTTACATCAACATCGACCACTCCAGCAACCTCGACTATCGTCGATGAGGAGGAACATGAGTGCCTATTCCATACACAGATATGGATTCAAAACAATCCATTGGATATGATTTTGGATAATGGTATCCAGAAGAACTTTATTCTGAAGATCTCATGAAGAAACTAGGTCTTGTTACCACTCCACATCCTCAACCTTATAATATCGGTTGGATGAAGGATGGACAGGAACTAAGGATCACCCGACAATTGAAACTCACCTACTTCATTAATCCTTTTGAAGATGAAGTACTCTACGATGTGGCACTGCTCTCCGTAGCCAACGCATTGTTTGGGAAACCTTACTTATGGGATCGACATGGAAGTTACCAGTCATGACCTCAGAAGGTGATTGCCAGAATTTGGAACAAATGGTATGACATACCATAGCGATGACCTACACCAACAGTTGCAATGATATCTGCTAAGCAGATGAAGAATCTCATCAACCATGCTCAGAAGTTCGCATTGATCATGATTAAGCCGCAACATTCCAGGAATATTGCAGCAACCAGTCGACTCACCGACCAGTGCATCTC